>JAESUZ010003709.1:0-502112 GCA_017311185.1 Proteles cristata cristata | reverse complement strand
AGCGTCCGACTCTTGATTTCGGCTCAGATAATGATCCCAGGACATTGGAATTGAGCCCCATGTCAGGCTCCATGCTCAGGGTAGAGCCTGCTTGATATTCATTCATTCATTCATTCATTCATTCTCTCTTTCTCTCTCTCTCTCCCTCTGCCCCTTCTCTCCTACTCGCTTGCTCTCTGTATAAAATAAAATTAAAATTAAAAAAATACAAATGGGTTTTTAAATAATAGTCTTATGTCCTATAAACCAATCTTATTTTAGTCCTTAGAAACTGTTTTTTGTAGATTCCATCAAATTTTCTACAGGGACATAGTTATCTGTGGATAAAAGCAGATTTATTACTTCTTCCTGTACAATTTGTATGCTTTTCACCTCTTCTTGCCTTACTGCACTGGGTGGAACCTCTAATAATGTCAGCTGAAGAGCTGAGTGGACACCCTTGCCTTTTTCATGTCACCTGTAGGTTTTCTGTAGAAGCCCATTATGCAGATGAGGACATGTCCTTCATTTTACTTTTATCTTACATGATATATTATCTTTTTATCTTAATAATTTTTAATGTTTATTTTTGAGAGAGAAACACACACACAGAATCTGAAGCAAGCTCTAGGCTCTGAGCTGTCAGCACAGAGCACAATGTGGGGCTTGAACCCACAAATTGCGAGACCTTGCATTAAGCTGAAGTTGGATGCTTAACCAACTGAGCCACCCAGGAGTCCTGATGTGCTATTTTTTAAACACATATTTCTATATGATATATATATATATATATACACATGTGTGTGCGTATATATATATATATATATTTCACTGTTGGACTTTATTTACTAAACTTCTGTTTAGACAAGATTGTGGTCTAGAGATTTCGTGGAATGTCTCTGTAAGATTTTGGTATCAATGTTTCATATCATGAGTTGAAAAGTATTATGTCCCAATTTTTTTGAAGAGTTTTGTAAAATAGGTATATATTTCTCCTTTAAATATTTGGTGGAATTCACCAGTGGCACCATTTATATCTGATGTTTCCTTTGTGAAAATAAATTTTAAACTACAAATTCATTTTCTGTAATTGATACAAGGCTATTCAGGCAATCTATTCTTTTGGAATGAGCTTTGGTAGTTTTGCTTTTTTCACCTGGTTTGTTGGATTTAATGACATAAAGTTCATAATAATTCTTTACTGTCCTTTTAATAGCTGTTGATTCTGAACTGGTGTTACCTCTCTTGTGTTCTGATATTGGCAATTATGTCTTTTCTCTTTCTCTTTTTTTAATGTTTTTTTAGAGAGAGAGAGAGTGTGCATGCGCACACGTACATGCAGGAGAGGGGCAGTGAGAGGAGAGGGAGAGAGAGAATCCTAAGCAGCCTCCCACTGTCAGCACAAAGCCTGACACAGGGCCCCATTTCTCAATCTCACAAACTGTGAGAACATGACCTGAGCTGAAATTAAGAGTCAGACGCTTAACCAACTGAGCCACCCAGGTGCCCCCTTTCTCTTTTCCTTGTGATCAACTAGGTACAGACCAATTTTATTATTTCACAAAGAACCAGTTATTTTTTCTTTTTTATAATTGACATATCATAGTATATTTGTTTTGAGAAGAACCAGTTTTTGGTTTCACTGATTTTTTTCTCTATTTTTCTATTTTCTCTTTAATTTCTTTTCTGGAATTACTTTTCTTCTTATTTTCTTTCTTCTGTTTAAGTTTGATCTGTTCTTTTTTAGTTTCTTAAAAACCAACATCACTGATCTCAGAATCTCATTTTCTTTATTTGTGCATTATTTATATATTATATAATTATATACTGGTATAGCCAATCCAGCTTTCTTTTGATTAGTGTTATTAGCACATGTATTACTCTTCTATATGCTGCATAACAAACTAATGTAGCAGAGGAAACAATACCCATTTACTATTTCACAGTTCGGTGAGTTACAAGTTCAAGTGGGTCCAACTGGGTTCTGTACTTACTTCATAAGGCAGAAATCAAGAGGTAAGATGGGCTGATCTCCTATTTAGAGACTCTGGGGAAGAATCTGCTTCCAAGCCCATACAGACTGTTGGCAGAATTTACTTCTTCATGACACCAGGTCTGAGGTAGTCCATTTCCTTGCTGGCTGTGAGCCTGGGTCTCTCTCTGTTCCTAAAGAATCCCCTGCCTTCTTTACACATGGCCCCTCCATTTTTAACCAGCAATGATGCACTAATTCTCATGCTTTGAATCTCTGACTTCTGTCACCAGCCAGAGAAAAGTCTCTGCTTTTAAAGGGCATTTGTGATCGGATTAAACCTGCTGGGATAATCTCCCTTTTGCCATATAACATAAATAATCCTGGGAATGATATCTCATCCTAATTCACATGCTCTACCCATATTCAAAGGGGAGATGATTACATAAGAGAGAGAGTAGTCACTGGAAGTCAGTATTTACATGTAATGTGATTATTCATAGAGAAGAGTTTAAATCTACCATGTTGCTAATTTGTTTTGTACGTTTCACTTGTTTGTTTTTTCTACTAAAAATTTTTTTAAACATTGATATTTCTCCTGATTATGTATCATATTTTTCTGCTTCTTTGCATACCAGGTAATACTTGGTTGGATCCAAGACATCATAAATTTTATCCTGTTGGATGCTGAGTATTTTCCTATTCCCGTAAGTACTCTTGCATTTTTTTCTAAGATATAAAGTTTGACACTTTCAGGATAGGACAGGACAATTAATTTTTGCCTTATTATAGTGACAAAACTGTTATCAGTAGTATACTCCATGAATTATAAGGCTATCCACTCTATTCTTGGTACTATATGAGCCCCAGTGATTGTTCCCTCTAATTCTTTTGGGTGCTTCTTGGTCCTATATGAGTCCCAATGATTGTTCCCTCTAATTATTTTGGGTGCTTCTTTCCCTGGCCTTGGGTAACCCCTTCACATACATGAGATAATCAAAATTCCGTTGGGGATTTGAGAGACATTCTCTGTATATCTCTAGGTCTCTATCTCTTTTTTCTGGTCATTCCTATCTGGTACTCTGAACTGGGAACTCTTGTGGTCAGTCTCCCAGAACTCATACTCTTTCCTCAACTAGGGGGGACTGCCAGGCTCTATATGGGTTTCCCCTTCTGTGTCTTGTTTTGAAAACTGGTATCAACGCAGTAAGCTGAGGCAATCATAGGGCTCACCTCATTTGTTTCCTATATCTTGAAAATCACTGTTTTTTGCTGCCTGGTATCCAGTGTTCTAAGAACCATTGATTTATAGATTTTGTCTAGGTTTTAGTTTGCTCAGGTGGAGTAAAGCTAGTCCCTGTTACTCCATCTTGGCCAGAAACCGAAGTTCTGGTACTTTTGTTTTATTCTCTTTAAATGTACTGAGAGGTATAGAAGACTGGTAAGTAGTGAGGGTTGGAGAAGACTGATGTAAAAATCCAAGAATGTAAACATGTATCGGTACTGTACAACTTAAAAAAAGAATCCCTTAGGAATAATGTAGCACTTCCTCCAAGTAAGATAATGCTTTCTAAGTTACATTCTTCATTTAAAGATGTGAATCTTTTTTAAAGAAAAAATCTGTCATGATACATAGTAATAACTAATTATGGTAATTATGTGAGTTCAATAGGTCAAATCTATTATACAAAAAAATTTTCTTTTTAACATTTATTCATTATTTTGAGAGCCAGAGAGAGACAGAGCTTGAGCAGGGGAGGGCCGGAAAGAGAGGAAGACACAGAATCTGAAGCAGGCTCCAGGCTCTGAGCTGTCAGCACAGAGCCCAACACAGGGCTTGAATTTATGAAGTGCAAGATCATGACCTGAGCCAAAGCTAGAAGTTTAACTGACTGAGCCACCAAGGCACCCCCAAAGAAATTTCTAATCTATTTACGTTAACATTTCCCATATTACATATATTTTCTATAACATATTTAAAATGAACACATTTACAACCTGACTGAAGAAAGGAAATAATGACCTTTGAGAAGTCCAGAGTTATCAATGGGTCCAGGATATACATTTTGATCTCCCATCTGGTATTTGTCCCAGCTGTCAAAGCCAACATATTTTTTCCACTGTTTGAACCAGCGACTATCGACTAGGTACCTAAAAAAGAAAAGAAATCAATAAAGGAACTATAGGAACACCAAAGAAGTTATTTTTGATACTTCATTTTATATGAAAGTACATGCCTACTTCAAAGGATTATTGAGAGTAACTATAATGTGACTTAGTATCTGAGAAAAAATACTTCACTTGTATAAAGTGTTATTTCTACTGGTCTATAAATATCTATTTGAGGACAAGTATTGACATACGTATTAAAAAAGAATCCTTAACAGTACCTCTTAAAAAATGCAATAACTATTAAATAAAACATCTGACAATAAAACAAAAACTCAAACGGTAATCTTAAGAATCAATCAAAACAAATTTTAAAATACAACATGATAAACTATAAAGAAATATGAAAGTTCTTTTGAAAAAACTTACAGAGACAGTATGTTAATTTTATATATTTTACTCAATCTTTGTGGGGAAAAGGAAAGTGGATTATTAAAGGTTTGCAAGATCAATTATAATAACTATAATAAAACATCTCTTTAAAACTATAAAAATAATGAAGTTCTTCACTAGGAGAAGTTAAATAACAACAATACTGTCTCCATGTGTTTTTCATAGAGTAGTAAAATCTGCTGGGGCAAGCAGAATTGTTTATTGGTGGGGTTTTTTTCTGATGGTGTCAAAAGTGTGGTACCAAAGCACTATAAGCATTACTGAAACTGCATTCATCTTATTTTAAAATATCTAGAACTGGCTTCTCATAAGATGACCAGTAACAGAAGAAGTCAAATAATGGTGTTCTAGCAAAGAAAACATAAAAATCATAAACCTAAAATACTTTATAAATTTATTCTATTTTATACCTACTATGAAATAATGCTTTGCCAAGGAATCATAATTATTTTAAATTTCTTACCAGAAACATTTTCCCCACACTTACCTAGGTTTAATCACAAACATAGTCAAGAATAAAGGTTAACAAGATTCTTTAAAGCCCACACGTGTTCTAACACAGGTAACCAAGTTTATTTGGAGACCATCATTATAATGTATCTGTGCTTAACACACGCAGCATGAAGTATAGGAATGAAATCCTGCAGTTGTATCTGAAAATATCTCAAGCAAATTCCCAGAGAATATTCATCAGCAGTTTAGTTCTCTAAAAGTGGGTACTGTAGAATTATCTACACACTAGTACTTCAAATCTATGGTCTAAAACATTTTTAGAATGTCTCCTGAGATGTAAATAAAATATTCAGATGTTTAATTTCCTTTCTTTGCAAACTAATGTCACACTAAAATGGCCTTTCCTCTTTCCATCTATTTTTTTTTATCATTGTGCCAACTTTATAGTATCTTTATTACTTTAATCTTAATCTTGATTCTTTTAGGACAAGTTCCCCAGCTCGCTGTTTTTGCAAATTGCTTTTACTATCCTTGGCCATTTGCTCTTCCATGTGAATTTTAGAGTCAGTTTATCAATTTCCACAAAAAATACGATTAAGATTTTGATTGGAATTGCACTAAATTCATAGGTTAATGGGAATACTATAAATAACTAGTGATTCGTAAAATTTACATTAAAACTACCTAGAAATACTATCAAAGTTCTATTTATATTTATTTAAAAGATACTTCTAAAAGATGTCATTTTATCTGCAAAAGTATTTAATAAATTCTTCAGTGTCATAGTAGAGGTATGTACTGGATATACTCATCTCAGCTTTTGCCATAATATTTCTAGTTCAACTCTCTCCTAGATCTTGAAGTGACTACTTTCTGCATACTAATACTACCGTAGGAGGATACTTTCCTATTCATTCAATGGATATTTATTTGCTTTCAACATTACTTCCAATTGAAAAGACCATCATATTTCTATTGTAGGCCACCTATATCTTATTTGTGGAATTTTGTGATAATGAAAGATGAAGGAAATATAGGAAAAAACAGAAACATCTATTACAGAAATAATATGTAGACTTCTCCACTCTGGAAAACAGTATGGAGGTTCCCCCCAAAATTAAAAACAGAACTACCCTATGACCCAGCAACTGTACTACGAGGTATTTATCCAAGGGATACAGGTGTGCTGTTTTGAAGGGACACATGCATAATGCTTATAGCTGGCCTATCGACAATAGCCAAAGTATGGAAAGAGCCTAAATGTCCATTGATGGATGAATGGATAAAGATGTGGTATATATATACAATGGAGTATTACTCAGCAATCAAAAAGAATGAAATCTTGCATTTGCAACTATATGGATTGAACTGGAGGGTATTATGCTAAGTGAGATTAGTCAGTCAGAGAAAGACAAATATCATATGACTTTACTCATATGAGGAATTTAAGATACAAAACAGATGAACATAAGGGAAGGGAAGAAAAATTAATATAAAAACAGGGAAGGGGACAAAACATAAAAGACTCTTACATATAGAGAACAGAGTGTTGCTGGCGGGGTTTTGGGAGGGGGCATGGGCTAAATGGATAAGAGGCATTATGGAATCTACTCCTGAAATCATTGTTGCACTGTATGCTAACTTGGATGTAAATTAAAAAAAATAACTAACAAAAAAGGAGGGCATTTGTAGGGATGAGCATGGAATGTTAAATATAAGTAATGAGTCACTAAACTCTTCCTGAAGCCATTATTACACTACATGTTAACTAACTTGGATTTAAATAAAAAGAAAAAAATAAATAGTTCAAAATTTTAAAAAATATGTGGACTTCTCAATTGTTATCAAGAAAGATAACAATATTTGATGAGGTTGACAACAAAATAAAATTTCAAGATGTATACATAGATTTGTTATACTGTAAAAACTCAACTCATAATCTGTGTATCTGCCAAAATTTTAAGACTCTTCAATTTGAACTGATAAAAGGCTACAAGAGAATCAGTACCTCTCAAAGATTATAAATAAGTAAACAAAGATAGGACAGTACTTTTTAAAAAATATTTATTTCTTTTTGAGAGAGAAGGGGAGAGGGAGAGAGAGAGAGAGAGGCAGAAAGTGAGCAGGAGAGGGGCAGCGAGAGAGGGAAACACAGAACTCGAAGCGGGCTCCAGGTTCTGAGCTGCCAGCATAGGGGTCAAACTTAATAGTCTTGAGATCATGACCTGAGCCAAAGTCGGATGCTTAACTGACTAAGCCACCCAGGTGCCCCTCTAAATGCACTCTTTTTAAAATTTATCTTTATAACCAAGGATACAAGAGATCTGTATGATGAAAACTACAGAAAACTTATCAAGGAAATTGAAGAAGACACAAAGAAATGGAAAAACATCCCATGCTCATGGATAGGAAGAATATAGTTAAGATGTCATTACTACCCCAAAGCTATCTACACATTCAATGCAATTCCAATCAAAATTGCACCAGCATAGTTCTCAAAACTAGAACAAACTATCCTCAAATTTGTATGGAACCACAAAAGACCCCCAATAGCCAAAGGAATACTGAAAAATAAAACCAAAACGGGAGGGATCACCATCCCAGACTTTAGTCTCTACTACAAAGCTGTCATCATCAAGACAGTATAGTATTGGCACAAAAACAGACACATAGACCAATGGAACAAAACTGAGAACTCAGAAGTGGACCCAAAAGTATACAGCCAACTAATCTTTGACAAAGAAGGAAAGAATATCCAATGGCCTTTTTAACAGATGTTGTTGGGAGAACTGGACAGCAACATGCAGAAGGATGAAACTAGATCATTTTCTCACACCATGCACAAAAATAAACTCAAAATGGATAAAGGACCTGAACGTGAGACAGGAAACTATCAACACCCTAGAGGAGAAAGCAGGAAACAATCTCCTTGACCTCCACTGCAGCAACTTCTTATTTGACACATCCCCAAAAGCAAGGGAATCAAGAGCAAAAATAAATGATTGGGACCTCATCAAGATTAAAAGCTTCTGCGCGGTAAAGGAAACAACCCACAAAACTAATAGGCAACCAACGGAATGGGAAAAGATAGTTGCAAATGACACATCAGATAAAGGGTTAATATCCAAATCTATAAGGAACTCACCAAACTCCACACCCGAAAAACAAACAACCCAGTGAAGAAATGGGCAGAAGATATGAACAGACACTTCTCCAAAGAGGACATCCAGATGGCCAACAGACACATGAAACGATGCTCAGCATCCCTCCTCGTCAGGGAAATACAAATCAAAACCACACTGAGATACCACCTCACGCCAGTCAGAGTGGCTAAAATGAGCCAATCAGAGAACTCTAGATGCTGGCGAGGATGTGGAGAAACGGACACCCTCCTACCCTGTTGGTGGGAATGTAAACTGGTGCAGCCCCTCTGGAAAACAGTGTGGAGGTTCCTCAGGAAACTAACTGAGGAACAAAAACTGAGGATTGATGGATGGGGGGGGGAGGGGGGATGGGCATGGAGAAGGGCACTCGTGGGGATGAGCACTGGGTGTTAAGTGAAAACCAATTTGACAATAAACTATTTGTAAAAAAAAATAAAAAATAAGAAAAAGGAAAAAAATTTATCTTTAATTTTTTTTTTTGAGAGAGAGAGAGAGACAGAGAGATTGTGAGAAGGGAAGGGGCAGAGAAAGAGGGAGACACAGAATCTGAAAGAGGCTGCAGGCTCTCAGTTGTCAACCCAGAGCCCAACATGAGGTTTGAACTCACGAGCTGTGAGATCATGACCTGAGCCAAAGTCGGACACTTAACTGACTGAGCCACCCAGCCGCCCCTCAAAACACTCTTAACTGTTGGTGTGCTATCAGGATCCAGATGGGACCAATTTTTGAATAGCTATAACTATTTGTTAAGATTGATTTTTCATAACTTTTATTCTTAGACCTCTAAGAAAGAATAAAAGTCATGAAATAATAATCATTATAAATAGTTATAACTCTGATTTTAAGATGAAGTCTAAAATCCTTAACAGTGCCTACTAGGTCTTGCCTGATCTGTCTACTCCTGCCTACCTCTGTACTCTCAACTGGTACTAATATTCTTTTTGCTGAGATCTAACTATAAGAACCTTCTTTCAATTACTAGATACTCCATTTTTTCCTAATGGCTCCATCTGCCTAGAATATTCTCCTATTGCTCCCAACATCTATTTACCAGACACTCTACCTGTCATTTTCTCAGGGAATCCTTCCATAAGCCTTTCCCATTTCCTCTCAAACAGTTTAGAAAAGGAAAAACAAGATGGCAATATCAGCCTACTAGTTATCAAGACACTTTATTAAGTTAAAGAAATTACTTTTAATAAGAAAATAATTAACATCTGAGCTTTACTCTTGGGACTGGTGTGTATTTCTAAGCACTTTAACATATTGCTTCATTTATTCCTTTAACTACCCAATAATGTAGATACTATTATAATTTCATAGGCAAGAAATAACTTGCCCAAGGTCACAAAGTTAGTGCCAGACCTGTGAGTAAAAAATGTGATACTGGCATAGAGAGAAGCAAATAGATCAATGAAAACAGCACAAAGAAACAAGAATTGGACTCATGTGTATGTGGAACTATGATATATGCCAAAAGCATCATTATGAACTAGTAGGGAAAGATCTGGCTAAGTGTATGGGGGAAAATGAGAGATCTACTTCACATATACGGTCAGTTCTATTCTAATGTTTGTTTTGAAAACTTCAAAATGTGAAATATGATTAATATATGAGGGGACAATAGCACAAATTTCAGTATATGTTTAAGCACTGCTTTAATACACAGCAGGGCTGGGACTAGGTAAGACAGGTGAGTTGCCTAGAAACCCTAACAGGAAGCTTCTTAAATTCTGCCCCGTTAAGTGCCTAGCCTGTTTTACTGTAGCCCTAATTCTGAAACAACACAAGGTGATGTAGAAAACTACTCAGTTGCATTGAACCACATAAGAATGCACAAAACACACACGCTTTAACGTGTCATGAACCACATTCTCCATATCTGCTGTTAAAATTTCCTTGGCAGATTTCAGGGGCGCCTGGCGGGCTCAGTCAGAAGAAAATGTGACTCTTGATTTCAGGGTCATGAGTTCTAGCCCCATGTTGCATGTAGAGATTACTTAAAATTTAAAAACAAAAACAAAAAACCCCACATATTCTTGGCAGGTTTCAGAAAACTTTCCTTCCATCACTTCACAATAACTCACAAGCTGCAATCCTTTCAATCCTACTTCCACAAGTCAACTTCATCATCTTCAAAGTAAAAATGTCATATTTATTGTGGTAGTTATATATTTCTTAACAATTTAACATATGTAAAACTGTGCTATCACTTTTATTATGTTGGGTTTTCATTTTTTTTTAACGTTTATTTATTATTGAGAGACAGAGAGACAGAGATCATGAGCAGGGGAAGGGCAGAGACGGGGGAGACACAGAATCCCAAGCAGGCTGCAGGCTCCAGGCTCCGAGCTGTTAGCACAGAGCCCGATGGAGGGCACAAATCCACAAACCGCGAGATCATTCCCTGAGCCAAAGTTGGATGCTCAACCAACTGAGCCACCTAGGTGCTGTATTATATTTTTTAATGTGTCACTGACAAAACTTTTTTGAGTGCTGTGTCCCAGCCCCATTTCTTCCCATATGCCATGTTTTTTATTGCATGATTTTGCATATAACGCAGTGATTTTTAGGAACACATGCTGTGTTATAGCAGAACTAACTGTACAAAAATAAGTTATAGTTGGGTTAAAAATGTAAATGTGAAAGAGCATAGTTTTTTTTAAAAAGACAGGAGAAAATTCTCATTACCTTAGAATATAGAACAGTTAAAACAAAAAGCAAAAACTTTAAAGATAAAGATTGATAAACTTGCCATGGTTAAAATGAAAAGCTACCATTCGATAAAGACACCACAATGTAAAGAGATAACATACAGATTGGGGAAGATACTTATACTCCATATAACCAATAAAGGATTAGAATATATGAAAAGTCCTTTAGGTTAATAGATTTTTAAAAAATTGATAAGGAAAAAGAAAAAAAAAGCAATCCACAGAAGAGAAAACCATAATTGCCTCTATGCCTATGAGAAGATGCTTATTTTCATCAGCAATGGGAAAAAAAAAGAAACTAACACCATAACCATATCGTTCTCATGAAGGTGGTGAACACAAGCATGTGCACATCTGTCAACAACACTAAGTTGTGGAGAAGATGTATAGTAACAGGAACTTGTATACTGCCACAGGGGGAGTAAACTAGAGCCTTCTCATTCCTTCCAACTAGTTTGGATGGTATTTGGCAATATCTACTAAGGATGAAGATGTACATACCATATAATCATGTATTGCCATTGTTAAGTTTTACCCTATAGAAACTCTGGCACATATTTACAAAAATACAACTATAAGAATATATACTGCAGCACAATTTGTTAAGAATGAAAAAGGCAGAAAAAAACCCTAATATCCATTTTTCATACCAAAAATATTACACAAAAATTCTACTGAAAAGTACAACTACATGTATTAATACAGATAAATCTTAAAACTACAATGTTGAACCAAAAAAATGCAAAGAGATACATATATAACATAAATATATAAAGATAACATATGCACACACTGCAACTACAGAAAACGTAAACATGCCACAAACAGTACATACTACTTACTGATCCATGCATATATTAAAATACATACATAAGATAATTTTAATAATTTAATTAGAAAACTAAATAAAATAATATAGAATTTAAAATAATAACAATAATCTAATTCAGGGCAGTGGCTCTCTCTGACAAAGGAGGGAAGGAGGTGGGACTAGGGAAACATACACAGGGACATGCAACTGTTTCTATAATGTTTTACTTATTCATTTATTTATTCTTAAAGTTTATTTCTTTTGAAAGAGAGAGTGTGTGCCCGCTAACAAGTAGGGCAGAGGTAAAGAGAGGGAGAGAGAATCCAATGCAGGGCTCAACCTCACAAACTAAGCTGAAGTTAGACGCTTAACTGACTGAGCCACCCAGGTGCCCAATGTTTTATTTTTTTAACTAAGAGATGTGTGTATATGTGTTTTGTTATATTTTCTTTTATACTCTTCTGTCTGCCTGAAATAGGACATTAAACATGGATAATATATTCCAGTTAATATAGAATAATAGTTTATCTCTATAGTATACATATATACACACAAAATGAAGTGGAGTCAAATGTATAGACAATAATTTTGAGGTCAAAATGGGTAAGAATTATGTGACAGTCAACAAATGTAAAGACATTTCAACCATAAAAATAAGAAAACTAATTATATACTTTTTTAAAAATTGGGATAAAAATATGGACAGCAAAATGAATAAAATGCATAGTTTGTTTTACTATTTATTTTTGAAAGAAATTTGTAGGTTTATGTTCTCTCTTTATCTTATATGATCTCTTTCTAAATTAACAAATTATGTTTCTGACACATAACAATGTACTCATTCTCAAGAAATTATTTCCTTTTGGAAACTAGAGCAGCCAGTAAGTAAGTCAGAAAAGTAGAAATGATTGGGTGACATCTCAAAAGAAAAGAAAAGCACAGAAAATACAGATTATAACCCTTGATATCTGGGAAGATGATATAAGCAAAACAAAAAAATCCTAAAATTGACATATGTATTGATTTTAAGCTGATTTAAGTTTTAATACGAAGTATTATATTATAGATTTGCAATCATCTAAAATTCATCGAAATACCAATCTGCAAATATCCAAAGAGCCCAAAGTACAGAGGGTGATTGACTGCTTTGTGACAAATGCACTAATTTAAGTTTCTTTCACAAAGGACTCTATACCTTATAAATGAGACCAAAGGTGAAATCTAGAAGGTATAAAGTCCTTTTTTAATAATATAAAGACATCTGACTGTGCTCCCATATAAAATGTCATGACATATATGTACCAAAATATGATCAAAATCACTTTATTTATGATTGAGGTCTCTGCCTGTAGCCTAATCACTACCGTTTCCCTGTTTCAGTGGGTTACAAAGTATTTCATGAGTGCCTCACCTTTGCACTACCCATGATTCTCACAAACTAGTATACTAATATGAAAATATTTTTATCATAATGTTAATATTATCTGGGTTCAAAAATTAGTAAAGAAAATCTCATGGAGATTAAAGATCTATGGTTTTCAATCTCTCAAATTCTTGAGAGATGACCCACAATCCTCCAACATATCTTCAGATAGCCTTCTCTATTTCCAAAAATTTCAAAATGTTGCCAGTCTCTCTCATCCATTAGGTTGAACAGATAATCTTGTTTCCCTACTTTCTGAGGATGTTAAAAGCCCCTACTTTCTGTCCAGCTATTCTACTTCACACCTTAATCTTGTCTGATTCTATTACATATCGGTGAAGATTGTAATCCTCCTTAAATCCAAGGTTAATTATTTTTGGTCCTATGCTTTGGATTTAATTTCCTTCTGCGTCCCTGGAGACTTACGCCAAAAAGAGCCCCTACTCTCTTGTTTCTCCATATACCTTGGTTCCCCCCTCCAGTCAGAATGTAAACAAGGCCAATTCTTTCACCCTCTTCCGCCATGTCACAACTCACACTCATTTCCTTCTGTATCTATTTCCATTACAGATTTGTCCTTGCAGTCAAGCTTAAGTTTGTTCTCCTCAACCCTCACTTACTCTTCACCTTGTACAAGAAGTCTTCGTATCCCAAAAAGCCTTCAAAAAGTTTCTCACAAGTTCAAAGGATTTATAGTATTATGTGTCTGATAAAATCTTTCTAAAGTTAAACTATGTGAGAGGCACCCAGGCAGCTCAGTCGGTTAAGCTCACGGTTCATGAGGTCGAGCCCTGTGTCAGACTCTTTGCTGACAGATTAGAGCCTGGAGCCTGCTTTGGATTCTGTCTCCCTCTCTGCTCCTCCCCTGCTTGCACTCTGTCTCTTTCTCCCTCTCTAATAAAAATAAACAGTAAAAATAATAATAATAATAATAATTTTTTTTAGTTAAACTATGGGGTACTGCCATTTTTTTTTCTGGAGGAGAGGGTAGGGATTTTTTTTTTTTTTTGGCAACCTTCTCTTCCTCTGCTCATGTTACTACTTTACAGAGCTGATAATTTCTTCTTCACTCACTATTCATACTCTCCAATGATACTGTATTTCATACCAATGATTACAAAATCTGCATCCCAGGGCCAGTCCTCACATCCTTAAATCATATTCCCAATTCCTACTAGTCCTTTTCAACTTGGATTTTTAATACATCTCAACCTCTATTCATTAATCATTTTCACACATTCATGTTTACTCCTTCCCTAAGGGTCCCTTAACAAATGTCATCAATAATTTAATTTCCCAAGCCAAAACCAGAATACTATCTTGTATTCCTCTTTTCCTCACCCCCATAACATCTAGTAACCAAGTACCTTCAGAAAAGTACCTTACTTCTGTACCTCCCCTTCCCTATCAGTTTTTAGTAACATAGATGATTACAACAGCTGCCCAACCTGTCTTTCTGCTTTAAGTTTATTGCTTCCAATTTCCCCTCCATTCTGTCACAGACATTTTAAAGACACAAATATGATCACGTTGCTCACTGCTTGAATCAGAATTCTACTATCACATAAAATGTAAATGCTTTATATTTATAAAAAGTTTTTGTATAAAGTGCTTTCATGTTAGTTTATAGAGTAACATCTTTTTTCCTTTCTTTTTTTATTTAGTTGATAGAGAAACCAAAACTCAGAAAATATGACTTATTAATGAAATACAACTCTACTAAGTGAGTAATGCAGGGCCTGTTTTCACTAACACTCTGGTTTTCAGACTCTAAAGTCCATGCTTTTTTAATACATTAAACTTTATTACAAATCCCATTTATCATACTTAGTAAAATCATGTAACATTCCCCTCTTTGCAAAACAGGGCTCTCTTTAAAAATTGACTTGGTAGAAGGATATAATGTTATTACTAAGCTATAAATAAAAATTGAAATACTTATTTGAAAGGCATATTTTAGCAATTATTGGCCATTTTACTCATGAAGAAAGTAAGTGTTTTCAAAGTGGGGCATCTTTGGTAAATGTTAGATCTTTGCCTATCAAGAACTTAGTAGAAAAAGCCTGAGTGTTCACACTATACCTATAGGAGAGTCACATTTTCATGTCAATTAAGGCTACACAGAAAGTGAACACCATCTTTCTTTTAGGAGGTTTTCTAGAATGGTGGGTGAACACTAAATTGTGGGTGAATTTTTTTCACACCTAATCTCAATTGGTTCTCATGATTAGTTTTGCTTAGAAATTTTCTTACCTCCTGAAATATAAACTCTAAATTTAGTACAGATTAAGTACTAGGCTATAGATGGTATTATGTTAACTGAAATACGTCAGACTGAGAAACACAAATACCATATGATTTCACTTTTATGTGGAATCTAAAAAACAAAACATGAATAAAAAATAAGCAGAATCAGACGTATAAGAGAATAATCTGATGGGTGCCAGAGGGAAGCATTAAGATTAATTCTTTCATTTAATGACATACTATTGATAATATCTGGAAGTGGTGTAATGAGGAAAATGGGTCAAGGTAAGTAGGAGATACAGGCTTCCAGTTACGGAATAAATCCTGGGAATAAAAGGTACATAGGGAATATAGTCAATGACATCGCAGTAGTGTTGCATGGTGACAGATGTTAGCCACACTTGTGGAAAGCACAGCATAATGTACAGTTGTCAACTATACTCTAAAGCAAATGGACTAGGGGGTCGCCTGGGCAGCCGGTTAAGCGTCTGACTACAGCTCAGGTCATGACCTCAGGGTCTGTGGGTTCAAGTCCCGCGTCAGGCTCCGTGCTGACAGCTAGCTCAGAGCCTGGACCCTGTTTCAGATACTGTGTCTCCCTCTCTCTCTGACCCTCCCCTGCTCACGCTGCCTCTCTCTCTCTCTCATTCTCTCAGAAATAAATTTAAAAAACATTTAAAAATTAAAAAAAAAAGAAAAAGAAAAAGGACTAGGCCAAAATTCTCTGACATTACTTGCTGTGAGGTCTTAAAGAAGTTAGTGTCAAAATCTTTAGATTATTCAACTTAGAAATGCAATTCCTTTATCCGCTCAATTAATATTGAAGGTCTACTATGTATATACTATTCCATATGAATAGCTAGCAAAATAGCCAAGGTCCCTATGTTCATGGAATTCAGAGTCCAGTGGAGGAGAGTAACTAAGTAATTAACATATGTAGTAAAATATTGTGGTAACATTTTAGCATATGAATAGAAGTTATTTCAGGAAAAGAAAGAAAAAAAGCTATCTAGAGACAGGAGGAAGAGCATGTGCTAGGACCAGAACTTTGGGAGTTTGGCATGTTGGAAGAACTGACTAAATGATGTTGGAGTTACGACGAAGGGAAGAGATATGCTAGACAAGACTAGAGAGGTAGACTGGATCCAGACGGTACAATGCCTTTAAGGTCATGGTAAGGATTTTATCCTAAGTGTAACAGAAAGCCATTTTAAGATTTTTAGCAGGAAAGAGATATGATCTGATTTACATTTCATGAAGACCACTGGAAATACCTCACAAGGCTATTGGGAGGATCTAATACAAATCAAATCTCTAATAAGTAAAAAACTTACATAAAGTTGTAAGTATTTCAAAAAAGGTCTAAATTATATCATGGTAAATATTTTGAATGCTTCAAGAAAAACAATTCGTATTGTGGTATGCATGGAATAGTTTTCAGTGGCCCCAAAGAAGCTGGGTCAATTTTAGGACCCAAAATAAAGTTAATTTTAAGACAGTCCTCAAATGCTGAAAAGCTACTGTAGAAACTAAAAAGGCCAGGTTTTCTTTTTTCTTCTTCTTTTTCGGGGGTGGCAGGGTAAAGGCAGGAGAATTCTAAAAATTGTTTGGTGTTTTTATACATATTAGAAGCAAATTTAAGGAAAGATATATAGGGGCCAATAAATGATTGAGAAATAATCCTAGACATAAAGAAGTTTAAAAGCAGTATGGGGCAATGAGGGAATCTCAGAAGCTACATTGAGGAAATCATAGAGCTAATGAATACATAGTTCTTTCTTTTCTTTTCTCAATTAGCATGTTTATACTTACAATTTTTTGATAAGCATTTCTTGCTTAATTGTCTAATACTAACATAAATATGATATCATTTATTTTCTAAAAATCCCACCTTGTTCTCTGCAAAGTATATATAAAAAAGTCATTCCTTAACAACTAAGAAAATACACAAATATTTCAGCCTAATCCAATGAAGCACAGTTTCAGAAAAAAACATATACAAATATTTATGCAAAATTAGCAAAATAAACAATTCTGGATGTTAATTCACTTTAAGGTTAAATCTCTAATTTAATGATATACTTTCAGATTACATTTACAAAGCAAGAACATAAAACCATTTTTTAGACTCAAGGAGGTATCAGTAATATCTAGCATTTTAAGCCAATATAAACCATATAATGCATAGGCTTTTTAAAAAAAAGTGCCAGGCTATAACTCAGGATTTCAATGTTTCTGTTAAACTTAACCAAAGAAAGCTATGAAGTTCTTTCAAATAAATCAACGGCTTGATTAATCTCTTTATATCTTCATTTCAAATTTCAAGCATTTCCAACTGATTTTCTGCTTTGCACATTAAATCCATCAGTTAGCAAGAACTAATTTTTATGACCTCTTTTTACATCTAAACTAAGATAAAAAAAGGAACTCAGGAAGGAGGCCAAGTAAAATTGTGAAAGTGAAAAGAAAACCCATAGAATGAGAGAAAATTTTGCAAATCATTTCTCTGATGAGGGATCTGTATCTAGAATATATAAATTCTCAAAACTCAATAATACAAACACAAATAATCTAATTTAAAAGTGGGGAAAGGATCTAGACAAACATTTTGCCAAAGAAGGTATACAAATGGCCAATAGCCATATATGAAAAGATGTGCAACATCATTAACCACTAGGAATATGCAAATCAAAACTGCAATGAGATACCACTTTACATCCAGTAAGATGGCTGTAATCAAAAAAAGACGCTAACAAGTGCTGACAATGAAGTTGAAAAATTGGAACCCTCATACACTGCTGATGGCAATGTAAAATGTAACACCCACTCTGGAAAAGAGCCTATCGGTTCCTCAAAAAATTAAACAGACACCTAGCAATTCCACTTCTAGGTCTATACTCAAGAAAACTCAGTTATGTCTACACAAAAACTTGCACATCAATGTTCACAGCAGGATTATTTATAAGAGCCAAAAATGTGAACAATTCAAATTTCATCAACTGATGAAGGGATATCAGTGTGGTATATTATCTATACTATGGAATATTACTCAGCAATAAAAAGAAATGAAGTATTAATACTTCATGAAAGAAGCCAGACAAAAACATCACGTATATGATTCCATTTATATGAAATATCCAAAATAGGCAAATCTGTAGAACAAAAAGTAGATCTGTAGCTGCCTAGAGCAGGAGAATTTGAGGAGAAACTGGGGGGGAATGGGGCTCCTAACAGGTATGGAGGATCTTGGGAGGGGTGATATTCCAATACTGATTAATGGTTGCACAATTCTCTGAGAATACTGAAACCAGTAAACTATACATTTAAGTGGGCAAACTGTAGGATATGTGAATTATATCACAATAAAGCTGTTATTATTTAAAATTTTTTTAATGTTTACTTTTTTTGAGAAAGAGAGAGAGACCGAGTACAAGTGGTGGAGGGGCCAAGAGAAAGGGAGACACAGAATTGGAAGCAGGCTCCAGGCTCTGAGCCGTCAACACAGAGCCTGACTCGGGGCTTGAGCTCACAAACCACAAGATCATGACCTGACCCAAAGTCAGATGCCCCTTTATTTTTTTAAGAGTGGAAGGGTCATATATCTGGATGGGATTATTAGGGATGATTCTACAGAGATTGGTGTTGAGATAGGTTTTGAAGTCAATGTCAAGAATTAGTAAAATGTTTC
The DNA here is from genome assembly GCA_017311185.1 of Proteles cristata cristata. Classification (NCBI taxonomy): domain Eukaryota; kingdom Metazoa; phylum Chordata; class Mammalia; order Carnivora; family Hyaenidae; genus Proteles; species Proteles cristata. Next base: position 483,099 of record JAESUZ010003709.1, on the reverse strand, counting down.
TTAAATAATATGAATGATGTGTAAAGCCCCATGGGGCAGAAATGAGTAAGTAATTTGCAGGAAATGGGAAACACCACCAGTACCAAAGAAGAGCGATGTAAGTCAGAAATGAGACTGCTAAGACTAGACAGCTAAACCAAGGAGGGAGCCACAGAATATCCTACAGGTTCCTCAGGATAACAGATGAAAGTGTTATTTAAATACGACAAAGCTACCACTTCCTGATTGTAAAACTTCAAAGTATTCTTCTCTCAAAAGCTGCTTCCAGAATATGAGTATACGGCTCAGTTTTAAATGAGTATCATGCAGTCAGTTTAAAATGTGGGCTTTCGAGTTGACTGTCTGGCTTAGGAATCTCTGCTCTACCACTGACTCAAGTATGACTATGTACATGTAACTCTTATATCTCAGATTCTGTATCTGCAAAATGAGAACAGGTATAAAGCTCTTAACATGGTAAATGAGTAATATTTTTTAACCATCATCATAACTATATGGTACATGTAACTATTTAGCTATACTTCTCCAGAGAATTAAGTTTCTACAGCTTGAAATCCATTCAAATTTGTGAATATAAATTTTTCATTTATATCAAAGATCTACCATGATTAAACTGTTAAACTTCATCAAGCTTTTTAAACATAATTAAATAATATAAAGTAACCTCAATTTTCAGATTTCTTTTACCATGATCATTTCACCCTCATCATTTTTAATCTTTTTTTGTAAAATTTTACTCAAGGAGCTTGATGCTCTTTTGACTCAGGTAATTAATTTTGTCTTTAATGCTCCAGGTTTTGATTTAACTGGCTCTCTAAAATTTAGAATAGCCTGAGCTACTCTTGGACTTGTTTGTGAAAGTCTTTGACTTCCTTCATGAAGGAGATCCTTTCTATGGCTACTTCTGCTACATGATTTTTCCTCTTTTTCTGGGGGAGAGCTATAAGGAAACCATGCAGAATCCTACTGATGGAAGTAGTAAAAAGTGTTGTAGATATAATCAAATGCAGGCTAATCTTACAGAGGTTTTCTGCCTCATATTACAATCTGACCTTCTTTCCTTCTTTTTGAGGACTTATTCTTCATTAGTCCTTCAGATAGGTCATTTTAATCTGTACCCACAACTGAGGTCACTTACTACTAGTCTTATTCTAGCTTTCTTTAGCAGTGACTCCCGTGTAAACTGGATGATAAAATTGAAAGGATCACTTTCCCTTGTTTAAAGAATAGATGGAAAAAGAGTGTAGAGAGATGACTTCAAAAGAAAAAAAATATAAGATATAGAGTATGAATTCCAGTGGAAACTGAGAAAATGAAAATAAAAGGCACAAAGTGAACTGAGTCAAGGAACAAAAACAACTGGTTTGGTAACTGTTGAAACATCCTATATAGGAACTAAGAAGAAATAATTATTTAATGAAATACTATTTGCATTATATTTGCAGCATGAAGACATTTCTAATACTAAAGAGATATTGATAATACCTACTATTTTAAATCATTATAAACCAGGTATTTAAACCACCTCCGAACTCCTCAAAACATCTACAAAATGAGGTAAATAAGAATACTTACTTTAAAGGCTGCATAAGTATAAAGCATTCACAACAGTAAACGACACAGAGTAAGCATGCAAGAAATGTTCACTAGTAGTGCTACGGCTAACTGCCACCTGTGAACCACATGCAAATCAATGGCTTCTCTGAGTTCAGTTGCCCTATCCATTAAGAAAGGAATATAAATCTATACCTTGATCCTTATTTTAAGGACCAAATCAGATGAATGCAAGTAAACACTTCCATTGGTTGTTCTTATCCTTCCCCTTATCTCCTTGTCAGTATGCCTGATGGTTTCAATTCACTTTTATCAATAATCATGGCTTATTAATGAAGTGATTCTCAAAGTGACAAATAGAAAAATCACTCTAAACTAATATAATAAATTGGATATATCTAATGACTAATACGGCAAAACTGACTGCTCTTTTTGCAGTAAAGCTACTTGAACTGTCAGTTTTCAAGATGTTAAAGAGGTATCAATACGTGCATTGTCTTAATTCAAATGCCTTTTGACTTTCAAAATTCATAAAAAGAGTTGTTTATGAAAAAAAAATCAGTTGGTAAACATCAAACATAAAATACCAAATTTTCATATTTGAATTTCTGGGCTGGGGTGTTTCTATGGATTCAGAGTCCAAAAAGGTATCCTTATGTATTTGTGGTTTACTATAAGCCAACATTTTTAAAATACAGGCAAGGTACTAAAACAAAATATCCTATCAAGTTCTTCCTATCTGCTTGATGTGTTATTTCTGTGAAACTGTATGAGAAGGAGCCATATAGCCTCTAATAAAAGGTTACAATTACTGATAAACAATTTAAATTCAATGTTTCAACAATAAATCACCCCAATTTCTTTTCTTTAAATAAACTTCTGGATCAAAATAACATTTATGCTACATACTCAGGTAATCACTCATTGAACTTTAAAGAATTAAATTTAAATTTCCAGAAGCAAGACATTAAGATTTTTCTAAATACTGTATCATATCTAAACTGAACAGTCAGAAAAGACAAGTTGGCAATAAAATGGTAGAATGTTGCGCTACTAAATATGAATCAAATTCCATTTAAAAAGAAAATATGCCCATTTTTCCCCCTTTTTAAAGTGAGGCATTTTAAAATGCATCTTCAAAATAGGCAGTATAGTACAGTGAGTTTAGGGCCTGAATTAAAGGCCCAGACCACTTGGGTTCAAATCCCAGATATATCATTGTGTGAATACTCTGAGCCTAGGATTCCTACAGCACTTTCATATTCTAGTGCCCTAGAATTGTTGCAAAGAGTAACTAAGTTAACATATGTAAGTACTTAAAACAATACCTAGCATGTGGTTTTTAATCGTAATATAGGGGCACCTGGGTGGCTCAGTCAGTTAAGCATCTGACTTTGGCTCAGGTCAGGATCTCAGGGTTCATGGGTGTGAGTCCTGTGTTAGGCTCTGTGCTGACAGCTCAGAGCCTGGAGCATGCTTCAGAGTCTGTGTCTCTAGCTCTCTCTCTGCCCCTCCCCCACTCGTGCTCAAAAGTAAACATTAAAAAAAAATTTTTAATGTAATATTACACATCATGGCCTGACACTAACTTCTTCTTACTATACTTACGTACAAGATTAATATTTGCCACAAAATTATTTTGAAAAAAAAAAAGAACATTTAATAATTTATATGTGTTAATGGGGGAAAATGTTATGATGGGGGGGAGCCTAAATGTCACTAAACAGATAAATGAAATCATTGACTGAAAAGTTCTGAATCTTCCTGGTAAACAAGGTACCAGGATTAGTACCTGGTACTAATTAATTTTGGATTCACTAAGAACTTAGAAATGATTTTAAAACTTGTAAGAAGGCTTAAATTAGGAAAAATTCCCTTTCTATATTTTAAGCAACTAAAATGTGAAAAATATGCTTTAATAATGTCACTATTTCTGCCCTTTTCTTCACCAGTTTTACCAACACTAAAAAAACAGTTTTGCTTTCTGGTTTCATTTCCTGCAAATGATGTGACATGTATCCTAATTTACACAACCCAAATTAACATTTGTAGTAATAGCAATAAAAAGAATTTTTTAGCAAGCATTTACTAAACAATTTGGAGTTTATATTGATTAATAGTGTCCCTTTATGTTATAAATTGATTTGTCATTTTAAGGTATTTTCTCTTGGTGTGAACCAAAGTTTCAGAAACATAAGAGACCATATAAAATAAAGCCTCGGGGCGCCTGGGTGGCTCAGTCGGTTAAGCGTCCGACTTCGGCTCAGGTCATGATCTCACAGTTCGTGCGTTCAAGCCCCGCATCAGGCTCTGTGCTGACAGTTAGCTCAGATCCTGGAGCCTGTTTCAGATTCTGTGTCTCCCTCTCTCTGACCCTCCCCTGTTCATGCTGTCTCTCTCTCTCAGAAATAAATAAAAAACATTTAAAAAAATTTTTTTAAATAATAAAATAAAGCCTCAAACATTTCTAAGTAAAAAGAGTAGGAATGAAAGGAAAACTCTAACACTGAATGTCAAAAATAAATAAGTAAATAAATAAATAAAACTCAATGTTTCCTAATCTGAAAACCTAGATCTGATGGAAACAAAAATACCATACATATATATCATTTGAAATGACTGTAAATACAAATTAAAGTTACTCTCTGATGTACCTTAAACCTACTAGAGTTATTAGGGTGTATACAAAAGTGACACACAGGGGAACCCAGGTAGTGGTGACTTCTAATTTAGGCTCAGGTCATGATCCCAGGGTTGTAGGATCAAGCCCTATGTCAGGCTCCACTCTGAACATGGAGTTGGCTAAAGATTCTCTATCTCACCCTCCTACCCTCTCCCCTGCTCACACCCTCTCTCCCTCTCTAAAATTAAAAAAAAAATTTTTTTTTTTTAATTTATTTCTAGAGAGAGACAGGGTGAGAGGGAAGGGTCAGAGAGAGAGGGAGTCACAGACTGAAACAGGCTCAGGCTCTGAGCTGGCAGTCAGCACAGAGCCCGACGCGGGGCTCGAACCCACGAACCGCGAGATCATGACCTAAGCGAAAGTCGGACGCTTAACCAACTAAGCCACCCAGGCGCCCCCCAAAAAAATTTTTAATTAAAAATACGACAAAATTTTATTTGTAAAGTTAGCTGTGCATTACCATAGATGTATGTAAAAATTAAAATCACACATAAAAATTAGGCAAAATGACTGGAAGAGAAATAAAATTTAATAAAAATGGAGAAATAAGGCAATGATTTTGATGATGTGTAGTTATCTATTTATTTCCTTATATTTCCAAAGAGAGTATTCCATAACGCACAACTTGTCTTTTAAACTCATTTATTTAACTACTTATCCCCCTTGAACAGGTTCCTCAATTCTAATATACTAACATGTAACATACTTTAAACAAAACTTCCTTTTGTCTGGTCAGAAGAAATCACCAAGTACCTGAAGATTAAGTTATCTTTCATTCAATCTAAGCTAAACAATTCTAGTTCCTTTATCCTTAGATCTATAGTTACTAAATTCTAACTGATCTTGTTCATGGTTTTCTGAATATCTCCTTTGAGCTAATATACAGATCAAGAAATAGCAGTATAAGACTACTTCTTTACTCCTTCTAGTGCAGATCAGTGTCACTTTCGTACTTCACCTTTTTAAGAGGTTTAATTCTCCTGCATCAATTTTGATTTGTCACCATAAAATCTAGTATCAAACTATCATAAAATGTGCTCCTCATCTCAGACTTGTGAAATTTATTTCCATCTATAGAAAGTCAGACTGCAGATAAAAAATCATTCACTATTTACAAATAAACAGAAACTCTAGTTTTCAAGCAAAATCAAATCTGTACCCATGCCTAAGTGTTAGTTACCAACCAGACTACTATGAAATCAGTCCTTATCCAAAAAGTGCTCACAAACTACGTAATGAAATTTATTCATTTGAATACCCTTGACCATAACATCAGCATTTAACTTTTAAGAATAAACATGGTAAATCTTCCATTTTTTTCTCAATAGTCCAGTTTTTTCGATACGGTTACACACATATACAAAGACAATGCTCCATCTGTAATGACACATTTCAATTATAAAATACCAGACTGAATTTGCCCCAATAAGCAAAAATGACTAACCCAAAGATCTTTTGAAAAGACATTAAAAAGAGAAATAACTTTTTAACAAGTTAAAAACAAGTTTAAGGAGTCCCAAAAGCATGAGTCCAACTACTAAATTATTAAATATCTTTACCAGCTCTGTAATTATGCACAGATGATCAAATTTGTACTTATCAAATTATTCTCCTTAAAGCTCTGAATTAAACTTTTGCTCTAAACTATTTCCTTTTTTGACAGGTTTCACCTAATTGCAAATTAACTGGCTTCAATATAAACCAAACTGGTTTTTGCAAATCACCTCCCCCCCCCACCATCCTGCTCCTGCATTTTTTCCCTTTAACTACGAAGGATAATCAATTTGAGAATAAGAATTTTCACATTCTGCCGTTACCTAAAAATATGGGCTTCAGTTTCCTTCTCTTTAAAAGGAAAGCACTGGAAAGACTCAAATTCATGGACTTCCCGTATTCTTTAAGATAGATCTTTAAAATAATTTTAAAGATCTCTCTTTGCCAAAAAGCAAAAAATATTTGAAAAATATTAAACTTTAAAAAGTTTAATGCCCACAATACCCGTACTGTAGCTATCACCCTACGGTGTCACCACCACCAGTTATTATTCAGTATACCAAAACCACACATTAAAGAGAAGTAATATCACATGAATAAGAGGCATATTTAAATTTTAGATTTCTATTTTGTCGAAATCCACATTTATCTTTTTATGAGGTGGTAACAGGCTAGGTGAATTAAGAATTTTTAAATGTCCTTCAACTATAGGAAGCAAGGATTACCTTTAATCATCCAAAGACTAAGGTAAACTTATGTCTTAGGAAATACCCAATTTTCACACAAGAAGAAACATCTTACAAGCACTCCAATATGAACAATAATGACTGTTAAATCATCCAAAGACCATTATTTTGTAGCATAATGCAACAAGTTTACACATTTAGGGATTTTTATCATAAAAGTACAGAATGTAGCCTCACACAGTAGGAAAACAATCCCAAGACTTCTATCAAAGTACTAAAATTCCAGTCCCAAGACTGCCATCTACTAGCTTACCCAAAAATGTCCTAATACTACAGCATTTTATTAGATGTAAATGGCGGTGACCTGAAAGTAACTAAAATTTAATGCTATCTCATAAACAGGTAATACTCTGGAGTATTTCACTGAGTCAAGACAAAAAACACATAATGAAATTATTATTGCCCATTTTTTCACAGTTGAAGACACTGAGGTACAATGATTTAAATTAGCTTTCCACAAAGTCACACTGCAGGTTAAGCGGTGAAAACAGTGACCTAACTAGGTCTAAATCTTATGTTCCTTCCACTAAGTCACAGACCGGGAGGTGAAAAAACACTCTGTAAATTACAGACCACTGTTATGGTGACAATGGGACACGAAAAGAATGGTTATCATGTAAAGAGGAACATCACCCTTCTTAATAATCAGAAGACTTGCTCTTTATGTTACATACTTCCATACCTAAGTTATTCGGAATGCCCCTTGCAATGGCCGACAAGCACTAAAATGTATACATACTTCCTTCAGTGTTTTAAGGATATCCTTTGGTATTTCGTAAGTCTGACTATTAGCAAGCGACTTAAGCCTCAAGTGGACTTATCTACTTTTTGCAGGCCTGCGTTATCCTTCAAACGAGAGAGGGCTGCGCTTCTAAGGGAAACGCTGCCGGTTTGTACCAAGCCTCCCCGAAAGCACAAGACCACGTGGTATTCCTCATTAGCCTAAGGTTCCGTACTCCTCTCCCTCCTTCCGACAAGGACCTGGAAACTAGGGTTTCTTTCTCTGAAGTGGCGCCCTGACACATGCCACCTGTGTAGTAGGAACCGCAAACATCCTGCAGCCTGCCTCCCGGAAGAATACAAGAAACAGAATAACGAGGAACTTGAACGCCGACAATGCCGGGAAAGGAAATGACTGGAGGAAGAGAGAGGACGAGCTCTTGATCAGCTGCGGGACCTGGACCTGTCAAAAATTCAGAGACTTACGCCGAAGGACTGGAACCTATCATTCGGGAAGGCCTGAGGTGGGAGCGGCACTACGGTAGGAAGGAGGTCGGAAAGGAAGAGAACTATGTGAGTCGCCGTCGCCGCTCCCCGCACACCTCTCCGCGCGCCCCGACCAGTCACGACCCCTGGCCCTCATCTCGGGTCCAATCTTTGCCCCAACATTTCGGGAGCAGCCCAAATCCTGTTGCCCAGCGCGGCCGCCGCCGGACCTGCCCGCACCTGTCACTAGCGAAAGACACCAGCCCGCAGTTCCCGCCCAGTTCTCCCCCACCCTCCCGCAACCACGGCCACCTCAACGCCTTCCTCTCACCAGGTGTCCCCTTTCCGGAGTGAGGTTTTGAGCAGCGTCGCGATGTCAGACCGCTGGATGTCCAGATCCGCCGCTCCGCCTTCCGCCATCTTCTTCCACTAGCGGTAGCGGAGGCGGCAGCGACGGCGGCGGCACGCCCCAGAGCATTGTGGGAATGGCGTCCCGCGGCCCCTCCCAGTCGGCGGGTCGAAACCAAAAGAGACGTAATGGGGGGGGGCACCTCAGGACAAGAGTCGGTCCCGGGGGCGGACGGAGCGCGCCGCCGAGGTCTGCTGCCCCCCATCGGCCCCCGCCCGTCCAGCATCTCGTCTTGGCCTCCGGTGGCCCGGGACCGCCAGGTTTTAACTCCTCTCTGTGGGGACCTGTGTCCTCTCTCTCTCTAGAGCGGTGCCACCGCCCCGTCCATCCTCGACTCCTGCCTTCCCCTCCCTCTTTCTCACAGACGGCTGGAAACCCTTATTTGCGCATTCACTCACGCTGGAGGGTAGGGTGGGGCGGGGGGCGTGGGGACAGCCAAGATACGGCAGAGAATTTTTCACAGTTCTGAGACACTGGTCTTTACGTTGCTAGTCGCAGAACCTAAGCTCGGTGCATTTTGCCCCAAACAAAGAACAATCCGAAACCGAACCCTTGGCCTCAGTGCTCTTCTTGGGCTCCTTCCTGCCCTCCTACTCCTGTTGTAGGTGGAAACCTTTTATAGGCTCTTTGTGACGCCTCCCCAGGCACACCCAGACGCCAAACTGCAGTGAAAAACATGTTCCAGTTCCTCGGTGAACAGGGGTGAAGTATGAATCAAATAATGCCAGATACTACAGAGGAAGAAAACGTGCGAGAAAGCCTTTATCTTCGATGTTATAAAGTAACATTTTCTTGACCACACCTTCCCAATGTGGTCAAGAAACTATGTAGCGATAGCAGCTTTTATTGTAGCCAATTATGTTACAAATGGGGAAATCAAGTATCAAAAACCAAATACCAAGGTCACACAGTAGGTGAAGAGGGAAGTTTATGACCCAGGTTCCAAAGCCCATGTGCTATCTGTCCACTAGAGCACACTGATTACCTCTCTTTTTGAAAACCTGACCTGAGAATATAAACTAGCTGCACTGGGTTAGTGTGTGTGTGTGTGTGTGTGTGTGTTAAACCTCTGAATACCTGGTGGCTAGGATAGGGCCCCCTAACATCTAAGAGCTACCTAAATATATGTTTCAAATGAATTGTGGCAAAACTGCTTGAGTATTTCCAAGCATGAAGTCTAGAAATTTGACTTTAGGATAATGTAAATGATCTGAAAAGTCTCAAAGATGGATAAGAATTCCTGCACATCTCCCAATCGATCTCTCGTTTCCCATTCTTAATGTCTACCTTAACCCATTTGGTGAGAATGCAATAAAGATGAATGCAGTTATGCTGGTAGAAGTACCCAACCCTTCCAAATGAAAGTAGTGTATACTGGCATTGTGTATCAACATTATGATTGCATATTTTCTTCATTATACTAGTTTGCATTATCATGTTATCCTTGATTTGAGAGTCTGAAAGCAGCTTCCAGTTACTGCTATTTCTTATATTATTTGACTTTCCTTACGATGGGTTAAAAAAATAGTTTCTCTAACCACCAGTATCCTCAAAGGTTCACATTTCCCCCCCTCCCAGCCAACCTCTAAAAGACAACAAAGTAATTTTACAAAGGCAGGCAGCATGAGATGGGAAGAATATTGGAGTCACGAACAAGAGTTAAAACTTCACCTCAACCTCTAGCTGCAAGGTACTTAACTTTTCATTTAATCATAAAATTGGGGATACTAATACCTATCTTAAAGGATTTTTATGAAGATTATATGGAACAATATGTTTATTGCCTAGGACATAATAGCCAATCAGTAAACACTAATGTTTACTGGTGACAGGATGAATTGTATACTATGTAAATTATATCTCAATAAAGCTGCTGAAAAAAATTGTCACAGACTTTGAAATCAAAACCATGCTGTCATTTTATAAACATAGCATAATTGATTATTATTTTTGATATTTATTTTTGAAAGACAGAGACAGCATGAACAATATTTTATAAATATAGTCTAATTGAGAAGTGATGCCTCAAGCACACTGTGCTATTCAGTTTTCTTTCAAAGAAAATGCATATTTGAAATATTGAAGCCTATACCCATGTGGCAAAGTAAAATAATCTTTCCATTTGCACCATGTTCAAGGCAACGAGTTAACTCATTGTCATAATGACATACATATGTAAGTTCAATGTTAATTTGAATTATACATCAGATTTATGAGATCATTTTGTAGCCCTAATTAGTTGCCTTTGGAAACAGGAAAGAAATAACAGTTACAGTATTTTATTAAATAAGCACTTACAGAGTTCCAAGACCAGTTCTAAATACTTTAAAATATTAACTCACTCCTCATAGCAACCCTATGAGGTAGGTATTATTATTATTCCTGTTCTAGAGAAGGAATTGATGCAATCAACTGAACTAAAATTTTAAATCAGTCTTACTCCAAAATCTATAAGTTTTGGGTAAGTTTCAATTTTTCTTCCAATCTTTACAATCTCCCCTCCACTCCAGTTTTATTAAGAAACAATCAACTTGTATCACTGTGTAAGTTTAAGGAGTGTAGCATGATGATTGATTTACATACATTGTGAAATGATGGTCTTGATTATAGCAGTCAACTGTCTAATCACCTCAGTTTACTAATTTATGGAAATTCTGCTTATTTTACTTATGCTTCTTCTATTTTAAATTATGAAGAGAAATAAGATAAACATTGAATTGGTTGAGGTTCACTTCCCTTCAGAATAAGTAGAAATTGATGAGAAATGTAATTTTCTCTTGAATCACACAGATGAATGAATATAAGCCAGGACTTACATTGCTTACTTGGAATCAGTGTCTTGATGCTTCCCTTGGTTAACTTTGTAAGAATGTACTATTTGCTTGGTGATTTTCATTACCTTCTCAGACTCTCTGCACTTTTCTTGTCCACTAAAACCTTAACCTAGGGCTTTGAGAAGGGGAAAGCAGTATGCTGATAACTTAAGAAATGAGGCTTGAAACGAACCAAGTGTACCTTCTTACATAAAGGCGGAGTAGGCTTTGAAATTAGAGATACTCTAGGAAGGGTTCCTTGATCTTCCAAATAATTCCCCTCTCTACTCACTGATGTTCACATGATCCCTTTCAGAGTGTTTCTTATACACACCAATTAAAAGAAAGGACTTCATATGTAAACCTGTGGGAGAGAGTAAGGTTTAAACCTGAGGTTTCAGATGTGACCCAGTTCTCTGCCTGAGATGGGCCAGAGAAAGAAGGAAAAAAACTTGTGTTTTTAAATAAAGTGGGATAGAAGAAAATACTGAGAAGTCCAAGACAAGTTTTGCCTACTTCACAGTATGGTTTGGTGCTGGCTATATGAGCCTAAGGAACAATCTTCCAGAATAAACACATCCCTGAAGGGAACAATGATTGTCACCTTGCTGTCTTTATTTCTCAACTCTTACTATCCATAGTCTTCAATAAGCACTGTTTCATTTTTTCTTTCTACCTTGTTCTTCCTCAATAGTTACTTCCTCTGATAACTCCCTTCCCCTCCAATTGTATTCACTTCTCTAAACCCTTCATTCTTTTCTGTTGTAATTTTATAGTTCCCTTCTCCCTTTACTAGCTCTTTAAATAGCTAAAAGGCAGTAGAAAGGCAGGGGAGTAGTTAGTACAAACACCAAAACAGCTTGTAGTAAAGTGCTTAATCTGTTAATGATATTGTGAGGCTTGAGATATGCATAAGAATTGTTAAGTGCATGATAGTTTTTAAAACTTAAAAAAAAAAAGAATACAGAGTCTCCTTATTTCAGACAAATATAGGGACCTGATAAAGAGAAAGAAAAAGTAGTGAAATGAATACACTGTCTTATACAAAGGGCCAGTATACATGGATTTTGAGTTTGGCTCAGTGCCACTAATTAGCTGGGTAACCCTGGTCAAGTCACTTAATCTCTGTAAACATTAGTTGTCTCATTGTAAAACAGGGTGATTAAACTCTTCCAGAACTAAAACTCAAATGCTTGCAAGGGTTAGACTATGTAACTATGTAAATGGGTGAAGCATATCTGTTGTAAGATGGTATGAAATTGTGGGACTTGTAATGAACTGTCTGCCCCCGTGAAAGTTATTTAAATTTAAAAAAATTAGAACAAACAAAATTATATCTGCTACATCAAAGGACCTAGAAAGTCACATTTTAACATCAGCATGAAGTCTGGGAATTGATTAATCTGAGTTGCTACTTGATATTCTCTTTTTGGAAGCACACACAAAACACTCTGAAAGCTAGCACTACCCTTAAGGTTGATGTCAGTCTACTCCATAGTAGATACTCACTGAATGGTAATAGAACTAAACTGAATTGAATCAATAAACAAATCAGATAGTCTTATGGGTCTAGAAGTCTATCATCAACAACAAAAAACCTTAATAGACACAGTACATTCTATGGTTTGTAGATATTTTTAAATGAAAAGTACTTGTATGCTGGGAAACTTTTCCAAGAAAGAATTGGGTTATCCTATCCAAGCAAGAGTGATTTAGATCGAATCAAGGTTGCTAGTAGGGATAATCTGCCTGTTTTATACTTTGTTATTTATATATACTGACAGATTTCAAGGTTGATAAGGAACCACTTCATGGAAAAAAAAGAAAAGAAAGAAACATTAAGCAGCCTCTGAGTTCTTTCCCCAACTTTATAATAATGAATGAAATTTAGCAAGCAAAATTATTTTAGACATGCTGATTTTTTGTCTTCAAAGATAAGTTAAATCATACAAAATATTGATCTTTGTATACTTGATTGTTTTTACTTTATATCAGTTTTGTACAAGATTTTAAAAATGTTTTCTTTTATGCTCATGGATTTATGAAGTCTACACATCCAAAGTAAAGGAGAGAGTTGTGTGATGATCCACTGATTCTGCAACTATATAGATTTCAAAGAGATTAACCTTGTTTTCTCCCAAGAGAGGACTGAATTATTCAGATTTTCTATTTGGTCAATCCTTCTCTTCATTTTGGCTTAGATAGCAAAAAGATTTAAATTGCTTACAAAGAGTCTTAGAACAATATAATGGCAGGTTTTAAAGAATGCATCTATGTTCCAGGAGTGATGTAAACATTAAATGAGGCATTTTTCATGATGCTGTCTTCCAGGTATCTCTAAGCAATAGGGCACTACAGACCCTATTAAGGGTCTGTTAGAATACCTCAGTGAGGAAGATAAAACAAGCCTAGTGATTTTATAAAATATTTACCATTGCTTTTTGTTGCTAGCCAGTATACTTCTGTCTAGGTCCTTTTGAACTAAGTCAGTTATGAATTTCTAAAATTATTACTGGCCTAATTCTACTATGTAATATATTTGACATGATTTCTATAGTATGGAGGGTTCATGAGATGTGTAGGAAATAATATACCTCCACACATAATTCAACTTAATGTTTATGTAAATGTTTATAGAATAGAGTGGAAAGATTATACATTTTGGAATTGGAAAGATCTATGTGTGAATGGCCCACTCTGCTACTTGCTATTTCTGTCACACTGAAAACTTTAGTTTCTTCATCTGTAAAATGGGAAAAATAGACTTATAGGATTCAGTAAAAAGATAACGAAATCACAAATGTGAAACTCTTAATAGAGCTCAATGTATAGTACCAATTACATATGAAATATTTGTCCCTCTTCAACTGGAGCAGTTTGTCTAGTAAGAAAAATGTCTAAACAAGTTCATTAAGATCACAAAGCTGCTATGGAGTAATTAAAATTTTTAGACATTTGTGCTAAAATTAATAGTGTCCCATGTCAAAGAAACCCAATCACTAAAAGGGTAAGAAGGATAATATTAAAATTCCAGCTTTACTCACAGTCTTTTCTATTAAGGTATTCTGAAGTATAAAACAGTGTGCTTGGAAACCACAGAAGAATAGAGAAATATTATTATTGTTATGAATATTCTCTAATTACAAAATAGGTACATAACATATCAAAGACATGTGTCACGGTCATCTCACCTATGGACTGACAACACTGAAGGCAGAATAACGGCTCCTCAAAGATGTCAGTGTCCTAATCCAAGAACCTGTGAGTATGTTACCTTACATGACAAAAAAGACGTTGCAGATTTGATTCAGGTTAACGACCTTGAGATGAGAAAATTATCTTCCATTATCCATTTGTTCATAATACAATCCCAAGAATCTTTAAAAGTGAAGAAACTTACCTGGCTGTGGTTAGAGGTAAATATGACACAGAAGAATCGCTTTGAAGATAAAATAAAGGGGCCATGAGCTGAGGAATGTTAATGGCTTCTAGAAGCAGGAAAAGACAAGGAAATGAATTCTCTTCTAAAATCTCCAGAAAGGAGCTGTGTTGCCAATGTCTTGATTTCAGTCCTGTGAAACCCGTATTGGACTTCTAACCTATAGAAATATATAATATCCTACATTTATATTGTCTCAAGTCACTAAGTTTATGGTAATTTGTTATAGTAGTATTGGAAAACTAAAACAGACAGGTAGTAGGAGAGCCTACCTGAAGGAAATTAAGACAAAGCAAAATCATTTTAGACCCAAATTGACTAATTTGTTGATCTATTATAGCAGTACACAGATATGTCATGGATAACAATTATAAGAAATTGGGCTCAATAAGATATATTATCTGAACTACTAGTTGACAAAAGTATGGAAGACATTTTTAGGAATGAGCTCTACAACTGATGCAATACAGTGGTGCCTGGGTGGCTCAATCAGTTAAGTGGCCAATTTGATTTAGGCTCAGGTCACAATCTCATGATTCATAAGATTGAGCCCTGCATTGGGCTCTGCACTGACAGTGCGGAACCTGCTTGAGATTATCTCCCTCCTAGCTTTCTGTCCCTGATCCCCCCCCCTCAAAATAAGTAAATAAGCATTTTAAAAAAATAATAAAACTGATACAATACAGAAGATAATAGCCATACCAAAGTCTTCAGCAATTATGAGCTTAATTTAACTCTTTAGGTAATGTCACCGAATTCTTAACATCAAATTATAATAAATATCCATCAAAGGTGAGGACCTAGAGCTTATAAATTGTGCTGATTACATTTCAACTTGTCAGATATCAGCCAAGATAGAAAATAGTTGATCCTCAAATAGCTTCTAGACCTGTTGTAGTAGAATATTTATTGGCATGCTATGCAAAAGAAATGCTACCCAGACTTACTAATAGAGACTCTCAATCAGTTCAGGGAAGATAAAGCAGCTGTTAGCCAACTCATGATTACAATCAGAGGAAATTGAGTCAAGGTGATTTATGAGAAACAGAGCTGTAAGTATATATAGAGCTAGATAGTACACAGACTACTAGATAAACTAGATTATAAATCTATACATGTAGCCAAAATTTCCTTCCTTCCTTTTTCCTTCCTCCCTCCCATCTTCTCTCTCTCCTTTCCTTCTTCCCTTCTTCCCGTACTTCCTTTCTCCTCTCTCACCTTCAGTTGCTCCCTCCTTTTCTTTCTTCCTGTGCCCTCAGGCATTTGTAAAACCTTGTGTGGACAGTAGTTACTTGATAAGTGCTTACTGAATGAAACGTCTTTGTTGGCAGGTGAAAACTAAGAGTAACACTCAGCTCTACTGACTACTTAATGTGGTTAATAGGCAGTAGAAGTAAATCAAGGTAAGAAGACAAAATCCCTGCTTTTAGTAGAGCAAGGGCTGAGTGCTTTTAAGTAATGCCCTTTAGACTCTATATCCTGTAACTGCTTTTCAATGACTCATGAAAATGGCATTGTACCATAGGTTTTCAGCCCTTTCAGAGAAAAATGAATTTCAAAGTTTTTTCCCTTTGAAGTAAATTTAAAAAAATCAGAAAATTAAAACTTCAGAACTGTCAGCCTTCTAAAATAATTTTCCCCCAAATGCTTCTACCATTAGAAAGATTTCCATTTTCTAGCTTTATACTTTCATATTGTGCAAAATAATTCAGAAAACAATAAAATTTTATAAAGGTGTGAACATTTTTTCCAAGTTTGAAAGAACTTTAAAACTATGTTGAAGAGAGTAAATAAGCTTTTAAAAATGCAGAAAGACTCATCTATGGGAAATGATAGGAAGAAAATCTTAACCAAAATTGATTCTATTACATATTTGCTATCATGACATCCAAGAAAATTTATGGTAAAATCAACCGAGGAATTCTTTTTAGATGTTTCCTTAAAAGCTAGAGAAATAGTATTCTCTGATTAAGAATAGTCTTAGGCACCCCAAGTTAAATTCTAGTGCTCCTTGCCTCAAAAAAGGGGACACTTAAGTTTGGAAGCAGGGTTTTTAGCAAGAGAATGCAATTCTTCATCTGAATTTTGGAAAAGGATAATGGAACTCAATTGGAATTTGCTCTTCCTTTTGGCTGCCTAAAGGTATTACTTATCCAATGGACTGTTAATGGCTGGAGGGTTAAAAAAGAAAATCATTTCAGACTTAGGTAGTGTTTCTAAAAGTGCACTCTCTAGATGAGCTGTATCACAAAGAGTTGGGGTGCATTTTAATATTGTGGATTATTTGATCCAACTCCAGAACTGAATCAGAATCTCTGGGAGATAAGGTGTAGAATTCTGCATTTTAACAAGCTCACTGGTGAGTCTTGTGCCTTCCAAAGTTTGGGAAGCATTAGTCTAAGGAGATAAGTTGGCTTCTTCAATTAATTTTGCCCAGATTCAGGCAATGGCCTTGTGACAAGAGTGAAATCACATTGTAGCTACAGGCTGGATTGTTCATTCTTGATAGAATGATCTCTCCCCAGCCCTCTAGGATTATTTAATCTCAGTAAATTAAATGAACAACTCTAGTATAACTCACATACTGTATCTGTTATAATTTCAAATAGGATTTTTTTCTTTTTAAAAATATAATGTTTTCAATAAAGATGTTGGCTTATCTCAGTGGACTGATTTAATATTCAATAATTTATTCTATTTGATGTCTCTACATTAACCATTTATGGTCCCTATCAGTTAAAACACAAGAAATTCCTAAGAATTGTATATTCAATTGATGATAAATATTTTTAGTAAACAATGTAAAAGTAATTAATTTTTCTATTAGAAGAGAAGTACTATATAAAAAAGACCTAACTTAAGATTTAGGCCATAAATGGTTAAATATAAATATAATATAAATATACTATACCATACAGATATTTATAATTACAGATTATTTTTAAATAGAAGGAATGAAATACTTGTATAATGAACCACACATTTTTCTCTATGACAATTTAAATGTATAATAAGTTACAGAGTCTCTGTCAAAAGCTTGGTAGTCTTATATTTTTAAGGATCATAGTCTTTGTCACTGCCTAAGGATCACCACAGTAGAAACTCTTGTTATTAAAAGTTGATTTCATTCTGGAAGCACTGAAAAGAGTAGAAGACTTCTTTCTAGGCTGCTCTCATCTGAAAACTTTAGATCCTTCTTTAAATAAGGATCATGTAGGGATATGTAAAAATGACACATTCTTTAGTACTTTAATACTCGATTTCTACAGAAAAAGACTGCAACAAAAATGAAAACTCAGCAATTATTCTTTTATTGTTTAACATTCTCCATTTTATTGTGACAGTGAATACCTAACTCCTATCCTATCCCCACCTCACCTCAAAATGAGCTTAAGTGATATTTTCTTCTTGTGCCCATTTTTCTTCTTGTGAGTACAGCATACTTAGAAGCAGTTTAAGGATCCATGCAATTGAAGACATGACTTCCCTAAAAAGTACTGAAGGTTGCTGTGTATTGGTTTATGAAACTAACTTCTTTGGACTCTCCTATTTTGACAGGTAAGAAGAATATAAAATGAGAATCAAAGGAGTCTTAAATAAAAAGCCACTTATTAGATAACACACAGAGACTATGACAATGTAAACATGGCTTTTAAAATAAGAATAATTAAATATAATTAAGTTTAAGAGCAAAATATCTAGAAAAATGTTATTTAGAGATGCATTTCCCTTAATTGGAAACAGTGGAATTGAAGGATTTGTGTTAATTATAACAGATTTCTTATTTAGAAATTACTGCTGAATAATTTGGGGAACCTCCTTTATTAATGATATTTAAAACTGTAGTTGAATGTTTCCCTGTTTAAGGTCAGGACTTTGGGGGCACCTGGGTGCCTCAGGGGCTTAAACACTTTGGCTCAGGTGATGATCTCACAGTTCATGAGTTCAAGCCCCATATTGAGCTCTCTGCTCTTAGTGCAGAGCAGCACTCTTCAGATCCTTTGTCTCGCCCGCCACACCCCCTTGCATTCTCTCTCTGTCTCCCAAAATAAATAAATAAACTTTAAAAAATTAAAAAAGAATAAAGAATTTAAAGAATTAAAAACAAATAAATCCAAAAAAGAACTTTGGATTTTTTACCCTGATGTCAAATTCAGCCTTAGGAATCTATAATAAATGTTGAGGAGAAAAGCTGAGGTACATTTAGTACTTCAAATAATAAAATACAAACTTGGAAAGGACAAAGAAAATTAAAGATCAAGTATTTGAGAATGAGAAGTAAATATTATTTAAACAATGTTTAAAGTGGGTGATATACATGAAGGTCACTCAAGGGAACACTCTAAACAAGTGCTTGCCTCGAAATGACAAATGGGGAGGAAATAATCTGTGAAAAGATAAATTTGTACAGTTGAAACCAAGTGATCTTAGAACTTAATGGGCCTATAGCAATCATCTGGTTTAATTTTCACCTTTTCAGTGAGAGAAGTTGTGACTTATCAAGGTGATAAAGCTAGTAAATGTAGATCCAGTACTAGCATTCAAATAACCTGACTCTGACTTCAATACCTTTGTTGTAATATCACACTAATTCAATAAATCACTGTGTTGGTGCTGGGCATTCTTAACGTAATATGATTTGATACTAAATTGGAAACTTACAATACTTCCTATGTCAAAGATTGCTTACTGTTCAAATATATATATATACATATGTATATATATATTCTGCTTTTCCTCCATAGCAATAGAAGTTTCAGCTGAACACATGGCCACACAATGAAACTATAGATTTATTTTCTTTCTTTAAAATACTGACATATAATTCACATGCTATACATTTGACCCATTTAAAGTGTTTATTTATTTATTTTTGAGATAATGAGAGAGAGATAGAGCATGCACACACGAGCAAAGGAGGTGCAGAGAGAGGGGGACAGAGAATCTCAAGCAGGCTTCACACAGTGAGGCAGAGCTCCATGTGGGGCTTAAATTTACGAACCTGAAGGTCATGACCAAAGTTGAAATCAAGAGTTGGAGGCTTAACTGTCTGAGCCACCCAGGTGCCCCTTGATTTCTATTTCTTTAATGGCTAATAATGTGGAGGATCTTTTCATTTGGTTATAGTCATTTGTATACCTTCTTTGTAGAAGTATCTGTCCAGATCGATCCTTTGCCCATTTTTTAATCAGGTAATTTGTCTTTTTATTATTGAGTTGTAAGTATTCTTTAAATGTTCTACATACTAGACCTTTATTGGATAGATAATTTCCCCCAAATTTCTCCCATGCTGTTACCTTTTCACGTTTTGTTGGTGTCCTTTGAAGCAAAAAAGTTTTGATTTTTATCATGTTCAATTTTATCTCTTTTTTTATTTTGTTTCTTATTCTTTTGGTGTTCTAAGAAACCGTTGCTTAACCCAATGTCCTAAAGACTGATATCTTTGTTTTCTTCTTAGAGTTTTATAGTTTAGGAACTTACATGGAGTCTTTGGATACATTTTAAGTTAATTTTTGTATGTAGTATGAGGAAAGGGTCCAATTTAGTTCTTTTACATGTGGATATCTAATTGTCTAGCACCATTTGTAACAACTATTATTCTTTCCCGCTTTTAACTGTCTTTGAAAACTTTTTCAAACTAACCATAACTGTGAAGACTCAATTCTATTTCATTCATCTCTATGTCTATCTTTATGGCAGTAACATATTGCCTTGATTAATATAGCTTTGTAAAAAGTTGTGAAATTAAGAAGTGTGAGTCCATCAACTTTGTTCTTCTCCCTCAACATTGCTGTGGTTATTTTGAGTCCCTTGAAATTCCCTGTAAATGTTAGAATTCACTTTTCAATTCTTATAAAGAAGTCAGTTGGGATTTGGATAAATATTGCTTGGAATCTACAGGTAAGTTTGGGGATTACTATCATCTTAATGATATTGTCTTCCAATTTATGAACATGTGATCACATCATGGTTTTTAAATCTCCCTTGCAAACACATGTGGTTATATTCTAGGTTGTGGTCAATGGGACATGAGCACAAGTGATGTGTGAAACTTCTTGTCTAAGCTCTTTAAAGAAAGGGTCTTGTTTATCACTTCCCTCTCTCCTTTCTTCCTTTCTGCTGGCTGAAAATTAGAGATGTTAATGGAAGCTAGAGTTACCACCTTTCTTCCATGTTTTGGAAACCACCTATTGAGGATGGCAGAGCAAAAAGATACAAGGAGTCTGGTACTCCATCATAAAGCCATTATATCAGTCTTGGACTGTCTCTGTGGACTTCTAAGTGAGAGAGAACTTTCTATCTTGCTTAACACACTGTACTTTTGGGTCACTTTGTTACCATAGCTAACCTTTATCCTATCTAATTTATTCTCTTAAAGGAAAAGGTTTTGCTATTAAAGGGTCTCATTTTCATGTATTTTTGTTTCAGTGCAAATAATATTTTTAACAGTTTAGTAGTTTATGATTTTTCAAAATGCTTTCATGTATATTCATCTTATTTATTACAACTGTAACTTTGTAAAGTGGAAAGATATTTTTGCTTTATGTATGAGGAAAATGAGTTGCAAAGAGGGTAAGTGGCCTACTCTAATCATAGATGCTTTACATGCCCAAAAATGACATCTACATTTTCTACTACTCCAGTGCACTTTCACCCTGCCATACAGATTTACTTTTCTATAACACCTAAATTATATATAAAAAAGAAACATTTATTCACCCATTAATTCAATCAAATATTTCTGAATACCTAATACTCACTTTGAGTCCCAAGTCAACTACATAGGACATGCTAGTATACACTTAGATTAAATTCCTCAGATACAGAATTTCATTTTTTTAAAATGTTTTATTTATTTCTAGGAAAGAGAGAGAGAGACAGCGTGAGCGGGGGGGGGTCCGAGAGGGAGTCACAGACTGAAACAGGCTCCAAGCTCTGAGCTGGCAGTCAGCATACAGCCCGACGCGGGGCTCGAACCCACGAACCACGAGATCATGACCTAAGCGAAAGTTGGACGCCACCCGACTAAGCCACCCAGGTGCCCCTCAGATACAGAATTTCAAAGTAATATTGAAGTAGATGAACATAGGGGAAAAGTGAGACCATAAAATGGAGTCTTAACTATAGAGAACAAACTGAAGGTTGCTGGAAGGAAGATGGGCAGATGGGATGGGCTAAATGGGTAATGAGTATTAAGGATGGCCCTTGTTGTGATGAGCACTGGGTGTTGTATGTGGGTGATGAATCACTAAATTCTACTCCAGAAACTGATATTACACTATATGTTAGCTAACTGGAATTTAAAATGTTTTGTTTTTTTTTTATTTATTTCTAGGAGAGAGAGAGAGACAGCGTGAACAGGGGAGGGTCAGAAAGAGAGGGAGTCACAGACTGAAACAGGCTCCAGGCTCCGAGCTGGCAGTCAGCACAGAGCCCGACAAGGGGCCCGAACCCATGAACCGCGAGATCATGACCTAAGCGAAAGTCGGCTTAACCGACTAAGCCACCCAGGCGCCCCATAGCTAACTGGAATTTAAATAAAAACTTGAAACAAAACAAAGCAAAAAAATTTAGAGAAAATAAAATTAAATAATTAAGTCCAACCCTCCCAACCAAAGTAATATTTTTAAGACATTTTTTAGTGTCTCCCTCCCTGCAGGGGAGGGCAGAGAGAGAGGGAGATACAGAATCCAAAGTAGGCTCCAAGCTCTGTGTTATCCACACAGAGCCTGACACGGGGCTCGAACTCACAAACTGTGAGATCATGACCTGGGCCGAAGTTGAATGCTTAACCAACTGAGCCACCCATGCATCCTAGACCCTCAAAGTAATATTAAGTAATCTGCAGTATAATCTATTCTATAATGATCTTAGTATTTGTTACCTCTGCAGTGTTAACTTTACCTTTCAATTAGACCACTTTAATAGATCTTCATTCTTGTAATTTATGCTTAGATCACCAGTTATCTGTTTGCAAGCAACTAAGCCAACTTTTTTTTTCAATGAGTCATTCTAGAGCAATTCTATTATCTTCAAAACATTCATTTATTACATAGAGTTAAAGCAGCCTTTTAAATCACACCGCAGGTAGAGTACCATAAGGCATAAGAGATCTGATGAAATAAACATTATTCTTTTACAAGAAGTTGGGAATCTGGAAACTTGTCAACTTGGTTTATCTAATCCCTCTTAAACCTATAGAAATGGTAGATATTATATCAAAACATTAATCAAAAATTTAAAAAAATCTCCATGTATCATAGATAAAAACAAAAATAAGATTTAAAGAACAGTAGGTATAAATTCTCACCATACATAACGATGATACATGTATGGGGAAAGGGTACATTCAGAATGTAGAACCTGCTGAATACAGGCTATTGATCCAAGGATATCGAAACCCCTTGAGGTGGGAAAGAATCACATGAACACTTCCCAGTAGAAACATTATTCTATTCTAGCTCTCATGGACTACCATACAAAAAATACCATATACAGAAGATAACATAAAAAGTTACAAGATGCACTAGGAAACAACCTACCATTTAAGCGTCAACATATGCACCATAAAGAGAAAATTAAAAAACCGTAAGTAATGGGAAAATCTGTGTTGAAAATAAGTAAGTTTAATATGGTTATAAACATAAACAACAGAAACTAATGAAAGAACAGTAAAATGTACAAAAATGAAAAGGCAAATTGATAAATAAATCAATTAGACCTTCTATGAAGGTAAGATGGTTATTGACATTAAAATCTAGATGGATAGGGATCTTAGTCAGTTTGGGTTGCTGTAACAAAAATACCACAGACTGGGTGGCTTAAGCAGTAGAAATTTATTTCTTACCATTCTGGAGGCTAGAAGTGTAAGATCAGGGTGTGAACATGATTGTGTTCTGATGAGAGCCCTTTTTACATTGCAAGTGGCTGCTTTCCAGGCTATGTTCTCACTTGGTAGAGAGCTTCCTGCCTCTTCTTTTTATAAGGGCATTCATCCCATCATGAGAGAGCCACCTTCATAACCTAATCTAACCCTAAGTACTTTCTAAAGGTCTCACCTCTAAATACCAACACATTAGGGATTAGGGCTTCAACATTTGAATTTGAGGGGTGGGGCACAAACATGCAGTCCATAGCATTCTGTCATCGCTGCTCCCCAAGTGTATATTCTTACATTGCAAAATATATTCATTCCATCTGAACATCCCTTAAAGTCTCCATTCTTTCCAGCATCAACTCTAAACTCCAAAGTCTAAACTATCATCTAGCTATTATCTCAGTCAAATATGGATGAGACTTGAAGTATGATTCATCCTAAGACAAAATTCCTCTCCAGTTGTGAACCTTTGAAACCGGACAAGTTGTGTGCTTGCTTCTAAAATACAATGGTAAGACAGTCATAGGATAGACAATTCCATTCCAAAAGAGAGAAGTAGGGAGAGGAGGGGATCCCAAGTAAGTCCAAAATCTAGCAAGGCAAATCCCATTTGATCTTAAGTTGGGAGAATGGTTTTCTTTTGTTTGGTGCTCCACCCCCCAGATCCACTGGGGTGGCATCTTCATCCCCATGGCCCAGTGGGAAGCTGCAGTCTACATCACAGCTAGGCCAGTGATTGTCAAGCCCCCACAGCTCCTGGCAGCTTCACCCCCATGGTTTGGATTACGAGCTGTCTGGCCTGCTGAATGTGAGTTGGTGACTCTAATGATCTCTGAAATCAGCATCAGGGTTGTTTTTCCCTTGTCTTGAAGAACACAGATTTGCAGCCCAAGACTTTATGGTCTGGGTTCTATAGGATCTAAGAAACCCAAAAGCCTTCCTTTATTCTGTCAATTCAAACTGGCAGTTCCCCTGCTGGGGTCATCGATTAAGTCCCTGGTTCATACCCATGTTAATCTCTTAATTAAATGGCCAGTCAGCCACACCCTTAGCATTCTTTTCCCAAGACATTTTCTCATTTTTTTGTATGGACTGGCTGAAAATTTCTACCATATTTAAGATCTGGTCTCTTTTAGCTCCATAATTCTGTCTTACTTAATTTCTTTTTTGAAATTTACTTTATGTATTCAGGGGGAACCCAGCTCTTCTTTTAGCATTGTGTTCAGAAGACTTCTCAGTTAAATATCCCCTTTCATTACTTGTAAGTTCTATCTTCCACAGAACACTAGAACACAAACACAGCCAAATTCTTTGCCACTTTATAATAAGGAATATTTTTTCTCCAGTTTCCTGAGACCTCATCAGAATGGCTGCTATCATCCACATTTCTACTACCATTCCATTCAGGATTATTTATGTGTTTTCAAGGAAGACAGATGCTCTCTCTCTCTCTCTCTCTCTCTCTCTCTCTCTCTCTCTCTCTCCAGCTCTCTTCTTTTCTTTCTGAGCTCTCACTAGAATCACCTTCATAGCAATACCAGCTTTTTCTAGAATGCAGTTCAAAATTCTTCCAGCCTTACTCATTACCCAGTTCTAAAGCTATTCTCATTTTCAGGTATTTGTTGTAGCAGCACCCTACTTCTCAGTACTAATTTCTGTATTAGGATTCTCCAGAGAAGCAAAGCCAATTGCAATACACACACGTGTGTGTGTGTGTGTGTGTGTGTGTGTGTGTGTGTGTGTGTGTGCGCGCGTGTGTGCGTGTGCGTGCATATACATATATATGGGTATATATATATACATACATATATATGGGTATATACATACATACATACATACATATATATAGGCTTATACAATTATAGAAGCTGAGGATCTCACAATCTGCTGTCTGGAAGCTAGAGATCCAGACAGTCTGGAATAAACTCATTGGTATAAAGTCACTGGTATAAATTCTAGTCCAAGTCTGAAGACCTGAGACTCAGCAGAAGTTTCAGATGAGGTAAGTTCCAGGCCAAAGACAGGTGAAGATGGATGTTTCTGTTCAAGCAGTCAATCAGAGAGCCATTTTATGTCTCTTCTTCTTTTTATAGGGCCATTAATCCCATTATGAGGGACCTACCCTCATAACCTAATCTAATCCTAATTACTTCCCAAAGCCCCACCTCTGAATACCATGGCTGAGGAATTAGGATTTCAATGTATCAATTGGGATGAGGGAGGGAGTGCCTCTCCCCCTCAACAAATATAGTAACAGGTTAAGTTACAAATATGATGCAAATGAAGAAACAATTCATAAATTCTTAATCTGAGAAAATTTCCCTGTGTTAATTGGCTTCTGCTTTGTAAATAACCACCCATATATTTGGTGGCATACAACAAATATACTTTCATTTATTTACTATACATTTACTGCCACTAGGATTTGGCATATACAGTTTAGACTCAAGTGACTTTGGCTCTAAGCTGCAAGTTGAGCCCACGTATGCTCTGTATTTCTGTCATCATAAGGGCTTATGGCCACCTGAGGCATATTCTGATGGGAAAAGCTGGTGGGCAAGAGAGAAAGGCCAGCCACGCAAGCATATTGTAAGCCTTTGGTTGTGTTGTGTCTGTTAATATCCCATCAGCCAGAGGATATTAAATGGCTAAGTCCTAAATCAAATAGTAGGAAAGTATACTGCTGCCTGGAAGAGAAGGGAAGGAATGAATATTTGTTGGACAGTGTTTTAAATCTACTACAGTCTGCGCTTTTAGTCACAAATGTTCATTCATCAACCATATGTACCCCGTCATTTCAAAAGACCCCAAAAGTCTCATTCAAGCATGACATTGGGCTTAAAATCTAGGATCGCATGATTTATATAAGGTTTAGAATGTCTCCTTGTGATTCAAAGCCCTGAAAACTTAAAAGATAAGGTGTCTGCTCTCACACATTTAATATATGATGGTAGAACAAAAGTAGGATAACTATAGTCAACGGTTATGTCTGATAAGGAGAAAAAATTACATATGGGAGTCACTGGTCCACAGCAATTCTTAAATCTTGCTAGGCAAATATTTCCAAGTCCCTCCACCTTGGGGGTGTGGAATATTCCTTGATGAAGTCTTACTTCTGTATCTTGAAAATCACTTCCCATCTATGCTTCTTCATGGTACTTTGTTCTGCTCCCTGGTGAGTAGGGAGCTTTCTTCCTTTTTCATCACCCCCCTTAGCCACTTCTGAAAAGGGCTCTTCTTGGTGACCGGGACACTCATGGTCTTGCCCTACCTGTAGAACCTTGGTGTCCAAGGTTCTTTTTATATCTGAAGAGTCTCAATGTCTTTTAGTCCAAGCATGTGATACTTTCAATAGTTATGGATTTTCTATGTTTTTGATTCTAGTCAATGCTACATACCAAAAGCTACATCCAACAATTCTCTTTGAGATATGATCACCTTGCTTTATAGCCTTGATTACAGATACCTCTATCAACATTCTGCTAGGCCATATTCCTAATCTTTCTTAGTCACCCCCCCCCCCACTTTTTCGTCTAGCTGAAGAGATCTAGTAGATAATATTATAGTAGACAGTTTACCTAATCTCATACCTATGGCTGCATGATGACTACCTTATAACTAGTTTACAATAAAGGGGACACGTTGAGGTTTTACTTAGAGATGGTATATGAGTATAGGCCAAAAAATGATGATGTCTGCACCATCCATGGGTGGACTTGAAAGCAAGTAGTGAAGGGAAATTATTCCAGTGAACAGGGCTTTGGATGGTACAGTTGGTCATGCACTTTGTATGGAAAGACAAGTTTGGTCAGGGGCCTGAAAGGAGAAATATTGTTAGATTGAACACTGGGAAGTCTAAGGAAAAGTTATGTGATTTGAGCTAGGGGAGTGGGTAAAAGTGTCAAGATTTCAGTGTTACCTGTGAACACCAATCATAAAGGATATACCACTATAGGTATTGAACAAATAGACCGAATGACTCCAACAGTTGACATCAAATAGCCTCTATCCCCAGAGCCAGAACAATGAGCACATGAATGCATAACCACAGTGGCAGGGACAATGGCTATACAATGGCCCCAAAGAATGGATTCCCTTTTACCAAGGCTGTTCTAACCATTACTGCTGCCACATGTGTATTCTGTCAGGAATAGAGACCAATGCTGAGCCTGTGATATGGAATCAACCCCAGAAGGGAAACAATTGGTGGTAAGCTAAATACGTTGGATCTTACCCTGAAAGACGGAATGATTTATCTTGATTGGAAGTAACATTACAGGTATGATTTTCCTTTCCTGCCAATAGAGTCTCAATCATTTCTACCATCAAAGGACTTACAGAAGGTTTGATCTCATGACATAGATCTTTCATAATATATCAAATGAAGAGCTACTATGCCTAGGTCATGTTCACTTCCAGGGGGCAGCCAGTATGTAATGACTGGTTGGTATGGGGTTATGAAGACTTGACACCTTTGCCTCAGTTTGGAACAACTCTGAGGAGTCATCTAGTTTCACTGGATTGGTTGAAGACTTTTTGTAGATGCAGTAGAGCTTACCTTCCTTCTTTGCCCAGTCTTTCTTGATTCCTTTTCTTCCATAGGTGTTGATTCTTTCTTGATTCCTTTTCTTCCATAGGTGTTGATTCTAAGAACATTTCTTTGCAGGCTAATTTCCATTTCAAGCTTTGCTTTCATGGTACTCTGACCTGCAGTACCACCTTTATCTTTTCTGAGGTTTTACTAAAGGATCTTGCAATTACACCCTTGATTTGGCCTTTACCCAAGGATCATGTGTTACTGGCAGCAACCTAGATTTGCTTTCTCTCTGAGGTTGCGATTTCATGATAAATAGTTTTATTTTTAACTCTACAAATTTCAGAATTTCTGGACTCATATTCCTTCTCAATTCTGTTTGTAATCCAAGCAATTCTTTTTGAGTTCACCTCTTCTGCCTCATTTTTTCTTTTGAGCTTTTATTTAAATTTCAGTTAGTTAACATACAGTATAATATTAGTTTCACGGGTAGAATTTAGTGATTCAACACTTACATACAACACCCAGTGTTCATCACAGCTTATGCCTTTTTAAATGCAATGAAGCTAAGCAGCAGCTAGTTTTTTTTTTTTTAACATTCTGCCTTGAAATTACCTCACTCAAGTTAAGTTTATTAAGTACATACTCTGCCTTTTGTGTTATCACAGGTAACAATTTTCGCAAATGTTTTGCTACAACATAATACTGCTGCCATTTTCCCACTCTCTTACAACAATTGCATCATTGCCTACTCCCCATTCCCATTGCCAATGCCACATATTTTAAGTTTTTGTTATGGCAGCACTCCACGCCAAATATGAAATTCTATAGAGGCACCTAGGTGGCTCAGTTGGTTGAGACTTTGGCTCAGGTCATGATCTCACAGTTTGTGGGTTTGAACCCCATGCTGGGCTCTGTGCTGACAGCTTGGAACCTGGAGCCTGCTTTGGATTCTGTATTCACCCTCCCTTTCCCCCTTCCCTACTCGTGCTCTCTCTCTCTCTCTTAAAAAAAAAAAAAAACATTAAAAAAATTTGAATATAAAATTCTATACTAGTCAACTTTTTCCACCTTACAAAAACCTCAAATCTTAGTGGCATACAATAATATACATATATTTCTTAGTCATGCACTTGTGGGTTGGCTGACGTTTAACTTATCCTGGCAGGACTCAGCTGGTCTGCAATCTGCAGGTTGGACTCAAGTCTGCCCCACATACATCTCATTCTCCTCAAGCCAGAAGCTACCCGAGTCATGTTCTTATGCAAAAAGCAGGCTATGGAGAGAGAAGCCCAACTCTGCAAGCTTAATTTCTGTGGCAGAGAAGCATATTCCTCCTGTGGGGAGAGAAGAAAGGAGGAACATTTGCTTTAAAAAATTCCTTTAATCTACTATATTACCAGAATGCAGGATAGAGATAAAGTATGGAAAATAAGAAAGAATGATTAAGACACATAGAGAGTGGATAAAACCCAACGTATGTCCATTAGGAGCTCCAGAATGAAAAATAAGGAATATTCAGAGATAATGCCTATACTTCCCCATCCCCCAAATAAGACTCAGAAATCTTCAGATTCATATTCAGGGATTAAAATGAATTTAATGAAAGCAAAACAAAAAACAATATAAATACACATACACACACACACTCTATATATACACATATATACTCATATGTACAGAAATTACAAGTCTGATGGGAATGTAAAAAATATAAACTCAATGCATATACATGCATATCTATAAGTATGTAGACCTGTTTTCATGAACATAAAAATATGAATCTCAGAGAAAATCTTAAACACAGCAGGAAGAAGATTTCTCTGTTAAAGAAATGCCTTTTAGATGGAAAACTCATCAGTTACAGTATATGCAAGGAGACATTGGAATAATGTCTTCAAAGTGCTGACAGAAAAATTAAAACCAACTTAAAATTTTATATTCAGTTAAAATATTCAAGATAAAGGGAAATAAAGAGATTTATAGGAAAAGATTATTTATAACATACTGACTTCTTGCAGGTTCTCACACAATGTACTTTAGGAAGATGAAATTTGAGCCTACAAATGAGTGGAACATAAGAAGCACTGTGAGCAAGGAAATAAACAAAAACAACAATATATAAGACTGATTTGATGGAGGGGTGTTTTAAAAAGAAGTTATATGGGGCATCTGGGTAGCTCAGTTGGTTAAGTGTCTAACTTTGGCTCAGGTCATGATCTCATGGTCCATGAGTTCAAGCCCTGCGTCAGGCTCTGTGTTGACAGCTCAGAGCCTGGAGGCTGCTTCAGATTCTGTGTCTCCCTCTCTCTCTTCCCCTCCCCCACTCACTTGCATGCTCTCTCTCTCTCTCTCAAAAATAAATATGGAAAAAAACCCAAGAAATTGTATGAATGAACCTTGAGGATACCATGCTAAGTGAAATAGGCTAGTCACAAAAAGATATATATACTATAGGATTCCACGTATACAAGGTGCCTGGTGTGGCCAAATTCACAGAGACAGAAAATGTACTGGTGGTTGCAAAGGGCTGGGGAAAGCAGGGAATGAGGATTTGCTGTTTAATTAGTATAAAGTTTTAATTTTGTAAGATGAAAAGAGTTCTGGAGATTGGGTACATAACGATGTAAATGTACTTAACACTACTGAACTATACACGTAAAGTGGTTAAGATAGTAAATTTTTGGTGTATACTTTACCACAGTTAAAATTTTTTTAAAAAAAGAAGTTGAACGGAAATAATTTTAACAAATACAATAAATGGCAGAAGTATAGAAATATCAGTTACCTTTAGACCTCTTTAAGACAAGTATGTTAAAGATTTAAGAATGACTTTAAAAAAAAAAAGAGAAAGAATGGGGCACCTGGGTGGCTGACTTGGTTAAGCATCCGATTCTTTTTTTTTTAATAGTTTATTGTCAGGTTGGTTTCCATATAACACCCAGTGCTCCTCTCCACAAGTGCCCTCCTCCATGTTCATCAGCCCCCTTCCCCTCCCTCCCACCCCCATCAGCCCTCAGTTTGTTCTCAGCATTCAAGAGTCTCTCATGGTTTGCCTCCCTATTGTTCTCTCCCCCACCATTTCCCCCCTTCTTCTCCCCATGGTCCTCCGTTAAGTTCCTCCTAATCCTCCTATACGTGCACACATATGACATTTGTCCTTCTCTGCCTGACTTATTTCGCTCAGCGTAACTCCCTCAAGGTCCATCCATGTTGCTACACATGGCCAGATTTCATTCTTTCTCATTGCCATGTAATATTCCATGGTATAGATAAACCACATCTTCTTGATCCATTCATCCGTTGATGGACACTTAGGCTTTTTCCATGATCTGGCTATTGTTGAGAGCGCTACTATGAACATTGGGGTACATGTGCTCCTATGCATCAGCATTTCTATATCCCTTGGGTAAATTCCTAGCAGTGCTATTGCTGGGTCCTAGGGGAGTTCTATTGTTAATTTTTTGAGGAACCTCCACACTGTTTTCCAGAGAGGCTGCACCAGTTTACATTCCCACCAACAGTGTAGGAGGGTTTAAGCATCTGATTCTTGACTTAGGCTCAGGTCATGTTCTCATGGTCTCTCTCCCTCTCTCTCTGTCCCTCCCCCATGGTCTCTCTCTCTCTCTCACTCTTACTCTCTCTCTCTCTCAAAAAAATAAATCTCTCAAAAACACTAAAAACAAGAGAAAAAGAAAAGGTAAACAGAGTAGAAGAGGGAAAAGTAATATAGTAAATTAAGCTAACCCAATAGAAGGCAGACAAGGAGAACAATGATAGCAAAAATAGCGAATGTCGGGGGTGGGGGAAGCAATGGAAAGCATAGCATATAGAAAACATAACGTATCTACAATAGTAGAAATAGGGCCAAATGTAATCACAGTACATGTGAGTAGACTAATTTGACTTGTTAAAAAACAGAGGTTCTTATACCTAAAAACAGTAACAAAAAAAGCAGCTTTAAGCTATTTCATCATAAGAGGTACCTAAAACAAAAAGAGATAAAGAAACATTGAATGTAAAAGGATGAAAAATAACATGGGAGAAAAATATCAAAGAAAGTTGGTTTTGCTGGTATATCAAAATCCATTTTGAGTTATCATCTGCTGTTAATCAAATATCAATTAAAGTAGACTCTGAGGAAAAACAGCAACAACAACCTTATTAAGGAAAATGTAATGTCTTGAATCTTTTTGTATCTGAATGCATCACCTCCAAGTATATAAAGTGGACTCAAGAATTATACGTAGAAATTGAGAAACTTTAAAAAGCTAATAAGCAAAAATCACTAAAGATATAGAAGATTAGGACAAGATAATCAGACTCTTCTGCCCAATAACTAGAGAATAAAGATTATTTCAAACAAGGATAAGACATTCATGAAAATTGCAGTTTGAAGTGATTAAAAAATTTAAAAATGTATCAAACAATCCATGTTGTAAAGATCTCCATTTCTGTATAAAATTGGAAATCTTTAAGAAAAAGATGGTTGTTCCAAAGTCCTTGGTGCTTGAAAAATGAAACAAGCTCATGGCTAAAATAAATCATAATTGGAACTTATATAAATTGATAAAGGGATGACAATGAAAATAGTTTGTTGCTAAAACAGAAGGGTGACATTTAAGGTCTTTCATGTATATACAAGAGAAAATGGAGATTGGTGAGCTAAAATTTCATTTTAGGATGTTGGGAAAAGTACAATAGAATAAGCCACAGAAATTAATAAAATAGAAAGCAGAAACAAGGGATACCAGGGTGGCTTAATTGGTTAAGCGTCAACTTCGGCTCAGGTCATGATCTCCCCTTTTGTGAGTTTGACCCCCTCTGTGCTGTCCATTTCATATCCTCTGTCCCTATGTCTCTCTCTCCTCCCCTGCTAGCACTCTCTCCTCTCAAAAATAAGTAAATATTAAAAAAACAAGAAACAAAAAGAAGCCCCCAAAGCCAAAAGCTGGTCTTTGAAGAGGCAGGGATATTTTATAAAATGAGTAGAATATTGCCAATGCACAGTGACTGTTAAAAATAATGACTGTGCTGATTGAGAGGAGATGGCTTACTGAGCCATCATTTCAGTTTTCTACATTTACCCAGGGTATTTCGTTTTTGCTAGCTCAAGTCCCTGGCATTTAACTACATAATGAAATAGTCAATCATTCCATAAATAGTAGCCTTTACAAATAACTGTGAGTATATATTGTTTCTTGGTTTAATTGACTGCATAATATTTTTAAAAAATTACATCATCTACTTGATAAACTGAAATGGCTATGGGGCTTCATTCCAGCCTAAAGGTACATGATATGCATTTATAAATATGTAATTAGGCAGTTCTTAAAGCCAAATTTGCTAGTGCTACATTGCAGGTCCAGCATCATAAGTACTAAAGCTTTTCCCTGCCATGCTTGCTATATCAATATTATTAAGTGGAGCAGTTTGACATTGAAACATAGTTGCTATATGGAAATATGTAATGGAAAACTGGTGTCTTGATAATCTTTCTTATGCAAATCTTTCCTAACTAAAGGTGTTTTCATTTTCTCCTTTCCTCCCTTTCTCTTTCTCTCTCTCTCTCTCTCTCTCTCTCTTTCTTTCTGTCTTAGAGTGAGAGCGAAAGGGGGAAGGGGAGAAAGAAAGTGGGAAAGAGAATCCCAAGCAGTTTCCAGGACCAGCATGGAGCCTAATGTGGGGCTGGAGCCCTTTGTGGGGCTTCATCCCTTGACCCACCCTGAGATCATGACCTGAACCTAAACCAAGAGCCAGATGCTTAATTGACTGAGGCTCCCATTTTCTTACTAATATCTTAATAACTTGACAGGTGCCCCTAATTTCTTAATATCTTCACTATCTTAATATTTAAAATCTTAATAACTTAGCTTAAAATCTTAGTACTTTAGCCTATAGTTTTCAACACAAATTTTATGTTAAACACATATTTCTTATCTACTTTTCAGGTTAGGGACTCATTTCAAAGTCTTTTTAAAAATTTTCTTTTAATGTTTATTTATTTGAGAGAGACAGCGTGAGCAGGGGAGGGGCAGAGAAAGGGAGACAAAGAATCTGAATCAGGCTCCAGGCTCTGAGCTGTCAGCACAGAACCTGACACAGGGCTCCAAATCACAAACTGTGAGATCATGACCTAAGCCAAAGCTGGATGCTTAACAGACTGAGCCACCCAAGCACCCCTCAAAGTCCTTTAAAAAATTTTTTTTAATGTTTTATTTATTTCTAGGAGAGAAAGAGAGAGAGAGAGAGAGAGAGAGAGCGTGAGCGGGGGAGGGTCAGAGAGAGAGGGAGTCACAGACTGAAACAGGCTCCAGGCTCTGAGCTGGCAATCAGCACAGAGCCCGACGCGGGGCTCGAACCCACGAACCGCGAGATCATGACCTAAGCGAAAGTCGGACGCTTAATCGACTTAGCCACCCAGGCGCCCCTCAAAGTCCTTTAAAATGAATTCAACTTTTGGGCACAAAGGTGGAGAGAAAGTTTTTGATGAGGATTTTATAAGTTGGTTAGTTCCTATTACTTGTAGATTATGTTTATATAAGGCATGTAAATTTCAATCTCTGTGAACTTGACTCTAGTCAAAGTACTATATTTTCTCAGAACAAGAAGACTTTGCTTTGTGGATGCAGTCACAGACTGTATGTGTGAAATTAAAATTTAAAATTGGAAATATTTAAAAAGTGTAGGAAATTACACAAAGTAATAAAACACATACTGTGAAATGAGCACATAATACTCAATAGTTAACATTTTGTCATATTTGCTTTACCTTTTCATAACATAGTAAATAAAACATTAAGGATAAATTGAAGTCTTTGTTCCCCCAATTCAGTCCAATTTCCTTTCCCTTTTTCCATAAATTTAATGTGTCCTTCTATTCAAATTTTATGTTTTTGCATACACATTATAACACCAGACAAAACACATAATGCTGTTTTATGTTTTTAACCTTACTTAAATGAGTTCATCCTGCATAAATCATTTTATAACTGCTTGTTTTTTTCAACAGCATTTTTCCACACACACACACACACACACACACACACACACACGTGTGTGTGTATGTACAAAAAATTAGTGCCTTG
Source organism: Proteles cristata cristata (assembly GCA_017311185.1). NCBI lineage: Eukaryota > Metazoa > Chordata > Mammalia > Carnivora > Hyaenidae > Proteles > Proteles cristata. The sequence continues at coordinate 448,255 of JAESUZ010003709.1, read as the reverse complement.
CTTTTACTTGCTATGTAGTATTTTGTTCTTTAAATATATCATATTTTATTTATTTATTCTCCCAAGTAACATTTCAATTTGGGCTAATTTGCTTTTACAAACAATTCTGAAATGAACATCCTTACATACATTCTCTTGTAAACAGGTATGAGAGTTTCTGTAGAGTATGTATCTAGAAATAGAAATGTTGATGTATGCAAAATGTTCATGTTAACATCTATGTCCTTTCTTCTTGCCAAGTATTCTATGCACATAGTTTAAAATTCAGTAAGCACTGTAAAGAATATGTCATAAAAATTTTAAAGTCTCTTTTTCTACCTTCTTTCATGTTCCTCCCTAGATGCCACCATTGTCAATTATTTTAAAAGTTGATTTTGGTATTTACCTCCATTAAATATAATACCCTTATACTGGCATTGCTTGATTGTTAATTGTAGACATCTATGGTCTTCCTGCTTTGGGACATAAAAACTTTAGCTCATTTATACCTTCTTATTCCTTCCTTCTATTCTTCTACACATTTTATATCAAAATTTTTGATTATTAAATCTCCATCTTGTGTCTCCATCTTTTTACTATGTGAATATTGACCACTGATGAGTCAGGTGTTTACTATCTTGTTCTTTTTTATTTCTTTTTCTGAAGTTGATAATTGTTTGATTTTTCATTTTCATTCATTAGTTTTCTTTGAAAATTTGGCTAAACTTTTCCCATGGTTTCAAAATCTCCTTAAAATATATCTCAACATCATCTTCGTCTTCATAAACATTAAGACAGTTTATTTGTTCTAATTTCCCTCATAGAAGCATCAACTCTGAACATATGTGATGTCCTGCCAATCTTAATAAGTTGCTTTCTGCTTGATGTTCACTGTTGCCTGGGAACAGTTTCACTGTTTTTGGTATTCTTATTGCTTTCTTTTGTCTTTCTGGATCTGGACAGAGAAGAGAGAGGAGAAAGGTCTTATTGCTCAGTATGAACTCTTTCACCACTTTCCCTATGTCTGATAACCTTCAAACTGGCACCTCTGTATTTCAAGAACAAACACTTGTTTCCCTTTAGGGATTAGAACAAGACACTCTTGAGGGTGAGGACTGGGGAGCCTAATTACTAACTGTACCATCTTACAAACAATCCCTGTGTTATCAGTCCCTTCTCTGCATAACTGCCTCCAATTCCTCAGCCCTTGTAGGGTTCTGAGGGCTATGGCAGCTTGTTTCTCTTTGCTTTTCCCAGTATAGGCAAAGATGTACTTTATGTTTTTGTTTCTTTTCCTTGTTGCTCGAGGTAATTTTCAAATGGAGAGGCAGTTGGAAACATATTCCTTTCTTCTGCCATGGTATATTGTTTCTTGAGAGGACCCAGAAATTAGACTTCCACATTCCTACTAACTACATGGCAGCAGTTGCTGGAACCAAATTAGGATGTTGACTGACACATCACTAAACTGGAAAAAGAACACCTGGGGGTAGGGTGGGGGAACTAGTTAAAATTCCTGCCTGAGACAGGATAAGGACTTCATTGGGAAATTAAATTAAAAACTAAAGAGTAGTCCCTTTTAAAGTTGGCAAAGATATTTCCAAGTCCTCCTTTTGAAGAGAATGTCAATACAATAAAGAGAAGAAAAATAGGAAACCCACCCTTTATCTTTGATAAAACTAGAAGACATTGGTAATTATAAACCACAGTAAATGAAGTCAGAAAGGAAATGGGTCAGATCTAAGTGCTTATGGTGGAAGTACCATATGAGGTGAATTTGCTGTAGGATATGACCCCAATCTAACTTTTACAATCTGTCTTTCATTATTTTATTATCGTACTTCATGTTTAAACCAAAATGGACCCTTTGGTTTCTTAGAACATATCTATCTGTATTTCATATCTTCTTGGCACACAAAAACCCATGCTATTCTGTCCTCGTAGACAAATAGTTCTCAACCTTGGCTTGTGTGTGTTGGATGGAGGTGTGGAGAATTAGATATTCTTCTGGTGATCTAAAGTGCACTCAGGATTTAAACCCAAAGGTCTAGAATGTCCTTATCACCCTTTTCTCTTCTGTCTTCAGGCTTCTTTGTAGTAAAATTCTACCCAATGTTTCTGCTCATCTCAAGGACAACCTCATCTCTTACTGCCCTTGTTCACCTGCTTCCCTATCCTGTTATTATTTCTTTTTCCACTGATCCTTTGTAGCTCTTTATTTATATACTTTTTATGGCACACACTATATTCTTCTACATGGAAGACTTACACTTATCATTTGTTTTTGTCATCTGTAGGCTATAAATCCCTGGAAGAATCAAGTCCCTATTCACATTTACATCTTTCAAAGCATTTAGCACAGGGACTTCCATATAAGCGGGTACTCAATAAGCATGTGTTACATTGAATAATTCAAAACCTTTTGATAAGGTGTTTGTTTTTACCTGAGAAAACTGAGATTCGGAGTTTATGGAATGTGATAATAAGGATGTAATCAGTAGCAGGTCAGATTAATGAATTATTCTATGTATGGGTGTACTTGCTATAAAATATTAAAAGTCCAGTTAGCTATGGTGTTTCTTTTCTTTTTTAATGTTTATTTATTTTTGAGAGGGAGTACAAGTAGGGAAGGTGCAGAGAGAGAGAGACAGAGAGACAGAGGATCTCTGTGGGGACTCTGTGCTGACTGCAGAGAGCATGATGTGGAGCTCGAACTCACAAACCATGAGATCATGACCTGAACTGAAGTCTGATGCTCAAATGACTGAGCCCCCTAGGTGCACCTAACTATGATGTTTCTAACAGGCAAATATTCAGAGTTTACAGAAGTCTACAATTTCTAAAATTTTTAAATGTTTTTTATTTATTTCTGTGAGAGAGAGAGAGACAGCGTGAGCAGGGGAAGATCAGAGAGAGAGAGACACACACAGAATCTGAAGCAGGCTCCAGGCTCTGAGCTAGCTGTCAGCATAGAGCCTGATACGAGGCTCAAACCCAGAACTGTGAGATCATGACCTGAGCCACCGACTCAGTCGGACGCTTAACTGACTGAGCCACTCAGGCGCCCCAGCAATTTCTAATTTCATATGTCAGAACAACTCTGAAATGAGAGCCACCTTGAATTATTATAGATCTCCATGCCCCGTAATTAGAGAACCAATTAAGTAGAATTTGCTGACTAAAAAATTACACAGCATAGGAAACAGGAGATTATAGTGCAATATAAGAAAGCAATAGTACTTATTATTCAAACTGCTTGAGTAATAATCAGCCTTTGCCTGGTGAGTCTACTCAGGCTGAAGGTAATATGAAAACTTCCTGAATCTGAGAATTATAGCTGGCCTCTACTGGAGAAGTGGATGTAATGACTATGCTTTTCTTTGATTATGGTCAAGAAAAATCAGTCTTATGGCATCAAAAGAAAAATAGGGACAGTTATTGTCCAAATGACAATCACTGGTATTCTCCAATATTACCACTTTCCTAACCATTTTTGGTTCTGGGCCCTGAGCTCTCCATCATCATGTGCTGCAGCGGGAGTGCCTGAGCCCAGAGATGAATCCATGTTACTTTACTTTTTGGTGCTGATAAAGACCATAGACAAAATCAGATATACTTCTTCAAGGAGTTTATATAACATATGCCATAGGTAGACATAATTAATTTTTATAGCACACATTTTGTAATGGATGCTGCTTCTCTGGTCCACCTATTCCAGATGTCAAAATTTGATTAAAATGGTTAAATTTAATTCACTTTTCTATTTATCATAATTCATAAGAGCTTTATTTTATTTCAGGATTTAATGATAACAAAAATAATACTAATAGTGATAATATATTGTAGTTACTTAAAACTTCTGTGAGCATTATTATTTTTAAACTCTGGAATAGGAATGCTTGGGTAGCTCAGTCAATTCAGCATCTGACTCTCGATTTCAGCTCAGGTCATGATCTCACGGTTCGTGGGATTAAGCTCTGCATCTGGCTCTGTGCTGATAGCCAGTGCCTGCTTGGGATTCTCTTTCCTTCTCTTTCCACCCCTCCCCCTTTCACGCATGTGCTCTCTCTTTCGTTCTCTCTCAAAATAAATACACATAAAATAAACTATGGAATAAGTGACTGTATAGTAACTGAACTTATACATATATATGTAACTGAAAACTTTTTAAATAATCACTCTCTGTCCTCTATGGAGAGTAGATCTTTAGTGTTATTGAGAAAAGCATTAGATAACTGTTTCAGTTATCTTTGTGCAACAAACCACTTCACATTTAGTGGCTTAAAACAACAATCATTTATTTTACTTATGAGTCTGCAATTTGGGAGGGTGCAGTGGGGACAGCTCATTTCTGCCTCATGAGGTATCATCTGGACTGCCTTGAATAACTCAAAGGCAGGGGTCTGGAATCACCTGAAGATGTGCTCACTCATATATCTGACAGTTGATACTGGCTGTCATCTGGGACCTTAGATGGATAATTTACACATAGTTTCTCCATGTGGCTGCTTGGTTTCCTCACAGCGTGATAGCTAGCTTCAAAGAGAGTATTTCAAGAAGGCAAGGTAGAATGCATGTCATTTTTATGTCTTAGCTGTGGAAGTCATATAGTAGCACTCCCCCCATACTCTGTTGGCTGAAGTAATCACAATTGTCCACTCAGATTCAATAGAAAGGCTATTTCTTGGTGACAGGAATGTCAATGTCATCTTGTAATAAGATGTGTGTGAAAGTGTGTGAAAGTTTGAAGATGAGGATCAGTGCGGAAGACTTGGGGGCCATTAGCATGCTAATATGGCCCAGAGAGTAGATGGGATTGCTTGAGAAGAGTTTACCAGGTGAAAGATGTGGATCAAGAATGAAACCCTAAAGCACAACAGTATTTTAAGGGATGGGGTTTGTGAGATGGGACATATTGTGTTACTAACTCTTGGAAAATACAATTTGTCACATGAGGATGGAAATTGAAGCCTAAAAGAGCTAAATTGCTCTCTGTACTGTAGATTTAGCAGTCATAGGGAAGAGCCTGAGGGAGGAGATGAATGCAATTGACACAGTGGGAGAAAAAGGAAAGACAGGTCAGTTGCTGTGGAAAGAAAAGCTCTGAGAAAATTCCTGAGGTTTTCAAAGGGAATTAGAAACAGGTTTTGCTCTTCTGTTTTGTAAAAATCTACATATTTACCATTGTCCCTGGAATTGGACTCTTGTTTTTTTGTGATAGCAAAGATACATTCTAACTGGCTTAAAGGAAGCCAAAAGACAGTGCAAGAATGGCGCAAGGATACCCAGTCATATTCAGGATATATATAAACATACCAAGAATACACCTACATTTAGGAATGCTCTATACTATAGTTCTACTGATAACTTCCAAATACATCTCATTGCAGGTTAGATTTACATTTAGATCAATAAACATTTAACAGATATTTAAAATGTTCAGACAATGCTAGTTGCCAGGGCTATAAAGATGAATAAAACATAATTTCTGGTTCTAAATCTAGTGGGATGGCCAGATTTATAGATTAGAAGTTTCTTTTAAAATCTTTAGGGATTAAAGGTTTAACTGGATTCTAGAGTCAATATCCCTAACTCTGGGTAAGCTACTTATCTGTCAAAGCCTTAGGTTTATCATCTATAAAATGGGAAGGTAATAGTTACTACCACAGAGAGCCAGGACAGGAAGGTTAAATAAGATAATGCATGTAAGATACTTAGCACAAGGCCCAGCACATGGAAAGTGCTCAAAAATGGATGATTATTGTGTAATATAGAAAAAATCATAAAAGTTCAGATGTACACAGAGATTCCATGAGGACATTGAGGACTGGAGCATTTACAGGGCTGAGATAGTCCATATATAGGCACAGTACAAGATGAAAATGTGAGGCCCTTGTTAAAAATTATTATGAATTAAAGAAGGTGACATCAGAGTATTAAATTGGGTGTGGGACCCTTCTAAGCCTGGGGCCTCATGAGAGGCATAGGTCTTATGCATATAAAGCTGGTTCTGCCCCTATGGTACCTTTGTGAAAGCAAAAGGCACCCTTTTGCCATGCTGTTGTTTGCCCTGATCTGTCCCCTCAGCCAGGCACTTTAGCAAAGTGTATAAACTGCACAACTGTACAGAGTAGGATTGGACACTTATTCCAACCAAGAGTTGGAAGACATGATGAGACTCCAGTCTTGAAAGATGAATAAGGTTTAGCCAAAAAGAAGTAAGAAAGAGAAGATAAAGAGAGAGGATAGAGGTAAGAAAAAGTTTGATAACAGAGCCAAACTACCACAGAAATTCTGTACTACCTGAATGTAAGTTCCAGGCATGTGATGAAGAAAAATAGGAATGTGTTATGAAAGCCTTGTGTCATGGCAAATAGACTGTGCTTTAATATGAAGGCAGTGGGGATCCACTGATGGACGTTGATGTGTTTGGATCTGGATTTTAGGTAGATTGCCAAGGCTTTGATCTTAATGGGGGCAAGGCTGAATATAGGAAGAGAAGTTGTTTAGTTGTGGCAATATTCCAGGCCCCAAAAAAGATGTGGACATCCACAAAAGCAATGGTAGCAACGATGCAGGGGAGGAGTGCGATTTGGGAAATGTTTAGGAGGTAAAATCAGTACCACTTGATGATTGATCATGAGTGAAAAGCAAAGAGGAGGGATGATTCCTTTATGGTTTTTGGCCTTCCATAACTTGGTGAATAGTGAAATCATTAATTGATTTTTGGAAATATGAGAGGAAGAATGTGTTTGAGTGGAAAGTGGGATAAATTTAGTCTTAGGTATTCATTGAAGGGTGTAGGTAATACACAGGTGAATTGATACACAAGTCTGAAGATGAGGGTCAGTGCTAAAGATCTGGGGGCCATTAACATATGAATGGTAGTTAAGGTCCAGAGAGTAGATGGAATTGCTGAGAAAGAGTATATCAAGAGAAAGATGTGGAATCCTAAAACACAACAGCATTTAAAGCCTGGGCATAGGAAGAAGAATTCATGAATGTGAATGGGAAGGGTAGGTCATACAGGACAAGGAGAGATTCTAGTTTCAGACACCAAGGAATTAGAGGATTCAAGTAATCAGGAGGACTTGTGGTTTAAAGATGGTGGCATATGTAGTTGGTATTTGTATTTCCTTTTCCTAAAAACCATCTAAAAGCAACTAGGAGAATGAGAAAATAAAACAACACAAATCAGGAAACTGCTAAAACTCCAGTGCATAAAATAGGTGGAAAAGACAACAAATCCTTAGAAATTAAGTGAAGATATTTGTAGGAGGAATCACAGAGAACACATTATTGTGAATACCTTCCAAAGAGCCCGCAAAGTAAACTTTTTGAAGTCTATAGGCATAGCCTAGGGAGCAAAATCTAAGTAATTTGTTTGGGAATGGTGTGCATATTGGTTGCATGGCACCATTGGTAGGATAAGTTGCTAGAAGTGAGAATGGATCAAAATGTATGAAACTTGGAAATTTTGATGAATTTTGCCAACTTGTCCTCCAAAGATTTTAAATTCATTGACATATCAACTAGTAATGTATAAAAATGTCTGCTTCTCTATGCTTTTGCCAAGTGTGTGTTGTTAAACTTTCTGATCTTTGCCAAACTCATAAGTGTAAATTGGTATTTTGGCATATCTGTTTACATGTGTCTCTTCTTGTGACAAAGTCTGTGCATCTTTTTATATGACCAAGAGCCCATAAAACGTCTTTTTAGATTACTCCTTATTTCGATATTTTATTTATAATATTGATTTGGAGAAACTTTCACTACATAAGGAAAATTGATCATTTTCTCATAATTAAGTTGCAATAATTTTCCCCAGCTTTGTTCTTTTAAAGAAAACTTCAGTGGGTTTTCCACATTTTTGTTTTTTTTCCTTCTTTTTTGCTTTAAATAATTGTAGTCAGCTACTCAGTCTTTTATAACTTTTCAGCTTGGAAGCACACTTAGAAAGAAACTCCTCATTTCAGATCAGAATTTTTTCCACATGATTTCTTCTAGTTCCTTTATGATTTATTTAAATTTGAGTTTTATTCAATCTGGACTTTTTTGTTTTAAGATGGGAAATATGAATCCCAATTTCATTATTTTCTAAAAGGCTGCTCATTATCCCAACACTATTTACCAAATAATCCATCTTTCTGGTAGCTACAGTTATGGTGAGCATAGTGTAATGTATAGAGCTGTCCAATCACTATTTTTAAACCTGAAACTTATGTAACATTGTATGTCAACTATACTTCAATAAAAAGGAATAATAATTCATCTTTCTCCAGTGACCTGAAACATCTAAATTCTCACCATACTTGATTTATTTCTAGATATTCTAGTTCATTTTTTCCATCATTGGTCTACTATTATCCTAGTACTACAGTGTTTTAATTAATTGGTTGCACTAATTCCTTTCTAATATTTTTTTCAGAAATATATTGGTATCATTTTTAATTTTAATTTAAAATCAAGGTAAAATATGAATAACATAAAATTTAGTATTTTAACTATTTTAAGTGTACAGTTCAGTGATATTAAGTACATCCCATTGTTGTGCAACCACCACCATGCAGAAATTTTTCATCTGAAACTGAAACTCTGTTCTCATTAAATAACAGCTCCTTGTTCCTCCATTCCCTACTAACAACTATTATAATTCTACTTTCTGTTTCTATAATTTGACTGTTCTAAGTACCACGTATTGGTGGACTCATACAGTATTTGTCTTTTTGTGACCTATTTCAATCAGCATAATGTTCTCAATTCAAATATTTTGTGGCATATTTCAGAGTTTTGTTTCTTTTTAAGGCTGAATATTTCTGTGTGTGTGTGTGTGTGTGTGTGTGTGTGTGTATGTGTGACATTTTGTTTATCTATTTACCTGTCATTGGACACTTGTGGCGCTTTTACCTTTTAGCTGCTGTGAATATGGGTGTACAAATATCTGTTCAGGTATTTGTTTTTTATCTCTTTGGGGTATATCCTCAGAAGTGAAATTGCTGGATCTTATAGTAGCTATGTTCCATTTTCCAGGAACCACTATACTGTTTTCCACAGTGGCTGCACTATTTTACATTCTCTTTCACTCTGTGGATAATGTTGTTTGATGCTCAGAAGTTTTCATTTTGACCAAGTCCAATTTACTTTTTTCCTTTTTGTTGTCTGTTCTTTTGGTGTCATATCCAAGAAATTGCCAACCTAATATCATAATGATTTCCTCAATGTTTCCCTCCAAAAGTCTTGTAATTTTAGCTCTTACATTTAGATCTTAATCCATTATGGGTTAATTTCTTTATGTGGTATAAAGTGAGGGTTCAACTTCATTATTTTGTGTGTGGGTATCCAGTTTTTCAATACCATTTGTTGAAGAGACTGTTCTTTCCTGATTGAATGGTCTTGGTACCTTTGTCAAAAATCATTAGATCATGTATTACATGTTAGTTTTTGAACATGTAGAGGTTAGAATCAGCTTGTCTAATTAAAAAATCTTAGTAATTAGAATTACATGAAATTTAAGATTACCCTAAGGAGAATTTGTATCTTAATAATGTTGAGTCTTCCTAACCAAGAATATGGTATGATTTTTCACTTGTTTTGTCTTCTTCATGTCTTTTAATATTTTAAAGTAGTCTGTATAGAGCTGTTACATATGTTTAATACATTCTCAAGTGTTTTTATATTTTCTGTTATTATATGTGAGACCTTTTCTTTGTATTTCTTAACTAGTCTCATTGTTTTCATATGAAGACTTACTGAATTCTTTTGTTTTTAGTTCATGGAGCAAAAATAACATCTTTGAATTTATATTAATTTCATGTTGAAATGTATGGGTCACAGCTTTTATTTTTCAGCATTATTTTCTTGAGTGTTCTTCATCTACATTGGCTTTTTCAGTCATATACTCTGGCAGTATCTTTGTACAGATCTTGTGCTGGTTCATTTTTGACTACTCATCTTGAGGGAAGTTTTTCCATTGCAAGGTACCTGTGGATTCCTCATGTTGGAGGGGAGCTGGGGCCATACTGAGGCTTGCTGAAATTTCCTTATGATTCAGGATTTTTTGTTGTGTGTTTTTAAACCTTTACTTCTCTCTACTCAATGGAGATAAGTATCTATTCTCAATGGGATAGTTCTCACAATGTAATATCTCTGTTCAACCTTCTGTCGCAGCTGTAGACTACATCCCAGAATAAGGCTTGCTTGCTTTGATCCTTATTTAGCCCTACTTCATCATTTTATTGGATTCAAATTCTTTGTTTAACATGGCTTAGAAATTTAATCGGGAAATCTTCTGCAACATTTTGATTTGTAAGTCTTTATATATTTTGGACACTATATTGAAAATATATATTCTCCTCTCTGTAGCTTTTTTTTTTAATGTTTATTTTGAGAGAGAAAAATAGAGTGGGCAGGTGAGGGGCAGGGGGAGAGAGGGAGGGGGAGAGAATCCCACGCAGGCTCCTCATTGTCAGGAATGAGGTAGATATGGGGCTCGAACCCAGAACCTGTGAGATAGTGACCTGAGTGGAAACCAAGAATCTGATGCTTAACTGACTGAGCCATCCAGGGGCCCCTGTAGCTTCATTTTTAAAAAATGTACCCCTTTATGCTGTCATTTAATGCTTCATTTTAACATATTAGAATTTTTCAATCTTTTATAGTTTATAGTTTTTTGCATCTTGTTCTAAAAAACCCTCTAAGGCCATAAATATATTCTCTAACATTATTTTCTAAAGTCTTTATCATTTTGTCTTTGTATTTACTCCTCTAATCCTCTTGGGATTGATGTTGATGAATGCAGTAAGGGTGAGGCCCAATGTCATTTTCCTCAATTATCTCAGGTGTGTTTAATAAAAGTCTATCCTATACCCAGCAATCCCTCATGCTACTCCTGTTATATCTCAAATGTTCATATATGAATAGATCTTTCTTGGTTATCTGTCAGTTCTTAGCTATTGGCCTACTTATTTATCTCTGTGCTACTAATATACAATCATAATTATAATACCTTAATAATGAACCTAAGTATTTGTTACCAACTTGAATGCCTACTAAAATAAGCTGGGTGTTCTTTCAATATTTTCAATATTTTTGGACACTGTATATTAAATAATGCTCATTTAAAAAATAATTTTTTTCAGTGAATTCTCTGTGGTATAAAACTTTTTAAAGATAAATTCTTTTGATCATACTGGTCTGTTTTGATCATATTGGCCTATTAATACTCCCTATTTTTAAAAATATATTTTCAGTGTTTTGTAATCATTCATTTACCTTTGATATCACCTTTATTGTTACACTGTTAGAAAATATTTTCACTAATTTCCAAATCTTTTAAAAATAATATAGTTAATATCTGCTCATAACATACAATAATATTATGTGTATATCATAGGAAATTGGAAAATATATTAAAGTATGATAAGGAAAATAAAAATGACTGATATTTCAGCTATTCAGAGAGGATTATTTTGTTAAATATTTTGGTTTCTTTGCTTTCAAACATTTTTTTCCTCTTTTTTCCTTTCTTAACACCACTTAGCTTTTATAGCAGTTTTGGTTTATAGCAAGACTTAGTTGAAGCGCAGAGATTTCCCATATAACCCTTGCCCCTGTACATGCATAGCCTCTTTTCACTATCAACGCACCCACTAAAGTGGACATTTGTTAGAACTGATGAGCATACATTGACCCATCATTATCATCCAAATTTCCTAGTCTACATCAGGGTTCCCCCATGGTGTTATGTATTCTACAGGTTTTGACAAATGCATAATGCATCCACTATCACAGTATCATACAGAATAGTTCCCCTGGACTGGAAATACTCTGTGCTCTCCCTATTCATCCCTTCTCCAAGAACCCTTGGCAATCACTGATCCTTTTTTTTAAAACTATCTCCATAGTTTTGTCTTTTTTAAGAATGTCATATGGTGGAATCATATAATATATGCCCCTTTTAGATTGGATGTTTTAACTCAGGAATGTCCATTTAAATAAACTCCAGGCCTTTTCATGGCTTGATAGCTCATTTATTTTTAGTGCAGAGTAATATTCCATTACATATCCATTCACCTGCTGAAGGGCATCTTAGTTGCTTCCAAGTTTTGGCTGTTATGAGCAAGGCTCTTATTAACATCTGCGTGCAGTTTTTTGTGTAGATATAAGTTTTCAACTCATTTGGATTAGTACCAAGGAGCATAGTTGCTGGATTGTATGTTATGAATATATTTAATTTGGTAAGAAACTGCCAAACTGTCTTTGAAAGCAGCTGTACCATTTTGCATTCCCTCCAGTAGTAAATGAGAATTCCTGTTTCTCCACGTCCTCACATTGTTGTCAGAGGGCATTGTCAGTGTTTTGGACCAGCCATTCTAACAGGTGTGTGGTGGTATCTCATTCTTTTCTTAAAAATAAAAATAAATTTTAATAACCCATTGAAAAAGGAAAACTCAGTTACAGTTCTGACATGATAGGAGGCGGCACAGTTTATATGGACTGGGTGAACTCTCTCTGTGGGGCAGAGAAAGAGGGAGACAGAGAATCTGAAGCAGACTGTAGGCTGTGTTGACAGCACAGAACCTGATGCAGGACTCTAGCTCAGGAGTCTTGAGACCATGGCCTGAGCTGGAGTCTGTTGCTTAACCGTGAGCCACCCAAGTGCCCCACTATCTCATTCTATTAATCAGGTATTTTTCAAAAATATTTTATCTTGTTTGTTATATTTCATTTCCCCCTTTGTTAATTTGTATTTTTTTCACTAAGTGGGCTCAATTTTGTAATTTCTTTTCAAAATAACTATTAGTGTTTTCCATTGTTGTATCTGTTTTCCATCCTAGATCACTATTTCTATGTCTTACTTTCCTATGACTCATACTTTGTTTAGTTCTAACTTACTCAGTTTTTTTTTTCTCCTTGGGACTAAGGGGCAGTTTGTTTCTGCCTCTAGTTAGGTTTTACCTTTAGTAAAGTCATTCTGAAATACTTTTCTTTTTGGTGACATTTCAATAATTTAGCTATTTAAAAATATCTCTTAATTAAAAAACACTCCATACTTTGTCCTAGATTTTTCTACTTCCCATAAGTATTTTCTGTTTCCATCTTATATTCTCTCTGATCTGTTCATGAGTGGTGTACAAAACATTCCAACTCTGTATATTAGCTTGTTGACATCCCTATGAAAAAATGAGACTTAAAATTAAGATTTTGCACTGTGCTTAAAGTTAATATTTAGAATAATTTATTTATTTTAATAACCCATTGAAAAAAGAAGACTCACAGTTACAGTTCTGACATGATAGGAAGCGGCACAGTTTTTATGGACTGGGTGAACTGTGAGGTTATAGTGATTTAATTATCTTAACTTTGGTGAACAAATTCAACCCCTTATGACACATTTTGCTTACAACTTAAAGTGAAAAATTCTTATTAGCAGCTCTCAAATGTTCTAAGTCAACAGTCCTGGGAATTTTACTACTGAAATTAACTGGTGAATGTTTTAGAACAACTCTTTGTCCATAGTGTACAGAAATTTAGGTGTATATTGGTTTAGATTAAGTATAGACTTAATTTATTTTGTGGTTACTGTATGTAAATATTCTCTAACCTTCTCCCATATCTACCAATGCTTTGCATTTCTAAAAGCACTTGTGTTAGCAACTTATTTTATGTTTTCTATTAAATACAAATAAAATTGTATTTCACTTCTAATTAAATTGGTTTCCTTTATAATTTTAACCAAAGCTAATTTTTCATTTTTACACTTCAAATAACCAAATTAATTTCTTTTAGTTATGTATTTGAGTTCTTATACATCAACCGAGGTTTTTATTTTCAGAGCTGGATGTGGAGCATATTTTAATTCATCAGTTTATGGAGATAAAATATTAATAAGGAGAACTTCTAAATTGCATTTTTTCAAAAATATTTTTTCTTTAAAACTTTTTTCTTTTACTCTGCTCACCTGCACATATTTCTTCTTACTAATTAAAATATAATTTTCTCCTCATCTTTCTCAGTTAGTCCAAATCACAGCTTTCACATATTGCCACTTTAATCCCATCATCTCAAATCTGAAATGCCAAATGTCTACCTACTTTGCAAGTATGATATTGTTGAATGTCCTATATAAATGTGTAACTGCTTGAAAAAATGTCCTTCAGAGTATCTTTGGTAAATAGAAAACGATTCCAATTTAAATGTCCTTTTGATATCTACTCTGATTATCATTGCTTTACTGACTTTGTGACTTACAATGAGGAATCAACAAAATATAAAATAGGAAACTAAGTGGCTAGGAACAACAGTTTATCCAAGAATATTCAGAAAATCTATTTGATTCATAGATTGAAGAGTATACATAAAGAGAGTAGCATTATATTATAGACTATGGAGAAGTATTTGGTATGTTATATGAACTAAATAAATTTTTACTAAGTGAATGAATGAAATTCAGACTTTTCTCAAGTACAGTTTGGGTTAAAATGTTTAGTTCTTTGCTGAATAGCAAGTGGTAGTATTTCTTTGGACTAATCTTATTCCTCACTTTAGTAACTTGGGAAGTGAAAGTTTACCCAACTGATTACATAGCATTTTAAGGAATGGGAGAGATGTGTTAAACATGGGGAGGGGAGTCTCTTCTACCTTTCCTTTCCTCTCTTCCTTTCTTCCACTCTTTGTCTTTATAATTAGCAATTTAATTCAGATTTGCTATAACAAAAATCCGGAAGTAATGCTTCTCTTTCATCCATCTAACTCAGCAGAATTTTGATACATATTTTTTAAGTTGTTTTTCTGGAAAAAGACTCTCAGATGCAGATTTGTTTGCAAGAGGTTTACTAAAGAATGCCCTTGGAATCAATATCCACGGGGGAGCAAGGGAATTAAGAATGGCAAGATGGAGGGTTAAGCTGTGAGGCAGTTGTGACAATGGCCTTAGACATCTTCAGGGGAGCTGTGGAATTAGTATACTCCTTCAGAGTTGTCCAACTTTGAGAGGAGTGCTGGGCCTTTATACTCTTACATCTATATTAAGCACTGGAAGTGGGGTGTCCCCAGGAAAACGTCTTAGTCTTGGGCAAAATTGCTCTCTTGAGCTGACTCAGAGAAGTCTGGCAGAACCCACCTCATAATGATCAGCTCTGGCCCACTGATTACTTGATCTTCCAGGGTCAGGCTCTCTGTCTCCACCTAGGTACAGCAGCACTTACAGACAACTTCTTTCTCTCTCCCCGCCTCCCTTCCCCACCCCCTTCCTGTATAACTCACTGCTGCAGATGGCAGAGTTTGATCCAGAACCTTAGGGATCTATGCTGTGATTTCACTTGGGGGACCTGGCATAAACACCACATAATATTCCTTCCTATCACTGCTGCCTTTAATTCTGAAAGGTCTGTCAGATCATATGGCCCAAGCACTACAACCTGAACATGCTGCAAGTCTACTTCCTGCTTTGGCTCTCACTCAAACTTTCATGTTACCTGGTAAGTGTGTCAGACTAGTATTTCCTAGGATGTCACATGCTGCTTCTAGACTCGAAAGAGGAATATAAGGCATTATATTTCCTTCTTTGTGCAAGGAAATACAAGATGCAATTACTTGTTTCTTGATTTAGAAAGAATGTCATAGATTATCCCAGATCACTTAACAACTCCATATTACTTACATGACATTTTCCTGAATCCTTACAGAGTTTAACTTTCACTCTCTGTATGGCATGTTATATCAGGGCCTGTTATTTATATGTTACTTCTTGCTTATCCAGTCTGATTAGCACAGTACCATCAATATAGCGACCAACACAAGGTTCTACAAAATGTCTAGGTCAGGTCTCTTCTAACTATGTTATGTCAGAGAGCAAAAGTATTAACCTAGTTCTGGGTAAGACTATAAATATATATAGCTGCTTCAAGTAAATTCAAATAATTTCTGATCTTTCCAACAGGCATGGAGAAATACGTTCATCAGATCAGTAATGGTATACCAAGCACCAGAAGCGATGATAATCTGTTCTAGCAGAGAGGCCACATCTTCCCAGCAGTTGCATTTGGGATTATTTTCTAATTGAGGTAATTCTCCAGACAGGATTTTTTTTTTTTTTTTTAAGGTCCAAACTAGAAAAATAAATGATGAGGACCAGCAGCCATTTACCCTTTAAGTCTTTAAGGGGGGCACTGATTTCTGCTATTCCTCTCACCCTCCAACCAGGGATAAGATACTTCATAAAAGTTTATAATCTTCAGGGAGGGAAAATTTCAGAGGCTGTTTTTCTGTACTATGTAGATCTTATCCACAGTCTAAGGAACCAATATGGGCATTCTACAAATTACCAGGTATGTCCATTATAATTATGCATTTAAGAGCAAGAGAGGTGACCACTGGATGGGTCTGTGGATCCACTGTTAGCAGAAACTTGGCCAAGAGTCCATTTATTACTTTACCCATATATGCTGGGACTCTAACAGAGGAAACATGATGATGCTTCAGTGTCAACTCAAACCCTGTGTTCCAAAGCCCTTGAAATGTTTGAGTATTTTCTTAGCAGTGACCTGTCAGATCCTTTGGGGGAGGAAATAAGGGAATTGTTAACCTATTTTCAATAACCCAAAATATGAACAACTGGAAACTGCCTTTTGTTGCCTTGTTCAGAAATTGGAGGGTATGATGGCTTTTGGAAAGTTTCAGTCTCCTATATTCATATGCAAAGATATCTTACCTAAAAATAATTATTTAACTTTATCTTTATAAAGTGAGAGTTTAACCACTTCCTTACTTTCTAGACATGTTACTTTTTGTCTTTGATCAGGAGAGTAGGTCTCAATGCTGGTGAAGGGATAGAAGTGGGCAACTTTGTCTTTTTCTGATCTTAGAGTAAAGATTTTGACTTTTCACTGTTGAGGAGAATGCTATCTTGTTATATGTGGCCTTTATTATGTGAAGGTACTTTCCTTCTATAACTAATTTGTTGAGAGTTTTTATCCTGAAACGATGTTGATTTTTGCCAAATGCATTTTCTGTTTCTATTAAGATGATCATATGATGTTTACCCTTCATTCTGTTAATGTGGTATATCACATGTATTGATATTATATTGTACCATCCTTCCATCCCAGGGATAAATCCATCCTGATTATGGTATATGACCCATTCAATATGCTGTTGCATTCAGTTTGCTTGTATTTTGTTGAGGATTTTTGCATCTACATTCATCAGGCATATTGGCCTGTGATTTTCTTCTCTTGTAGTATTCTCTTTAGTATCAGGGTAATGCTGGCCTCATAAAATAAGTTTAAACTGTTCCCTCCTCTTCAATTTTGTAGAAGAACTTGAGAAAGATTGGTAATAATTCTTTTTTAGTGTTTAGTAGAATTCACTAGTGAAGCCATCTTTTCTCTGTTCTTAGCTGCTCCCAGGTGTTCTAATTACACTGGTTGCCTCAATGCTCTGCGTGAGGTGAGAAGACAGTAGGTCTTTGGTGGCAGTGCCCTGAAAGGCTGGGGATGCCTTTCCCCTGAGGGAGAAATTACAGGCTGATTGAATCTCTCTCAGCCTGAGCTGGGTGGCTTGAGGGAGGGTCTGACACAGATAAAGTGAAACTGTTTCTCTTATCCACTTCAAAGCAAAATTTTTAATTTTATCTTCTCATGGGGTGTTGCAAATTCTTAAATGGATTCTGAAGGTTTCATAAAAGTATTTTGGCCCAAGGATTGTTGTTTTACCAGTGTCTCTGTTGGGAGACCAGGACTGGAACTTCTTATTCTATCATCTTGCTGGTGTTACTCAAATGTCTAGATCAGCTCTTCTATTTTATTATTTTATTTTATTTTATTTTATTTTATTTTATTTTATTTTATTTTATTTTATTTTATTATTTTATATTTTTGAGAGAGAGAAAGAGAGAGAGAGAGCACAATCTGGAGCGGGGCAGAGAGAGAGGAAGACAGAGGACCCAAAGGAGGCTCTGCACTGTCAGCACAGAGCCCATTGTGGGGCTTAAACTCACAAACCATGAGATCATGACCTAAGCTGAAGTTGGATGTTTATTTTTTTATTATTATTATTTTTACAAATAGTTTATTGTCAAGTTGGTTGAAGTTGGATGTTTAAATGACTGAGTTACCCAGGTGCCCCTTCATTGTATTTTAGAGGTGGGGGGGTGGAGAGGGGCAGATGAGAGAGAGAGAGAGAACCATAAGCAGGTTTCATGCTCAGCATGGAGCCTGATGTGGGGCCCAATCCCATGACCCTGGGATCATGACCGGAGTTGAAATCAAGAGTCAGATGCTCAACCCACTGAGTCACCCACGTGTCTTTAAATCAGTTCTTCTTAACCTGGGGTGCTTGGATGGGTCAAGAATTGCTGGATTCTTTGAAAGAGTTTATGAAAATTGTAGAGAAAAGTGAAGAGGCCAACTGGTGTTTATATGATGGTAGTGGTGTCAAGTGGGAACTTGGTTCAGGTTCTTTGTGTTTAACAGCTTTTTCAGAAAAATTTTTTATGTTGGTACACAGGACCAGGAGTCTACTATCCATTTTAATCATTGTTTCCATGGGATGGGGACAATCTGAATTCCAAATAACAAAGTCTTTTTTTTTTTTTTTAATATTTTATTTATTTCTAGGAGAGAGAGAGAGACAGTGTGAGCAGGGAGGGTCAGAGAGAGAGGGAGTGACAGACTCTGAAACAGGCTCCAGGCTCCGAGCTGGCAGTCAGCACAGAGCCCAACGCGGGGCTCGAACCCACGAACCGCGAGATCATGACCTAAGCGAAAGTCGGATGCTTAACCAACTAAGCCACCCAGGCGCCCCCCAAATAACAAAGTCTTGAAAGACATCCCATTTGTTAGTTTCAGCTACCTATAGCTGGGATAAAGAATAATTGAATTAAAAGGATTTCAGTGGCCAAGAAACATTTTATGTTTTAGCCTGGATATAACTTCTACAAGACCAGACTATGTATATTTATGAAGCACACTACCACACAGAGGTGTACTTAATAGTAACTTGTACTTTAAGTAACTATCAAACAAATTGAACTTACTTAAATTTTCTTTTTTTTCAAAAAAATTTTACTTATTTATTTTTGAGAGAGAGAGAGAGAGAGAGAGAGAGAGAATCCCAAACAGACTCCAAGGCCAGTGTGGAGCCTGACACAGGGCTGGATCTCATGACCATGAGATCATGACCTGAGCTGAAATCAAGAGTGGATGCTTAACCAACTGAGCCACCCAAGCACCCCTGAACTTACTTAAATTTTCAAGTAATTACCCTGAAAAATAGGCAGATTATCCATAAGCAGAGGGACTTTTCCTCTAAATTCTAAAGCATGGCTTTATTTTTTAAATTTTTAAATTTTTTTAATGACTTTATTTTATTTTGAGAGAGAGAGACAGAGACAGAGAACAAACAGGGGAGGGGCAGAGAGAAAGGGAGAAACAGAATCTGAAACAGGCTCCAGGCTCTCAGCTTTCAGCACAGAGCCTGACATGGGGTTTGAACCCATGGACTGTGAGATCATAACCTGGGCCAAAGTTGTAGGCTTAACCAACTGAGCCACCCAGGTGCCCCTAAAGTATGGCTTAGAACTATTCTATCACTCCTTTTTTACTTAAATAAGGAGGGATTGAAAGCTGTGTGGTATACTAGCAACTGCCCAGTCTAAGGCCAGAAGAGAAAGACAGACCTTTATAGTGATTCCTGGGTATAAATTGATTCAGAGAATGGGGGCAAAATGTGTGGTCTCAAAATTTCTTGAGTTGCTGGTATAAATGCTACAGTTACTTCACAACTTGACTATAATTATTTCCATCAAAGAGAACAAAATACATTGCTTATGGCCTCTTTTATAAAATTTCATAGTTGCATTAAAAAAAAAAAACCCCTTAGAATACAAGGCAAATATTTCAAGTAGTAATCATTGTTTGAGCTTATTTTGGGGCATCTTCTGGTACCCTCATATTTTTAAAATATAGTTTATTTTCAAGTTGGTTTCCATATAATACCCAGTGCTCATCCCAACAAGTGCCCTCCTCCATGCCCATCACCCACCTTCCCCTCTCAATTTGTTCTCAGTATTTAAAAGTCTCTTGTGGTTTGCCTCCCTCCCTCTCCTAAACTCTTTTTTTTCCCCTTCCCTTCCTCTACGGTCCTCTGTTAAGTTTCTCCTGCTCCACATATGAGTTAAAACATATGGTATCTGTCTTTCTCTGCCTGACTTATTTCACTTATCATAATACTCTCGAGTTCCATCCACATTGCTACGAATGGCCAGATTTCATTCTTTCTCATTGCCATGTAGGTTTCCATTGTATATATATACCACATATTCTTGATCCATTCATCAGTTGATGGACATTTAGGCTCTTTCCATGATTTGGCTGTTGTTGAGAGCGCTACTGTGAACATTGGGGTACCTATGCCCCAATGCATCAGCACTCCTGTATCTCTTGGGTAAATTCCTAGCAGTGCTATTGCTGGGTTATAGAGGAGCTCTATCATTAATCTTTTGAGGAATCTCCACACTGCTCTCCAGAGTGGCTGCCCCAGTTTACATTCTCAGTGTAAGAGGGGGGCACCCTCATGTTAAGTTTTAATCTTCTGTAAATAATTTTTACCTTGGAATTTACATTTATTGGACTGAGTGAGGTATATTTTTATTCTCAGAATAATGCAATAGTTAAGAAACTTATTGTATCAGCACACTTACAATGTATATTTTTTTCTCTCAAGAGCTGGATTACACCTTTGGTAGTTTAGAATGCCACATGAATAAAAAAGCAAGTGTTTTCAAATATTTCATTTGTATTAGTTATTTTTTTGGAGGGGTAGAGCATATAACAATCTCATCTATTCTAACAGTCTTTTAAAGGAAAACAAATAGGTCTGTAAAGGAAAAAATTAAAGCTTAAACAATGGTTATTTATTTATATTTACTTATTTAGTGGGTTCCATGACCCATGCAGGGTTGAACTCATGACCCCAAGATCAAGACCTGAGCTGAGATTAAGAAGATGCTTAATTGACTGAGCGACCCAGGCATCTCATAATATTATTAAGGAGAGAGGAGTAGAGTGATTTTTCCTCTACAGATGTCAGAGGACTTTGGTAGGCTCAGCTGTAATACCTTGTCAACTTGCAAAATGTCTAATGGCAAGCGAGAGGAATTTTCCTACAGGATATCCTTGGAGAATTTGAAACCTGATCATAAAAAGAGGGGGACCTTTATTCAAAACCCACAGAGACAAAACTGGAAGAAACAGGTGCATTGTGAAATAGAGCACTCTTTGAAGCACCTCCTTACAAGTGGGTTCTTGGAGAGATTGTTGAATTTCCGTTGCCAGGTATTGAATATTATTAAAATAAGAAAGATTTTGGGTATAGGATAGTTTGAAGGCAAACTTATAATTGAAGGAAAACTGAGAGCTTTTGGAAATTTCCTTTCCAATTCTATGAGTTGATGTAAGTATAGACCAAATCTCTTTCTATGGATTTTTTCCTGATTTGCTATATGCTTTGAGCCACAAAGAGATAATTATATTATGATTTTTAACATTATTTATTGCTTAATTACAAGCTTCATAAAATGTGGTAATTTGTTGTGAAGCTAGTTGTTAATAATAAAGTTACTACTAATAAGGCACTGAACTTTGGGAAGTATTTATTTTGAAATCTAAACTGGAAATGTTATCCCTATAATTGTCCTTTTCATTCACTTGTGTTAGCTGTGCTTTGTCAGCGGGAGAGAAAGGACTTGCAGGAAAGAAGCCAAGAATTTTGAATAACTTGGTACATTTATGAGAATGCATTCTATCTCATATAAGGAAATGAATCAAAATGTTGAGAACTGCTGGTCTAATCCATAGTCTTGTACACATGTGTCCAGTGTTAGGGCCAATAGCCTAATAGAGACAAGATTTCATGATAGAGGTTGACCCAGAGAACCCAAGTACAAATCCTGAATAATAATGAAAGAAGACCTATTATCATTAAAAATTCTTTTCTTATTATCCTCAGAGTTCTATGGCTATTTTTCTACTTTTTAAATTAATTAGTTAATTTACTTTAAATAAAGAGAAAGAGTGGAGGGGGGGAGTGGCAGAGGCTGAGTGGGAGAGGGGAAAAGAGAGAGAGAGAGAGAGAGAGAGAGAGAGAGAGAGAGAATCTTAAGCAGGCTCCATGCTCAGCATACGACCCACTGCTGGGCTTGATCCTAGGACCCTGGGATCATGACCTGAGCTGAAATCAAGAGTCAGACACCCAACCGACTGAGCCACCCAGGCACCCCTCTGCTTTTTAAATTGAAAACAAACATATGATATATACCCAATCGGCTCTGTCACTCATGTAATTGGATCAATGAGCTAATAGCTTCATTTTGTGATGATGTTATCATCTCTGCTTTATTAGATTGTGCTTTCCAAAGGGCAGGTGCTATCTATGTACAATTAAATGTGTAGTGAGTCCACTTAGATGATGTTGTTTTAATATTAGTTCTAATGGATCTCTTGCTGCATGGTGTTCACTTGTGTTTATCATTACAGCTTGGTGGAACTTGATTTCTATAGGTTTCCCATCAGTTGTCCATCTAGAGATCTCACTGAATACCTCTAATATTGGCAATTCCACTAATTCTTTGTGTGGCTCATTACACTGTCTAATTAGCCTCTGCATTAAAAAATGTGTGAAACAAAACCCGAATACAACTCCTCTTATTTTTACTGCTTCCTTACATACAATTAGATTTTATTATCTCATTTCCTTTTACTCCCTTATTTTTTCTAGCATTTTGGAACAGGAACATCTTCACTTACACTATGTAAATTTTTCATTTTTAAAACTTTGTCTCGGGGCACGTGGGTGGCTCAGTCAGTTAAGCATCTGACTTCGGCTAAGGTCATGATCTCATGGTTTGTGGGTACGAGCCCCACGTCGGGCTCTGTGCTGACAGCTAGCTCAGAGCCTGAAGCCTGTTTCAGATTTTGTATCTCCCTCCCTCTCTGACCCTCACTCCCCTGTTCATGCTGTCTCTCTCTCTCTCTCTCAGAAATAAAAAAAAACCAAAAAACCAAAAACAGAAACAAAAAACTTTGTCTCTTCAGTTTCATGCACATCTTTCTGTTATGGGAACATCTTCTATAGGTACAAACTTTACCTTTCAAAGACTCCAGAACCTCTGTCATGATTTATTTTTGTTGCTATAAAGCAATATTAGCATTTGCTTGTAGTAGTGCTGTTTTGACACTGGGTGGCCAAAATGCACGGGGAAATTGAAACTAAAAGTTTTCCCGGACAACATTTTGAACTTGTTGGGTGACAGAAATCATTCTCTGTCATGGGAGGAAATTTTGTATAGGTATCCAAAGAGAGTTTGCATGGAGAAATTTCAGAGCTTGAGCTTGAGCTCTCTGGAGATATTTAGATCAGAACAATACATAGGGTAAAAAGTACACTGGACTGGAAACTGGAAGATGGAGTTCTTGCTTATGTTCTTGAGTCAACAAAACTCTAGTTACAATTCTGGCTGCCCTCATTTTTTACCTGAATTACCTGGACGAGTTATCTAACTTCTGAGCCTTAGTTTATAAGTCATAAAATGAGATAATATCTAATTTAGAGAACTGTTATGAGAAGAAAGAGAGAAGTTAGTTTTCTTTCTTATTTTTGCTTGCCATTTTTGACAGAAAATTTGTAAACATTGCTCTCTACTTAGCTTCAGTTAGAGATACTCTTTGCTGTGTGGTCAATTAACTCAGTGGATTTCATTCCCTTTCTCCCCATTCTTAGCCACATTCTGTGAATGAACAAAACTGTGGATTATTAATCTATTTAGTCAGCAAATAATAGAGGGAAATGAGACTTTGAGCTAAAGGTTAGGATGACCCGGCCTCTTAAGCACGGTACTGGAAATTGACTTTCTACTTGGTCTGTTCCTCCAGAATGTACCCTTTCTATGTGAAATCTTTGGTTCCCTGCTAAAGTGAGAGTCTCTCTGCTTCTATAACCTTGCGTGGGGTTAGTGGCGAGAGGAAAGAGGGTACAAAGGGAGCGAGAGGCCAAAGGCAATCTATTTAATGCAGTAAACCAGCCAGGAAGAATGAGGTTTAGGAGAAATATTAAATGGCTGTGGTTACTACAAGCATGATAAATCAAGAAGCAATGGGCAATCCGGAGCTGGTGGTATAGACTGTAGGAGGTTGTAACACTCCTTAAGTGAAGACAGAAGAAAAACCACTCTGGGTAACTGTTATGAAAATCCTATGAAAGAAGACAGCCAATGAATTCAACGAGATACAGTGGTTAAAGAGCCTGGACTTCTTTGCTCAGACCAAAGGTAATTTTTATTTCTGATGGAGGAAGAGAACAGTTATTAAGCTAACCCTTCAATTCCAATGATCATACCCTCCAAATTAATGCTGTTGAGACTGGTATGTTCATTATATGGGCCACTAATTTCTCATATATCTAGTATTTGTCAGTCTCTTCCCAATCCTTGATCCATGTGAGCAGTTCATAATAATTCTATAGCTGTTTACTTGCTTTCTACCTAGTTCCAGAAATCATGAGATCTCAGACTGCCGTAATATTAAAAATCCTTTCTATGAATAAGTAGTGTCTGTAAAATAGGTGTTTTTTGTGCTGCCTTATATAATAGAACTAAAACGTCCAAAAGGCCATTATTCATATAACTTAATGTTAAGCTCATTAATAAGTGGGCACAGAGTATTAAGTGTAGTCAAAGCATTGTTTTACTTGTCTCCCAGTGCCTTGATGTCTCAGGCTATAGCCTTTTGTGATGGCTGCTTGGTCCATAAAACTAATATGTCTTTGACCAGTTGAAGGAATAGATTTGACTCCTAACTGTCAGATGATCCCTCTATTTTGGACTGCTGTTCTTGGCCACTTCAGCCAACCTTCTCCCTTTAGAATTTTTCAGGCCAGAAGCAGGTATTTCTCTACAATTTCACATGTGCCCCCAAACTACTGGGGAAACAAACGTTAGATTCTCCCAAGGGCTCTTTTCCTCTCTGGTCTCTTCAGCTCAGCAAGCATCCAGGCAGGCAGAGAAACCAAGAATGCCCATTTCACCTTATCCCTCCTCGTGGCTGACTTCAGTGCTTATGAGGGATGAGAATACCTAGACATCAGAGACCTGGGCAAAACATCAGCATCCAAGTTGTCAAAAGGAAGGGTTCTTATGGGGTTCAGCATGAGGCTAATGTTGGGTTTCTTCCTTACCTAGCAATATGGGAAAAAGGTTTTGTGTGCTTGTAACTTAAATGTGTTGCTCATGAAAAGCTAGGGTTTCGGGAAGCTCGGGCTATGTTTCTTTGATCTTTGATTGAATATAACACGGTGGAGAAGTGGAACTTCCTGTGTACCACAGGAGCCACTGTAGTTCAGCTGTTGGAGCAAACTGACTTCGGTTACTATTCTAAAACAAGGCTTAGTGTTCAATTGTGCGTGGAAACAGCTGACTGTAGGAAATAGAAACAAGTATGTGGGGTTCTAGAGGTCAGCATGACAAGACAGATCTTAAGGAGTACATTTGAGATCCTTGTCTCTGAAGATGTGTGTGTGTGTGTGTGTGTGTGTGTGTGTGTGTGTGTGTGTATTTGTACAGCAATGAAGGCTAATTTCATAGACCATGTCAGCATTGTTCAACATTTCCGGAATCTAGATGGATAAATGTAATCCATGTGATCAGCATGATGGAAGCATAAAATCATTATTATGATATTAAGATGAATGTGATCACGTTATCCAAAATCTTGTGCATTGACATATGTTGGTTACTCATCTATCTATCCATGTCTGCAGCTTCACGAGGTGAGATATAAATGTACTAATGTGGGATAATTTATGAAATCTGTAAAAAATGAGTCAATTATAACACAATGTAGTGCGTGTGAAGATGGAGAGAAGTATCAGATGATTTCCTAGAGGAGACAACCCTGGTCCTGAGCCTTAATGAATGAGTTGGAGTTAACTAGGTAAGATTGTTTATAGATGTGGTAGTGCCAAGGGCTTCAGTCAAGCCCATTTGGGAAGTCACTTATGATACATATTTTTCCTCTTAACTCTTTGGGACATGTTAAGAAATCAGGAAGTAAACAAGGTCTTTAACCAAAATAAATGATGTGAGGTCCACCAAGGGATACAGAAATGTTGATGCATAGGAGCACATGTACCCCAATGTTCATAGCAGCACTCTCCACAATAGCTAAAACCTGGAAAGAGCCTAAGTGTCCATCAACAGATGAATGGATCAAGAAGATGTGGTTTATCTATACCATGGAATACTACATGGCAATGAGAAACAATGAAATCTGGCCATGTGTAGCAACATGGATGGACCTTGAGGGTGTTATGCTGAGCGAAATAAGTCAGGCAGAGAAGGACAAATATCATATGTGTGCACGTATAGGAGGATTAGGAGGAACTTAACAGAGGACCAAGGGGGAGAAGAAGGGCGGAAATGGTGGGGAAAGGGGGAGAGGCAAACCATGAGAGACTCTTGAATGCTGACAAAAACTGAGGACTGATGGATGTGGGGGGGAGGAGGGGTGGGCATGGAGGAGGACACTTGTGGGGATGAGCACTGGGTGTTATGTGGAAACTAATTTGACAATAAACTATTTGTAAAAAAAAAAAAAAATGATGTGAGGTCCATTTACCAACAATGAAATAATCACTGCTATGTAAAGTTGCTAGTGATTCCAGCCTAACAAGTCAGGCTTTATAATACTGTTGATAATATTAATTTTAAGTTATAGCCTTGGGATCAATTCAATGGCTAATGTAGGCAGTACATTAAGTCTTGGAAAATTTGCTTTCTAGTGAGAAAGAATTCTAGAGACCTGTTCCATTGTATTAGTGAAAGCTGTTGGACAGACTATCTGATAATGGGAGCAAATCTGGAGACCTGATAATCTGGACAAACTTCTAGTTCTTACTCAGGATAGGTGCCCTTGACTCTATGCTGGGAATATTCTGCTTTTCACAGATCAATCCACAAGACATCTAGTGGATTAAGCCACCATGCAAAAGGCTAGCCTTCTGGGATAGTTATTGTACCAGATTGTAAAGATCAAAACAAGTTCTTCCTTTCCTTGTACCAGGTTCTTGAGTGTATTATTGTACCTCTATCCATTAAGAGATGGAGGTTGTTGTTTTTTTCAGCCCTTGAGTCTGGGCTGGCCTGATGAACTGCTTAGTCAAGGAGACTGTAGTAAACATGCTGTAAGCTGAGCCTTGGAAGGTGCTTAAGTACTGAGGCTTCCCCTGTCACTACTCTTAAAAGCCTGTGACTGCCACCATGTTAAACAGCCAGGCTAGCCTGATGGTTGGTAAAAGACATGTGGCCTAGTTATTCCCTGATATTCCATCATATAGTCAGCCAATTGTCAGATAAGGAATGAGGCACTAGACTGTCAGTTGACCACAGATACATAAGCTAAGTCCAGAGGAGCCAGCTAGCTGAGCCTAGCTGAGCTCAACCCAAATTGCTAATTCAAAGAAATGTGAACTCAGTAAATATTTGTTCTTTAAGTGGCTACATTTTGGACAGGCTTATTTCATTTGCCTACTTACTACATCTAGGACAGTTTTCCTGTCTCAGTTCTTTCTCACACCACTCCATGGAATAGTTCTCTTTATTTTCATGGTGTCTGTCTGCTTATTTGATCTTTGGTGTCCTGGTTACTGGCCAGAAAGTATTTAAAGGAGTATTTATTGTGTTAGGTATTCTGCTAGGGAATGGGGACTGTAAAAGTTAATGACATACACATGTCACCTTGGGTTATAAGGAATGGATTCAGTGCTTCCTTCTGTTCAACTAAGTAGACAAAAACACTTAAAAGGTGAGTGGGAGAGGCATTATTGGAAAAGATAGAAATAAGGCAGTTAGCACTGAAGAAACAAAACAAGAGGAGACAAGCAGAAATGAGAGGCTTGTGACATTCCTCTTCACATATGTACTGGGAATCAGAACTTTGTGTTCATTTGTTTTAACACTCCGGGCCCTGGAAGACTACTGAGGGCAGCTGATACTATGCTTTCTTCTCTTTCCCATCACTCCTTTCTGTTCTCATTAATGAAGCCAAGTTCCTTGGCTAAGGCTTTTCCATATCCAAAACTCCAAATGATTTTTATTTCTCAGTAATACAGGGGATAGTACATTTTAGTCGCGGTGCTTGGGAGTGTAGAGAAGAATCAAAGCTTAGGCCAAACCAAACCAAAATCAAAAACGGTTTGGATTTAGGTGGATTTGGTTTGAATCCCAGCTCTGCTATTTCGTGACAGTGAAATTAAGTCTCAGTTTTTTTTTCATATGTATAATGGGGGTACATCATCTATTTTAAGGGCTATTGTGAGGACTTGAGATAAAGATTTGAGATAACATATTAAACCTCTGGCAGAAAGCTTAAAGTGCCCCAAAGTGACATTTTAGTCCTCCCTCAGAATATGAAGAGCTATATATACAGAGTTACGATTGGTGAAGTTCAGCATTCCAAGCAATTATTTTTTATTGCTAACACAGGAGGAAGTGGATAGTTCAAACAAATAGATGATAAGAAGCATCATCTTAAGATTCCTATTAAACTAGGGATGTATTTGCTATTTTATTTTGAGGAGAAAACAAAAAATTTGGTTTTAAAGTCTAGGAGGTGCTGGAAATAGGAATACCATGATCTAAAAATCACTAGGAATTATCTGGATACTGACAAATAGTACAAATGTTGTTACAGAATTCCAGTATCATATGACACTGGGTAAGAAATTCTCTGTTGTATTTTGTATTTAATTCATACATTTGTACTCTTTACTTTTTTCATATTTTTATAAAAAAACAGGTTTAATTAGGAAAATAAGGATGAAAATGCCATTTTAACAAAAATAGTTTCAGCAATATGATAAAATTATAGATTTTCCTACAACCACACAGAGCTAATGAATTAGAAACTGAAGGATTATGATGTATGCTTTTTATTTCTTGTGGGGAAAGGAAGGCCAATGTTCTAAAGTGATTTTATAAATGGCTATTCCTCCCAGCACAGAGCCCCGGTTTCCAATGCCATTCCTACTTGGATTCCATCCCACTACTTAATGTAGCAGACACAGAATTACTATAAGATTTTCAATAAAACAGTGCCAGTTGTTTTAAGAGGAAAACTTTGCTCCCTGGGGAAATAAGTGGCCAGGTAAAAGGAATAAAATAAAAATCTTTGGTACAATGTAACATGAATGTTTCGAAAGAGACCATTTGAGGGTACCTGAAATGATTGTCATGTGCTAGGCCGATTTCAAATGTTCCATAGTAAAATTAACTAAAATAGTAATTATCACATGGTTTAGTTTTGGCTCCTTGTCAGCCTGAGGTATTTTTTTTATAAGTTCTTTTCCTTCTTTAAGCTTATGCTAAGTTCGATTGTCAAGTTAAAATAGAATCGCTGCAAAAATTTAGAGTGAACGGTGAATAGGAAGGAATTTAATAATAATGCAAGTAATATTTTATAAGTCAGACAGGCAGAAACACTTTGAAAGCAAACCTTCAACTAGTAAGTTCACAACAACTTTAAATATTGAAGTTACAGATAGGAGCTCACTTGAATTTGACTGAAATAACAAAACATAAAATCTGTAGCACTTTTATTAAAACAACCACGCCAACCTAAATTACTTGACGCCATTCAGATATAAAATATGTTTGAATTACAAAGAATGTTAAGATGAGATCAGTAACAAGTGAAACATATATTCCATTTTGTTTGTAAATATGGTGACTAGTGTTACTTTTATTTTATAGCTGGTGAAGGGAGGATGTGATACCTAGTTTGTTGATGGTTTCAGAAAATCAGAGCTATCAAAGCACAAAACTTTAGAGCTTTAGGAAGGAATCCAGTCACCTTGGAAATTATCAGTTAGTTGAATAAGAGGTATAAATATTGGCTCTGAAACAAGATCTTTGAAATATCTCCTGTTTGTAAAGGACTTGTAAGATTTTGTGGATCAGCATCCTATTTCTTTGCTTTAGATGTTTTTTTTCCTCTAAATCTAGTATTGCTACTTATTCGTTTCTTATAATGTTCTAATCGTTAGAATAAGGTTTTGCTCATCACCAAACTTGATCACAGCGAGCCTAAGAAGACCCTTCATTTGAGTTCATATGCCAACACCCAATTTGACCAAACCTTGTAAGGACGTGATCTTCCAGGGTTTTCCTATTAGATTTCTGTAAATATCATAAAGCTCCTTTGGCAAGGACTCTGCTTACATAGGGTGGCAGTGAAAATGTTGTCTCTAAATTCATTAGAGGTTGGAGTTTGTAAAAATGCAAAATTCTCAGAAACCGGATTCTGGTTTCTTTTTCTTTGTGGAGAAATTGGGAGTCCTACTTAGCTCCAGTCAAGCGTCCTAACCCAGTTCTCCCTCTAGAGGGAGACACAGTCCAGCTTTTACACCCATTGCCGGCCTCTCATTCTTTACTGTCTTTCTGCAGGACCGCAGTTTGCACTTAGCAGCCGCCGCGGCTGCTAACAGAACAGGCTATTGGGAGAGACGCGAGCGAGGCAGCGCCGCCGGGTTCTGCCATCTCATTTTAATGCCTAATTCAACCTGCATTGTCGGGACCTCTTCTTTCTCTGCGTGGTCCTTGCACTATACAGGGAGGCCCTCACTCCGGACAGCCAGGCTGGTTGGGATAAGGGGTCTGGGTGGACCCAGGGGATTCTGCCCTTTTCGGTGACTTTCTAAAAGACACCACCGGTGTCTTGACAGTTCAGCGCCTGGGGTGAGAGGCGGGGAGGAGGTTTTGATCACCGAACCGCTTACTTTTCTTCCTTCTGGTCTTCCGGATTTGTTTCCTGGGCCCCCTCCTCCGCCCCTTCTCCCTTCCCTCCCGCCTTTTGCGAAGTGACCCAGGCAACAGCTGCTCGTTTGTGTTCGATGTTGGGACTCGCACCTTCTCGGGGGTGACGGCGGCAGCGTGCTGGGGACGGGGGACAGCGGCGGATTTCCTTCCAGCCCGCGATGCCCCGGGGGGCAGCTGCGGGGCTGCGTGGGGCTCCGCCCGCCGCACTTCCTGGCGGGGTCGAGCGGCTGCAGCTGGCCAGGAGTTGCTGCTAAGTGGGCGCAAAGTGTCCGAGGGCACCAGCTGGGACCTATCTCTGCTAATAGCGGGAACAAGGGGCACCCGACCCGCGGAAGCCGGCGTCTGCAGGGCCGAGGACCGCTGAGCGCAGAGCCTCCCCCGCAACTCCCCCGCGCCGGAGACCGGCGACCTGCGAAAGCCGGGGAACCGGAGGGCCCTGCTTTCCTGAAGGTGAATCGTTGCGTCCAATTGCCTTTCCCTCGAGAGCCAACGGGAGGGCGGGAGAGAGGGACGGAGGATGTGTGAGCGTGTGTGTATGTGAGAGGGAGAGACGACGAGGCGAGAGGAAAAGTCTACTCGGCGTTCAGAGCAAACAAAACAGAGATGGAATAGAGAGGGAATTGCTGCAAGACCGCCTGGATTCTCGCAGTCGGGGGAGCCGAGCGCACCCCACGCACCCGGGGAGCACAGCGGGCGGCCGCGGGCGCCGGCCGGGGCTGCGGGACCGGGGCTTTGGCTCCGCACACACGTCTTTTGATTACTTTGACACGGTGGGAGAAAGCGGGGCAGCGAGGCGAGGTTCACGCGCGCCACCTTGCACCCGCTTTCAGGGGGGACTCCGGCGTGGATGTCAAGAGATTCCTGAACCCGCTTTGCCATCGGAGGAGGAACACGCGCGCGCACACACGCGCGCTCAGGGCCACACTCACACGCCCTCCACGAGCACACACCACCGCCAGACGTGGGTTCCCTATGCTCCTGAACGGTGACGGCGGATTGGCATCTTGGAAGCGATGCAAGAGCGGTAAGGCTGGCGCGGGCCCGCGGAAGCTGCAGGAGCATCGCTAGGTGTTGCCGCCACCGGGAAGCCGGGCTGCAGGTAGGTGCGAGCCGCGTCTCCGGCACCCCTCCCCCCGCGCCCCTCCCCGCGGGCGCTGGGCAACCGGCGGCAGCTGGAGGGCCCAGGGGTCGCGGGCCCTAGGGGGCCCGCCCCGGGACGGCTGGAGGTGAGAGCAGGTGCTGGCCGGGCGCCCAGCATCTTCCCGGCGGGAGGGCAGGGTAGGGGCGGAGGGGAGAGGGACGCCGAGGAGGCTCCGGGAGCTGTGCCCTCCCTCCCTTCGCTGCCCCATTTCTCTTCACACAGCAAGCGGCCCGGGCGAGGGTTGCCGTGGGTTTAATTCCGTTCCTCACTCAAACCCATCCCACCTGGTAACCATTTCGGACTCCTAATAAGGAGATGGGGGTCGCGTTCGAGAGCGGATCCGTGGGACGTGTCCGGTCGCCTCTCTGAAATCCCCACTTTCCGTCCACTTCTGATTAGTTAATTCTCGGGCCTGTCTGCAGAAGGTGGGCGTTTCAACGAGGCTATTGATTTCCCCACCTCTAACTCTTTTCATAAAGAATCATCTCGGTAAGTTCTGGAGCCTATTTTAAAGATATTCTTAGATTTGGGAACGAACACTTCATGACTGAATGAAACAAAGCTTTAGTAAAAGATTCTACAGGAGAGCTTTAGGAAAAGGATCGTTTCTACTAATTGCGTTCAGAAAAAAGAACAGCTTCAAGAAACGATTTCTTTTTTCCCTGACAGATGCCTCCCCAAATCTTGTTAACGATACATGGCTTTTTCTGACCCGCTGCTTTGCTGTCTCTTCCCCCTTCTGTTCCAAAAGGCCAGGTTCCTACCAAGAGGTGTTTTCTTTAGGCTACTGATCTGCACTTGCCAGTGGGGAACGTGTTATTTCCAGAAACTGCCTTTGCAAAGGAAAGTTTGATATCCTCTCCTATTTCTCCTAGAACTGCAGTCTGAGCTATCTCGTCTCTACTTGAAAAGGGCGAACTGTAGGGGATCGCTGAGCCCTCGGGTAGACAGTCGCCTTTCTATTCAGTGTTTCGCTTCCTGATCAAGTGTTAAACAATTGCCTGAAGGGTTTGGAATCAAATGTGTACTTACTGTAGTGGCTACCTAGCCTCCCTTCCCCTCGTGCTGGCTGACTTCAGCTTGTGGCAATAAGACAGAAAAGAAAGTATCTTGTGTTAAATCGCCTCTTGAATTTTGCAAAAATCATTCTCAGAAAAAGAAAAAACAAACAAACAAAAGCCCTAGATGCAATCTTAACTCTGAAAAGTACCCCTGAAGCAGTTAGTGTGTAAGGGTCCTTCACTCAGGACAGGATGAATTTCAATGACTATTGACTGGATGGTAATTATCTGGTTCCTGTCTTCCCAACTAGATGGTTGGAGACATCGATAATCAGACTGTTATCAATTAACACTTTAAAACTGTTCTATTAGGCAGTGTAAGTTAAGACAAATGAGAAATTAATTTAAGATTTCTGTGTAAAGTGCTAAATGGCAATAACTAGCAAAGGAAATTAAAAAACACTTCTAAAGCCTTAAAAAAAAAAAGCATTAAGAGTCCTTGTATTTATTCCAGCCTTTCCATGTTTGCACATGTGTTCTCAAGACTGGTGAACCTTTCACAATTTCAGAATTGGTATCTAACGTCCTTAGAAATGATCACATTTATTTTTCTCTTTGCCTACTTTATCTGTTCTGGATCTTATCTTGAGTCAATTGTTTGCATGTTGACCTTTTTAGGACTTTTTAGAGTCCTAATTTTTTAAAGCCATCGGTAGCCATTGAAAGGCCATCAGTGACCACACTGGAGCTTATGTATTTTCTTAATTTTCAGTGAAAAGATTGAGTTACATTTATAGATGTCATATTATGAGAGCAGCGTCACTATCAACTGACTGCTTAGACACAGTGTCTCTTAAGAGGAAGAGCGCAGTTTCAGTGTGTTGTTATATTCAAATGAGGCATTTTTTGAGACTAAAATCTTGATTCTTTTCTTCTTACCTTTAACAAAATTGTGTAGTTGAGGATACTTGAACTTACACATTATACATAGTGCTATGCTGATACCTCTTAAAGAAGAACCAAAACCCTTGATGTAAAGCAAACACCTATGATGCTACAAGTTGTACCAAAGAGGAAGCTAAGGTTTCTGAGTATGTGTGATTCTGAATCTGAAAAGTGTTAGCTATTTTAACTATGCCAAATTGAAGAATGAAGATTCATTGAAACGCCCATGTATCTATGTCAAAAAAGATACATATTGCTTAGACACTACATTATAGTATTTACTAACCACCAAGTTATAAAATGTGATGACACAGCTGTAAAAAGATCTGTTTTTAGACATGGCCACTTTTCCTTTTTAAAAATTTATAAAGTGATGAAACTTAAGGAGCGATACACAATTTTATAAAAATTATTTTGTATATTATAAAAAAATTTTAGTGGTCCTGGATCTAGTATCTCCACTGTAGTATTTTAATGATGATTCTTTTACAAGGTGTTTTTGAATACTGATATGTTGAAAGTGCATTTTAGGGTTGATTTATCACTAATTGCAGGTATGGATTAACCTCTACACATAGGGTAAGATGTGCCTTTCCAGCATTTTCCAGGCATCATCATGGGTTGTAGTAAAAGGTATTGTTAGATTCTGCCGAAGTTCAGCTGTGGCTGCAAACTGATGACCACTTGCTTATCTGATGTATTCCCCAAACTAGGAATGTTCCGAAGTGTCATCAGTTACTTCTAATAGATTTGAGAAGATGAAACAACCAGAGTGCAAACAGTTCAGTGCTCCTGCTTTCACTTCTCTAGTATTTTATTAGGGATGCCTCATTAAGTCGTATTATTCTGCAGCTGCTTTGTTCATTGAAGATTCAAGTAAAAATAAGGAACTTTACTGTGTAATGAAGTTTTGTTTTCTTGGCAAAAAACACTAAGTTGAAGTAAAATAAGCATCGAACATAGTCCCCTTTGATCTATGCCTGACATTTACACATGTAATTCATCAACCTGTCATTAGTAGGGCTCCATCAAAACAAAGAGAAGAAATGCATTAACACAGGCTGCTGCTAGATATGAAGGCCAAATTATCAACTTCCTATCTGGCCCCCATGCTTGCACAGTATTCGACATGATCTATCTTTCTTACAAACCATTGATTTTTTTTTTTTTTTAAATGATACATAATGTGCCTTAGCCGTTTTGTTCCAAAATTCTTTGGCTAACTTTATTCTAAACTACTTGGAACATATTAAACTATACCATTGGAAGATCCTAAGTCTTTTTAGAGAAAAGTTTTACTTCAGATTTGATTTGCTTTAGATCTGGAGCACAGTGTGATACAAGGGAGATGGAAAGGTGGACCCAGCAAATGGAACTAGAAGTTTTTGTTTTTTAGTTTTCATTGACCACTGATTTATTTGGTCATTTTTAGCAAGTCTGATTCTATTCATTTGGCACAGTGAGTCAGGTGTCCTTGTCGATGAAATAGAGCAAGCAATCTTTGTTTTCTACTTATTTTTAACAGAAATTTAAGAGGTATGGTTGGACTTGTTAGATGTGAAGAAAAGTAGTATTTAAATATATTTCTCTGTATTATCTATATAATGTTTATGTCTCTATAGGTCCATATACATATATATGTTTTCATTTAATGGCACCCATGTATTATACTGGTTTTGTGTTAAAGAGGAAAGAACGACTTTAAAAAAGTCTACATTTTTAGGTACATAGTTTTTCACTATTTTACATGATTTGACCGATGATGCAACTGCATCCATGGTTTCACAAGGTCATTTATAATTAATTGAATTTTACTGTTTGAACCACCGTTGCATGTAGTTCGTTTTTCTCCTTAGTTTTTCTTTTGGAGATATTTTTACT
Source organism: Proteles cristata cristata (assembly GCA_017311185.1). NCBI lineage: Eukaryota > Metazoa > Chordata > Mammalia > Carnivora > Hyaenidae > Proteles > Proteles cristata. The sequence goes on along the minus strand of JAESUZ010003709.1, from coordinate 412,443 downwards.
TGTTAGGTTACAAATGTAAAAAAGACCCTCAACTTTGTCCTTTATGTAGAGGAGGTTGGGATGTGTTTATTGACCCTATGACTGGGAATTTCAACACATTTAAAACACTATTTATGTTTGTAAGTGATCTTTATTAACTGTGCACCTCTACAGTTAATACAAACCATGCTTTACATGGGAGCATGCTACTCTGGTTTACACATGATATCTACAAATTTTCCAGAAACATATTTATAGATTACACATTTGTTAGATTTCCAAAATCCACCCACTTCCCAGTGTGTATACCACATGTATGTATTGGATTTCATCCTATGTTGTGTTGATAGGCAAGCTAGTAACTGGAATCCATGAAATTCTGTCCTATTTAGCTACTTGATTGTTACTGCCTTTGAAAAATAAAAGACTTTCAGGTCACTTTTGTGATTCAGATGAACACAATATATTAGCTATAAGGAGAATATTCTATTTTATTCACAGTGATCCATATGAGGCATGAGATAGAACTAAGGAATTAGCATGTACATGCTTAGATAAAGCTCTTTTAATCACTTCTTTCAATTTCCTAAATTATTCCATAGGTGTTGTAATTGGTTTATGATTTCTTCTGAATAGCCAATTAGCAAAGGTACATCTTCGTTTCCTTTAGGCATAGCAGAAACATACTCATTTAATTCAATGTATATTTATATTTTATACAGTCAGTTTTTGAAATTCTTCACAGAGTGGTTGGTTACTGTGAAGGTGTTGCATTCTGAGCAGTTATAGTGGTGGGGCTGAATTTAATACTTTGACAAAATGGGGACAAGCAGACAAGTCTCTTTTGCTCTTTTATCTCTGTGGGCTATGTAAAGCTAACTGCATAAAGCAGAGAGTGCACAGTAGCTTTTTAATGAATGCAAGATTTGTTTCACTAAATATTTTTGTTTTTTTTTCTGCTATGAACTAGTCACTGTATAATTGCATGCATGTGAATGGGCAACTGTGTTGACCTTTAAAGGTCATGCAAAAATTTTAAACCTTTCAATTTACAGAGTTAATTGCCTATGGCCTCCTGTTGCTGCATATGGAGTTTTCTGCTGAGTTTAATAATACAGAATAACACTTTGGTTTTCTGTGGTGGATTATGCAGCTTCTATAAGGAAATTTATGAAGGTATCTGTAGTAGGCACTATGACAGAAGATTTTTAGAAAAGTACATTTGTGCTTTGCAATTAATGTTTTCAAGTCCAAATGGCCTGGGTTATGAGAAGACAGATTCTTTCTGGTACAAAAAAGCTGAACTTTCAGAATTATTACCTATATGTAATAAGCTATGCCATGGTTTTATTTGATTTTGGATCAGTGTTTCTTTTTTAACCTCCTTCTTTGAGATTCCAATGAGAATTGTATTTAAATATTGGAGAAACTAAATATGCTTGCTCTCTTAGGGGAAAAGAATGTGAGGAAAAGTAGGGTGACTTAATCGTCCCAGTCTTTTTCCTGTCTTCTTGTATGTGTCATTATGGACCACACTAAGTAAAAGCAGGCCACTGGAAAGGGTTATGTGGCTATAAGAATCTTAATAACAAAGCTTCTAGTAATAGAATACAGACATTTTTGTTAGAATACATTCTTCTGGAGGGCAGGCCTTCCAGAGCTCTAACATTTGGTCTACATGAACAGTGGAGCCTTGTGTTCTGATGCTGCGAATTTGTGACTACTCAAATGAGTCAAGAATTCAGAAATGCCCAAGGCAGATCATTTGAAGAAAGCAACATACACACTTACATTTCTTATTTGTATTAGTTTATGGGCAGTTCCAAATGTACTTAAGCTGGAGGAAACTGGTTATGGTTACCATTTCCTTCTTAGTTTAGTTTTCCCTTGTTCTAGATGTACAGTGAAAAGCATGCTCACATTTGTTGGTGCTGGAGAATTCGGTAAATTCCTTGTTCCAGTGGCCATGAGGCATGTGAGTAGCAGTGACCTGGTCTTGCTTTTGTTTGTATTTTCTACAGAAAGTTGAGTTGAATTCATTCTTCTGTTGTGTGGTATACAAAGAGAAAGGAGGTAGATGATCCACATTTCTTCAGTCAATCAACCCAAAAGCCAAGAAGAGAGTGAAAGGACATTGAAATCTTGTCCTCCATAAAACGGGCTCCATTTGGGGCAGCTTTAAGTATCAGGAAAATTTCTTACAATTTTATTTTAGGTTTAGTTCTTGAAATACTGTATCACAGTAGTTTTCTGCTAAGATGCATGCACTTTATTGCAAACTCTTTTTAGATTGATTGTTGGTATGTTTATAAATATACCAGAATTTGGTCAAAATTTAGACTTTGCTATTTGAAGATACATTTGCTCATCATATCATTTGTTCAGTGGCTAAAATTCATTGGCTTGCATTTTGGTTAGTGGATAAATTTTGAAAATGACTATTATGAAACCAATGTAGGGCAGTGGTGAGAGCTCTGGAGATGCTTTGTAGCCCTCCCATTAAATAACCTGTAACCAAGAAAATCGCTTCATTTCTCTGTACCTCAGTTTCTTTTTTTTTTTTAATTTTTAATGTTTTAATTATTTTTGAGAGAGAGAGAGAGAGAGCGTGAGCAGGAGAGGGTCAGAGAGAGAGGGAGACACAGACTCTGATACAGGCTTCAGGCTCTGAGCTAGATGTCAGCACAGAGCCTGACGCGGGGCTCAAACACATGAACCGTGAAATGATGACCTGAGCCAAAGTCAGACAATTAACTGACTGAGCCACCCAGCCACCCCTCTGTACCTCTGTTTCTTAAGAATTTATTTTTTTCAGTCAAGTTTTTAAGACAATTAAAAACGTAATTTTTTTCATTGTGTCCAGATCTAAGCGTCATGGACTGGGGGATACAATAGTATTGTAGGACATGGTTTTTAGTTAGAAAGTTAGACATCTAGCACTTAGTTCCTGGCACACCAGTAAATGTTCCATTTTCCATAAATTGAAAATGCTTTTCAATAAGTGATCTGTGACAGTTGTCCAGCTTTATAAGATTGGGATTATGATGATTATGGTGATGACCAAAGACTTTAGATGTGGGTACATAGAATTGAATCATAGGAAATCTCATAATTTAGTGTAGCCATTTTGCCTAGTTTACATGACGTTGTTTTGTTGTAAAACAAATTGTTATAGGCCACAAATCTTAGACTTGTTAGGGTAACATGTCTTCTCTCTGCTGCTGGTTTTTGTAATCACTGAAATCAAAAGATATATTTGATGAACCCAAATAGAATTAGGTTAGCAAATCAATCTTCATATACTTGTTGGAAATTAAAGACATTCATTAAAAATCTGTGTATGAATTTTTGAGAATTTGTAGTTCTTGGGAAAGTTCCTTCATTTATTCAGTAAGTATTTATTGAGCATGCTCTAGGCGCTTGAGGTATGTCAGTAAACAAAGACAAAGGTACTTGCTCTCATGGAATTTACCACTTCTTCCTTTTTTTAAAATGTTTGTGTTTATTTTTGAGAGAGAGAGAGAAAGAGATTGCAGTTGGGGGAGGGGCAGAAAGAGAAGGGGACAAAGAATCTGAAGTAGGCTCTGTGCTGACAGCAGTGAGCCAGGTGTGGGGCTCAAACACAGGAGGTCATGACCTGAGCTGAAGTTGGATGTTCAGCCAACAGAGCCACCTAGGCGCCCAATTTCCCATTTTAATATGTTCAAGTTTTGAAATGAATCTGGAGGAATGATTCAACAATGGATTTTGCTGTGTCTGCTCTTGCCATTAATTCTTGTTTATAACTATGATTCACAGTTCTGAAAAGAAATAGTTAAAATAGCTAAAATATCAGAATTGGAATTGTGTAGGAAAAGATCATAGTATTTATTTAAGGTGAGGTACTATGTAATTCAATGGATTGATTCACAAGGTTTCTGATCAAACTGAAGGTGATACAAACCGTAGCTCCTTTTCCTGAATTACACAAACAAAAGAACAAATTCAGATAGGTTGCAAGACTTGAGATCATTAAAGGGGTTGAAAATTCAAAAGCCTATAGGGGTCAGGCTGGGAATGTGAATGAGTGAAGCAGACGAAATGGAAGGTAACAAATGACCAGTGACACTCAACCTCAGCTATAGTGTTAGGGAGACTCTAAGGAGTTGTGGGGGTTCTGGCCAACATCTAAGTGGGACAGCTGAGCCTTAGTACCATGCTGGAATGTGGATCTGTGTGTTGCCAGATTTTCTGATTTGTGGAAGAGAATTAGGTGTTTAGATTTTTTTTTAATGTGAAAGTTCCAGATTTATGAATGTTGGGAATGAATTCAAATTAGAAATATTGTGTGGTCCAACAGACATATCTACAGGCCATATGCAGGCTGAGGGGCATGAATGTGCCACTGTTGACAGAGGGATGTGTGAGGACAGCTAGTTAGGGAGATAAGCATGTGCCTATCCTTCTGTCATTGCTACCCATAATCCTACATTCCCTTCCCCTGCATTTGGAGCCAAGGTGGTTTCCAGTTAAGGGCTCAGCTGGAGGAGCTGAGTGATAATGAGGAGTGGTTCATTCTCACTTCTGCATTTAGTATTCTTTCTTCTTATTGGCTCATTGTACAGTTGATGCTGAGCTCACTTTAAAATTGATGGTATCTTGGAGGGCTTAAGGGATGTACTGGAAATGCAAAAATTTAAATCTAGGTCCAATATTTGGAATGGGCTCCATAGTTCTATAATGCCTTATTACTTTAGATCAGTGCTTGTTAAACTTTTGTATTTGCACACAAATCATCTGGGGGAAATTTGCTAAAATGGAGGTTCTGGGGTGGGGCCAGAAATTCTGCATTTCTAACAGGCTCTCAGGTGAATCTATTGCTGTTGGCTCATGAACTACACTTTAGGTTGCAAGGCTTTAGAGAGCTCTTTCACCACTGAATTTCATTCCCTGCATGTAACAGGGCGGGAGGTCTCCCCTTCTGACCTCTCTAACAGGTTTCACCCTGTAGTGAGTAGCTAAACCTGGCCACTGACTCAAAACACTTGACTCAAAGGCTTTCTAATCCGAGTGTAGAATATAGGCATTTGCTTTATTTACTAGTTTTCTATTTAGAGGATATATTTTATCCCAAAGCATAAATCAGAAACTGTTTTTCACATACTGATGCAAGTTTGGTTTACTTACTGTTTGAAGAAGTAAGTGTATTTATTTCATAACTACAGCATCACATTATATATGAATGTACTCTTGCATACTAGGTCAATTTTAGCTCCCCAAATCATTTTTTTTTTTGAATTTCAACAGCAGTTGCTTCCTATTAGGGCTTAAATGTCAAAATTTTGGCCACAGTGTCTAGATTTTTGTTCTACTTGAGTGGTCATTATGAGTAGGTGAGAAGATGGATTTTAAAATGATGGTTTTTGTATGTTTATTGGACTTAACCACTTTTAAGCAAATCTCTTTTTTGTTTTCGCTCAGCTGACCCTGAATACCTTTCCAGAAGAGATCTCTTTAGGATTGAAGATGTAGTAACTTACTATTTAAGGAGTTTGACTTCATATATTACTAATTTTTCCCCTAAAACCCGTTTTACTAATGCCAGAGGTATCATAGCTCAGGTGTGTGTCTCTATTCTACACAGGTCGGACCTGGGTCTCATGTCACAAGTTCAGTTAACTGGGTAGACTATTTTGTTGTCCATTTTATCAATGCCCTGGGAATTCTTAAATTTCCTTATGCTGGTATTTTAATTATAAACTGAGATTAGATTTAAACATGTCAGACTGAGGGAGAGAAGCAATTTGTTTTCTTGCAAGTTGTATGCTTAATATAGTTTGCAATAGTAATGCTATTATTTCTTACTCAATTTCTTCTAAGTGCTTAAGAGTTTCTATTATATAGAATATCTTTGCTTATAGGTGAGTAATGATATGAATTTTTTTGTCTGTTAGACTGTAAGCTCTGTGAGGCAAACCCATGTATATCATGTTTCTGTTGATTTTCAGTGCTTAATGTAATGTTTAACACATGATAGGTACTTAATACATTTAATGGGAAGATGATTAAAAGTTCATGTTAATAGAATGTCTTTTGTAAGTTTCTTCAATGGGTGAGAAGTACTCTGTGAAGAATTGTCATTTATCCTGTCTAATCGAGTGCCTGAGAGACAGAGAGAGGGAAGAGGGAGAGCCATTTATTTTGACCCATACTTTCCATCTCTAATCTGAAAGATATTTTAGCACCAAAAAAATACATTTTAGGTAAATCATAAAGGACAAAAACATGCTGGCAGATAATTCCACTCTTTCCACAATTTATTATAACCCAGAGGTTTGGAGACTACGGTATGCTAGTGATTCTACTGTTGTATAAATTAAATAATATTTGTCAATGTCAAATTTAAGTGTTAATCACATATGGAGTATATTTTGATTGCTCTTGTCAGTGACTTGACTCATCATTCATCAGGGAATTTAAAGCCATTTATTCTTATCTACGTAATTACCATTTTCATAATTTATCATGAATGAGATTTGCTTTTTTCACCTTGAGGAGCACTATTAACTGTGATACCATTGTTCTTGGCTTCAGGGATATTGAAAATTATTGGTATTCTAATTTTAAAGGCTATTTAGTATGGAAAGTATGCATTCAAGTATTTATTGATTTTTATTTTAGTCCTTTTATGTTAAATAAAGCATTCAAATACTTATTGCCATGAAAGATTTCACATAATTAAAACTCTTTCACTATATTTAATTATTAAGGAAACCTTTGTGTACTATAAAACCAAAAAATGTCAACTCACTAGATTACTAGAAACCTGAATTTGAATTTTTTGCATTGCTTTTATTTGAAAAGATTGCACTAAACTGCATATATTAGCATATACTTATGTACATACATATACACATATAAACCATATACTTAAAATGTTTCTCAGAACCCTTGAATATGATGTCTTTACTCTTCCAAGTATTTTTGGAACTCTTCAAAGGGTCAAAAGACAGACTTTAAGTTGAATGGATCTGATCTTTCCTTGTACTGTCCCTAAACACTCATACTTGTATAATTAATATACAACCTCTAAGGCTATGGAACTAGTGCCACTATGGAACTTTCTGAAAAAGATATCTATTCTTTTTCCCTGTCTCAATCCCAAGTAAGAGATGAATAAAAATTTAGGTACTGTATAGTACTGAAAAAAATTTTAAACTAATAAATAGAATTAAAATCAAGATTATTACACTTTGGTAAATTTTACCTTGGAACACAGTCCCTGTTAAACAGTTGACCCTTGCACAACACGGGTTTGAACTGTGTTGGTCCACTTAGATGTTTTTTCTTTTGATAAATACAGTACAGTACTAGAAATTCTTTTCTTTAGGATTTTCTTAATAACATTTTTTTCTCTAGCTTTATCGTAAGTGAATAGGCTTGGAAGGTAATGTCTCTCTCTGAATCATAGGGCAGATTTACTCACTGTCCAACATAATAAATATAATATTTCCCTCTAGAGCAGAGGGCAGATCTCTTTGTAGTCCATTATAAAATATTTGGGTTCTGTAAGTTCAGGGTTCTACAAATCATTGTGTGTGCAGCATTCACATGAGCAGCCTTGCATCACACCTGTGAGATTTGGGGGCAAAGGAAACGAATTCAAATGTGATATTTATGCTACTTTGCTGTGTGTGAGAAATAGCTCTCCATCTCTGACTCAGGAGTCATAGGTCTTTTGCCAGCATCCATAAAATATGGTAGGCTAAATTGTAAGCTGCAAGGAGGACAAGACTGTTCTTGACAGTATATTTTTCTGTCCCATCAAAGGAAATCTTTTTCTTTGCTGTTTATGTCTACTTTTGTAGCTACTCTAAGTAAAACTGTAGCAAAAATGAGTGATCTCTTATACTGCTGCCAGGCTTTTAGTACTCTGCCTCTGGGGTCCGTCTTGAAGCCCATCTTCCTTTGGTAATTAGATTCTTTGGTGGGAGCATAGAGGATAGTTTCCACAGAGGGTAGAGACTAGGAAGCCAGGAAAAACAACTACAGATTTCAGTGATTGTGGTGGAAACTGGCAAAAGTTTGAAGAAAAGAGTTGGAAGAAGGGAGGAAAAGAGTATAATTTAGAGATAGAACTGACTGGTCTTGGAGACTGAATGTGTGGGACAGGGAGAGAAGAGTCCATAATAGATTCTAGCTTAGGTGACTCATGCTGTTTGTACAGTGAGATCTCAGAGCCTACTGTAGTCTATCTAGATGAAGATAACTGGTTAAAGTTTAAGCATTTTGAGTTTGAGGCATCCTTGGTATACTCAAAAGAAAATCTAAATAAATACTCATAAATTTGGGTCTGATGTTGAGGACAGAATTATGGTTTAGAGCGAGAGGTTTGGGAGGGCACCAGTGTACATGTAGCTGTTGAAACTATCTAACTGAATGAGATCTCCAAGAAGAGTGTTTAAAAATCACCAAAGAGAGAGCCCTGGAGAACACTAGGATATAAAAGAATCTCAGCTTTTTTTTTTTTTTTAATTTTTATTGTTTTAAAAAAAAATTTACTTCTGAGGGAGGGAAGGAGAGAGAGAGAGAGAGAGAGAGAGAGCAAGCATGAGCAGGGGAGGGTCAGAGAGAGAGGGAGATACAGAATCTGAAGCAGGCTCCAGGTTCTGAGCTGGCAGTCAGCACAGAGACCGACACAGGGCTTGAACCTATGAACTGTGAGATCATGACCTGAGCTGAAGTCAGACACTTAACCAACTGAGCCACCCAGGCACCCCTCAGCTTTTCTTTTAATGTCAGCAGGAAGAGTCACCCTTCGTTCCATTGTTCTCTCTCAGGGATTTTGCTCAGCTTACAGCAAGTAAGCCTTATAAACCATGGAATCCACCTTTCCTCCAGTGACCTGCTGCCTAGAGAAGAAAAGAGAGCAATGGAAGAAAGTGGGGAGCATGACCAGAGTTGCCTGTTTCCATTTTGGCTCTACTACCCCCTGAATATCATTGTGTACCTTGCATAGCTGTCATGGACAAGAACACTTTGAAGGCACAGAGACTTCTCCCCTGTGGTCATTATTGTCTATAGAGACCTATAGACATTTTTAACATTTAAAACTTGAGCATTTACAGTGTGCTAGCCACTGTGCTAAATACTTTACATGAATTATCTCATTTAATTCACACAGAAATTCCAGAGGAAAGAAATACTGTTATCCCTATTTTATAAATAAGTGGCTGACTAAAGCCACACAGTTTGTAAGAAGAAGAGATGAGTCTTGAAACACACAGGCTACTTTTAGAGCTGAGTTTTTAACCATATGATACACGTCTTAGTCATATTGGTTGGAAAATGATACTCCTTTTGCTTAACAGGGTGCTGGTTGGAGAACTGTTTTGGTTCAAATTATTTATATTTAGACATCCTAAGTAGATTGTATTCCTTTAGGTTTAGAATTGTATCATTAAAATTATACTAACATCCATAACATTCTTTGACTATGCCTCACATTTCCCATAAGTAGAATTCTATGATTCTCTAATTTCATTTGATGAAAAACTTTAAATAATGAGATATAGTACTAGTGTTCAAGAAAATTTTAAAAATTCATTTGTGTAATCAAATATTCCCTTGATTTGAAAATAAATCTCCAAAACTCCAAGTCTTAAGCAAATGTGAGGTAAAGTATGCCTTTTTCAGGAATTTATTTTTTGAGACAGAGGGAGAGAGTGCACATGTAAGAGGGGGGAGGGCAGAGAGAGGAGGAGAGAGAATCCCAAGCAGGCTCCATGCTGTCAGTGGAGAGCCAGATGTGGGGCTCAATCCCAATAACCCTGATCTCATGACCTGATCTGAAATCAAGAGTCAGATGCTTAACCAACTGAGCCACCCAGGCACCCTGGAATTTAAGTTCAGATGGAAATAGCCTATTAGATCTGTCTTGTCTTACAAAAACCTCTCTTGGGCTTTTTGCTGTGTAAGAAATGGGTTTTTTCTGGGTAGGGTGGGAATAGCCTTATGCAGAATTGCTGGTTGCAGGACTCAGTTGCTTCTGGAGAACATCAATATAAGCCTTATTAGATGCTAAATGCTTGCTGAGTATTGAACAATGCAATCTTCTAATTTTCGGATTAATGACAAAGCCTCATGAAAACATTAATTATATTGGAAGAATTCAGAGAATCCCTTTTGGAGTAAAACAGAAAATATATCTGTAAATGGACTTTTTCCCCTAATGATATGATAATGCAGGCAGCAGACATTCTATGATAATATGAATAATAGTTTCCTCTTCTTGAAGGTTATGGGTGTTTTTAATATGATGACAACATCAAAGGGGAAGTACTGTATTACAGCTATGTTGTATTTTCTTTGACTCTGTCTTTGAAGGAAAAGAATAGGGACATACTGACTTTTTTTTTTTTTTTTTTAATGAGAGGTATTCTGCAATACCTGTGTGTGTGTGTGTGTGTGTGTGTGTGTGTGTGTATAAAATATATGTTTTTAGAATATATATAATATGCTCCTTGTATACTTGAATCACTTTTTGGTCTGAATTATAGCTGTGGTTTAAAGAATGGGAACAGTAGTTGGTGATAATTTGTCTTAATTACCAATAAATATCATTATAGATTGTGTACTAAAATTATAAGTAGCAACAAAACTTTCTAGCTGGGGCCAAGAGAAAAGCCCCTTGTTTCAGAGAGGATTTAAAATCATGACAAACAACAATATAATTCCACCTGAAGAGCCACTTTGTCGAAGATGACAGGGCAGTTTTATTTCAGATGACTGGGGATATGGCAAAGTGAAAATGTGGTATAAAAGGAGCTTACCGTAGACACACAATAACTTTAGAAAAGAAGAAAAATGTGAAGTTTGAGAAAATGATATGATTAGAGCAATGAGTAAGCACTTCAAATATTTTTTTACACATTTTATTATAACATTTACATGTGATTCTGCTCTTCCTCCCCCATAATCTTAAGAGTTTTGAATCAGGAATAAACCTTGGGGTATATAATCCAAAAGGTTCACTTAATAAAAGAGGCCCATGGTCCAGAAAAGTAGCCAGATGAGCTGAAGGACACAGAGATAGTGGCAGACCAGGTCTGGAACCCAGGTGTCCTGATTTCCCAGTGGGATATTTCCACTGTATATAATGTTTTAAGCTTTTCATATGATCTGCATTCTGGAAGCAGTTGAAGAAGCCCCTAGTCTATCTTGCTTTGTCATACTGATTAAGAAAGTTATATGAACGTTAAATTAATTAAGGAAAAAACGCTTGGGTGGCTAGTCAGTTGAGTGTCTGACTTTTGATTTCCTCTCAGGTCATAGTCTCACAGTTGTGAGATTGAGCCTTGAGTAGGACTCTGTGCTGGCCGTGGAGTCTACTTAAGATTCTCTCCCTCTTGCTCTGCCCCTCCCTTGTTCATGCTTAGACTTGTGTGTGCTCTCTCTTTATCAAAAAAAGAAAAAAAAATGCTAAAAGTTCATTGAGTAATTCTAGAGTTTAAATCTTATTTGCCAATATATTCATTTAATCGTTGTTTATGGAGCACTTACTATGTTTCAGGCACTGTACTATGTGCTGTAGATACTTAGGATGTAAAACAGAGAATATCCTTGGAGTTTAGTAAGAGGAGTGAACCAATAAATATATATTTATGTATATACATGTGCTTGCAAATTAGGGTAAGTGTTGTATCAGAAAATTTATCTTCAAATATTTAGAAAACTTGTCCACTGTTATATCAATGGACCGATATATAAGAAGAAATATTTTGATTCAAAATGAGAAAGTTTGTAGTATTTACAGCTGTCCAAAGATGAAGAGTTTTACACAGTGGTTAATTTCTTTAAAACATTTTTTTTAATGTTTATTTATTTCTGAGAGGGAGAGAAAGAGAAAGAGATTGTGAGCAGGGGAGAGGCAGAGAGAGAAGGAGAAACAGAAACTGAAAACAGGCTCCAGGCTCTGAGCTGTCAGCACAGCTTGAACTCGTGAACCTCGAGATCATGACCTGAGCCAAAGTGGGACACTTAACCGACAGAGCCACCCAGGTGCCCCAAAGGTGGTAAATTTTTAACTCTGGCAGCGTTCAGTACAAGTGGACAGTTCCCTGGAGAGCATTATTTTGCAGGCATTCAAACAGTAAGATAACTTTATTGTTATCTTTCTTTGAACATTTTTATGAGTAAATTAAATTCTTTATCTAGTGGGTTTAATTTATACTTCATTTTATTTGATCTCTTTGACATTTCTTCTAGATGAGTGTTCCCTTCTTTTTCTGCTCAACTCTTCTCCCCTATGGTCTTGTTAACAGTATTTGTAGGAAGTTACTTCTGTGACCATTTTTTTTAGAACCTCTTTTGCTGGCTTTTCTTCCTTAGCCTATTCCATGAATATTGATGTTACCAGGTCTCTGTCCTTGGCATGTCTCTATTATCAACATATTCTTATTTCCTTGTTGATCTCATCTTCCCTCATTACTTATCTAGTGCCTTTGTGTTGACAATTGCCAAATCTGGGGTCTGGCAAGAGCTTTTTGATCTGACTATCCAGTTGTGTACTAGACCTTTCCACCTGGATGTCTCTTAAAACTCCACACATCTGAGATTGAACTCATTTTCAGTTTCCTCAAAACTCTTCTCCTTCTGTTTTTCTTTGTCTGTGAGCAATACTTCCTTCTGTTCAAAGACTGAAAGTTGTTTCAGAAAGTTGTGAATTTCCAACACTGGAGTTTGTTGTAGATGCTCATCATCCATCAGGTTATCTGAATTGGAAACTCAGACCCAGGTTTATAAGACACTGGTCTTTGACAGGACACCCAGTCCATGACACAGGGTAGGTACGTAATAGTTGTCAAACAAACGAATGAGTGGGCTTTATGCTGGATATTGATGGCACTGTCTTATGGGTCTCAAGAGAAATTAAACCTTTTGATGAGGAAGGTTGTAGAATAACCTTTTCTGCATGCATTCATTCAGCTTAGAACATTTTAAAAGAATGATGAAGAGATGCTTCAAGGTCTTTTACAGTTGGGAAATCTTTTTTTCCATGTAAATAGTAAAGACAGGAGACTAATTTATTGAATACTCTACATGGGCCATATTCTGAGTTAAGAATCTTTATGTATATACATATATACATATATTATGTATATATATGCATATATAGATGCCTCAAACTGACCCACAGGATTAGTATCAATATCCTCAGCTTCATTTTATAAGAGTCAAAGACATTATTAGGTACCCTGCTGAAGAACACTAGGTTTATTAATTGGTTGAAACTGAACTTGAACCCAGGTTATTTGAGTTTAAAGTCAAAGCCTTGCTCTAGTTTTCATTTATTTTCTGTTTATATTTTTAACTCACCAAGGTCACTGGCATTTTAATTCTATCTTTATGCTGAAAATAGTTTGTATGTTTTTCTAGCTTTGAATGTGCAATTACTATGTATTAAAGCACCTACCTTGTGTTTATACTGAGCATTAAATACAGTACAAAGAGGCAGAAGTCAGCCCTTGCCTTGAAAGAATCTTTTATTTTTTATTCATTTTAAATTTACATCCAAGTTAGTTAGCATATAGTGCAATAATGATTTCAGGAGTAGATTCCAGTGATTCATCCCATATGTATAACACCCAGTGCTCATCCCAACAAGTGTTCTCCTTTTTTAAAAAAAATTGTTTTAAATGTTTTATTCATTTCTGAGAGAGAGAGAGAGAGAATGAGCAGGAAAGGGTCAGAGAGAGAGGGAGATACAGAATTCAAAGCAGGCTCCAGGCTCTGAGCTGTCAGCACAGAGTCTGACACGGGGCTCAAACCCACAAACCGTGAGATTATGACCTGAGCCGAAGTCAGATGCTTAACTGACTGAGCCACCCAAGCGCCCCACAAGTGTCCTCCTTAATTCCTCTTACCCATTTAGCCCATCCCTCCACCCACATTCTCTTTTTCCTGCTGGGTTGTTGTAGTTACCTGATCTTGGAGACTCTTTTTGGTATATTGATGAATATATCATTCAAGTAATATCAAGACAGTCTTCTACCTGGGTGGAGCTATTGGGGCTCTCCTTTGGACATTTATATAATTTTGATTTACATCTATTTATGCATCCACCTTATAATAAAATTGTTTGCCTTAACCAGTAGATCATGTGATTCTTTAGGGCAGGGACTAATCTTTGTCTATTTCTTGGCATGATATTGTCCCTGAGCAAATGTTTGTTTGTGGGCTTTATGTGGGGGATGAAGGGAGAAGGAAAGGAAGGGAGGAAGGAAAGCATTCTTGTTTTCTATCTTCTGGGCCTATAGTATTGTCAAGTAAGAATATTAAATTTGTCTGAAATGTCTTTTGCAAAAGAAGGGTTTTACTGCATGATCAATACTATTTATTTTTTGATAAAGAATTTTGTGACGATTTGCTTCAGTAAGCTTCCAGTTATGTTTAAAATATATAGATATACAGTTACATTCTGATGATCTTCCTAAACCTCTGTGAATTTTTAAAGAATGATAGTTGTGGGCCTGTGGTCAATTTCTTAGTATTAAAAGGGATTTATATATTTATTTTTTTAATAAGTTTTATTTATTTATTCTGAGATGGGAAAGGGGAGTTGGGGAGGGGCAGAGAGAGAGAGGAGAGAACGAGAATCCTGAGCAGGCTCCTCACCAGCATCTTGGAGGACGATGTGGGGATTGAATTCAGGAACTGGGAGATCCTGACCTGAGTGATGCAGGCACCCTAATTTATGTATTTATTCTTACCTGGTTTCAATATTACCAGTATATAATGCATCAGAAGGGTAGAACAGTAGCTTGTGAAATCTTTGGAGGGAGATGTCTTTTCTTGACAATTTATTACCAAAGGAATGTTGTGCAGCAGAAATTTCTTGTTACTGCTCCAACTTTGTTCTAGTCACAGTTACAGTTTTCTTTCAATACTGTCAAAGTACAAGGTCTGTGTTTCAGAATTTGGAATTGTTCTCTAATGTAAAATTGTAGCAGAGTAGAGCTAAAAAAAATCATGCATAGGGGATATGCTTACTTATGTTGTTTGTTCTTTTTTTCTCTTCAAATGCTATAGATCATCTGTGAGTCAATCATTGGAAGAAAAGGGATGATTAATAATAAAATTAATAATACTGATTAAAACTGAAATAATAACAGCAATGATATGATGTATAGATAGACTATGTGACACCTTAAATGTGTTGGGTCATAGCAAAGTGAATAATACAATGTTACTAGGTTACATACTACTTAATGGTTTTAAAACATGGGTCAATCAAGAAATGTTACAGCAGCCTAAGTGTAAAACTAAGAATAAACAGTTTTGAAAACTCTGAGTATAAAATGTTCTGGGTAGAATAAGTCAACAGTCAAGGTTGTCTGTTATTTGATAAAACCCATTTTGCAGTTGGGGTTTACAGCTCTTCGTGTTCTCTATTTAGTAAATCCTATAGAGAAGTAATAAACAAATACATAATTCTAGGAGAGCAAATGTAGAAATGGAAGAACATAAAGGCAGAGTGATCTATCTCAGGAACCTGGCTGACTTGATGTACACGTTGGACAAGTTTCAAAACTGGTATTTCTTTTATGTCTTGGCAACATTTCAGAAGAAGGTATATCTCGATGCTAGCTGCAGCACTAGGAAATTTCTTTACTCAACAAGATTGCCTAAAGTACCCAGTGTGATGCTAATCATTTAATATCAGATTCACTGGCTTAAATATCTTAGACTTATGACGTGGTAACACTGGACTCTGACATACAGTTTTCTTTGTTTGGCATTTAAAAAAGAAGTATCACTTACTTTAGGCTGTGAGGGTACTCCTCAAGTCTTGCCCTCAGGTCCTGGAGACTACAATTTTCTTTTTTGGCTTCCATAAATCACTGGCACAACATGACAAACAAGAGAACAGTTATGGTGCTTACTACATGGCTTTCTAAGTTCTTTGTATCTACACTTAGAATCTTAATGTAGTTTTTAGATATGTGCTTATATTATAAAATCATTTCTATTATGTATCACCGACTCATTTTTAGTATACAAGTGCTATCAGTTATGAATGGAATTTACTAACAGAAGTATTTATTAAGAATAACTGTCATTTATTTTAAAATGCCTGTTTCTTGTGCTGTTTCGTTAAGTTGAATTTGCCACTCTTTTAGTTGGTTTGACTCTTTATTATAACCCATATACACTTGTTAAACTGTTAATAAAGGCATATTTAAGGCATAGAAAACCCTGCAAAGATAAGTAATACAGGTGGTAATAATTTACCAGTGGCTGTGTGCAGGTGTCTGTGTGGTGCACTTGAGAGATATTTCAGAGTGTCAAATAGATCATAGGCTTTAAAATCAGACAAACAAGATTAGAATTCTGGCTTTATTGCTTACTAGCTGTATGATACTGGCCAAATCACCCAGCTTCCATAAAACCCAGTTTTGTTTCATTTATACCTCCACCCACTCCTCTACCCCCAGATGAGAAGGCTGAAAATAGCTATCATTTTTTCTGAAAATATTTATTTTTTTAAATGTTTTATTTATTTCTAGGAGAGAGAGAGAGAGAGAGAGAGACAGCGTGAGCAGGGAAGGGTCGAGAGAGAGGGAGTCACAGACTGAAACAGGCTCCAGGCTCTGAGCTGGCAATCAGCACAGAGCCCGACGCGGGGCTTGAACCCACAAACCGCGAGATCATGACCCAAGTGAAAGTCGGACGCTCAACCGACTAAGCCACCCAGGCGCCCCTGAAAATATTTCTTTACTTTCCTAAAAGATAATGACTTTTTAAAAGTATTTGTGTTTTGGATATGAAGTCCTTACCAGATACTATTTGCAAATATTTTCTCTCTGTAGGCTGCCTTTTCCTTTTGTTGATGTTCCTTTGCTGTATACAGAAGCTTTTTATTTTGATGTAATCCTACTTATTTGTTTTTGCCTTTGTTGTCTTTGCTTTTGGTGTCAGATATTAAAAAACAACAGTTGTGAAGACTGATGCCAAGGAGCTTGCTGCCTGTTCTATTCCAGTTTTATGGTTTCAGGTCTTACATTTAAGTCTTTAATACATTTGCAGGTTAGTTTTGGGTAAGGTGTAAGATCGAGTTCCAGTTTTGTTCTGCATGTGGCTATCTAGTTTTCTGTACACTATTTTTTGGCTCCTTTGTCATAAATCACTTGATCGTATATGCATGGGTTTCTTTCTGGATCTCTATTCTGTTCTCTGGACCTGTGTGTCTGTTTTTAGGCCAATACCATGCTGTTTTGATTATACAACTTTGTAGTATAGCTAGAAATCGGGAAGTATGATGCCTCTAGTTTTGTACTTCTTTCTCAAGATTGATTATGCTGTTTGGAGTCTTTTGTGGTTCTATACAAATTTTAAGGTTATTCTGTTTCTGTGAAAAATCCCATTAGAGTTTCGATAGGGATTATATTGAATCTGTAGGTTGCTTTGGGTGGTATGGACATTTTAACAATATTAATTCTTCTTACCCAGGAGCTTTGAATATCTTTTCACTTATTTGTGTCATCTTGAAAATCTTTTATCAATGTCTTATAGTATATGTAACATTATATAATGTCTGTATAAGAATGTATATTATTTGTACATGTATATATATAAATGTTATAGGTATATGTTTATATATATAAAATGTTTACATAGGCATATGTAAAAATATTAAAAACTCAATAGCAAAGATATAAACAATCTGATTACAAAGTGGGCAGAAGAACTGAGTAGATATTTTTCCGAAGAAAGCATACAAAGGGCAAACAGGAACCTGAAAAGGTGCTCAACATCACTTATTATCAGGGAAATGCAAATCAAAAAGCACAATGAGATATCCTCTTACATCTGTTAGAATGGCTATCATCAAAAAGATGAGATAACAAGAGTTGGAGAGAATGTGGAGAAAAGTGAACACTTGTGCACTGTTTGTGGGAATGTAAATTGATACAGTCACTATGGAAAAGAGTATGGAAGTTCCTTAAAAAATGGAAAAAAGAACTACCATATCTCTAGTGGATCCATATATCTGAAGAACTTGAAATTGTTATCTCGTAGAGATTTCTGCACCTGTATGTTCACTGAGGGATTATTTACAACAGTGAATACCTGGATACGACCTACATGTTCATCAATGGATTAATTAAGAACATTTGAAATACACACACACACACACACACACACACACACACACACACACAATGTGAAACATACACAATGGAGCATTATCCAGCCATAAAAAGAGGAAATTCTGCAGCATTTGACAATATGGATGGAATTTAAAGGCATGATAGTAAGCGAAATAAGTCAGAGAAAAACTACATGATCACCCTTAAAGGTGAAATCTAAAAAAACCCAAACTCACGGAAACAGAATATCTCTGGTATTTTCCAAAGGTGGAGGGTGGACAGTGGGAAGAAATGAGTGAAGGTGATCAAAAGGTGCAAACTTCATCTTATAAGATAAATAAGTCCTAGGGATGTAACATGCAGCATGGTGGCTCTAGCTTACAATACTTTATTGTAGATTTGAAAATTTGTGAAAAGAGTAGATCTTTAAAGTTCTCATTGCAAGAAAGTTTGTAAAGTAAGATGGTAGATATTATTGTGTTAGTCATTTCACCATATATACTTATGTCAAATCATTATATTGTACAGTTTATTATTTTATTAAGCTTATTTATTTATAAGAGAGAGAGAGTGAGCGAGCAGGGGAGGGACAGAAAGAGAGAGAGGGAGAGAGAGAATCCCAAGCAGGCTCCACCTTGTCAGCACAGAGCATGGCGTAGGGTTCCATTTCATGAACTGTGAGATCATGACCTGAACCAAAGTCAGATGCTCAACTGACTGAGCCATCCAGGTGCCCTTTGTATAGTTTAAACTAGTACATTGTTATATGCCAAAAATTGGGTCACAATTTCATAGAATCACAGTAATATATACATAGAGATTGATGGATTGATTGATATATAGTTTGTTTAAATCAGAATCCAAAAGAAGTCTATACATTTATTGGTTGATAATATCTTTTAAATATTAAAAAACTTTTTAAATGTTTGTTTATTTTTGAGAGGGGGAGGGGGCAGAGAGAGAGGGGAAGACACAGAATCTGAAGCAGGCTCCAGGCTGTGAATGGCAGGATAAAAGCTTAATTTTATTTACACATTTTCAAATATATATATTTAGCCTCTTTCAAAGGTAAATAATGAGTTTTTTAAAAAATTAGAATTATGAACTTTTTTATCCTTATGTTCAAATTGCCACATCTTTGGTCAGTGAGAACCTTTCCAAGTTGTCTCATTAGTGTTTTTAAGCAACCTTATTTTTAGTATGACAACATATCTCAACCTTATCTTACTTTGCCCGCCTTAAACCTGGAACAAGTTGGGGTGCCTGGGTGGCTCAGTCGGTTAAGCGTCCGACTTCGGCTCAGGTCATGATCTCACGGTTTGTGGGTTCGTGCCCTGTGTCGGGCTCTGTGCTGACAGTTCAGAGCCTGGAGCCTGCTTCAGATTCTGTGTCTCCTTCTCTCTCTGACCCTCCCCTGCTCATGCTGTCTCTCTCTCTCTATCTCTCGAAAAAAAAAAAACGAACAAAAACCTGGAATAAGCTATTTTTCTGAAAAGTCCTGGTTTGTTTTAGAAGGAAATGACATTTTGAAGTATAATCCGGGAATAAGGGATGTCCATGACTGTTGGATTGAATGCAGTTTCAGTTTTTCCAGTGTACAATACTAGGAAATATCAACTTTTAAGGTAAATTCTCTTATAAATTCACAATATCTCCAGTTAAAGTGTAGGACTATAGAATTTTTACTTAATTTCTTTGATTTTTGTCAATATCTTTTTCTGTGCTGGTATTCCTGGTTACTAATGATGCCAGTATTATTGTTCATTTGTTTTATTCAACAGTGCACATAAAATAGTCTAAGGATCACAATATTAACACTACCATCAATAAATGATTACTAAAAACCTGTAATATTAGTAACTAGCTCCCCTCACTGTGCTGACACTACCAGCTTGATAGGTACCAGACTCATGGTTTCATATTACTTTTGGCTTTTAGAGCTTGTTTTTTAAAAATTGAATTATTATGTAAAATATTTAAATGTAAAACTAAGGCATATTCAGAAAAGTTTAACTTTTCTCCTTGTCCTTTCTTCCCCCTGTAGGTCATCGTTTAAAGCTTTTGTTTACCTTAAAAAACAAGGTAAATACATATGTGTATGTACATCCTCCCCTTTTGGATAAATGGTTGCATACTCAATGCATTTTCTGCAGTGATTTTTTTTTTCCCAGTTATTTCTGGAAATCATCTCATGGTAGTACGTAGACAATTCGTGGACTTTTTATAGTTGAGTCATACTTCATTGGGTGGATGTTACATAGTTTAGTCAGTTACTATTGATGGACATTTGGGGTTTTCAAAGAAAAATAAGATTTAAAATGATTTAAGTAGATATTAAAGCCTTCATCCAACTGTTGTGCATTACCTGAAGACCAAGTAATTTCCTGAACTGCATCAGAACTGGAGTTTATAGGAATTTTATAGAACTGGAAGAAAGGAGAATGTGTCCTTCTATAGTGGTCATGTGATTTCACCCCTAACTGTGGAGGGACTTGTGGTTGAAACATTTGGAGATTGTTTTGGTTCTTCATGCCTCTTGTTTGGGATCATGGAGATAACCCCCTCTTGGCAATTGCAGTAGTTCTGTAAAGAATTCTTTTGCAATCCTTGTAGTTTGTCAAGATTTGGGGATGGTGAGAAGGTGGAGGTGAAAACAAAGGAGAATGGGAAAAAAGGAAAAAAAGAAAAATGAAGCAAAATTTGAGCCAGTGAATCATGCTTGTTTTAATCCATTTATAAGTTATTTCTGTTCCTTTGCTATTATTAAATAGTGCTATGAAAATGGGCCTTTGTCTTTTTGCCAATATTACTTTGGGATGTATTCCTAAAAATTAAATTGCTGGTTTGTAGGTTAAAAGCACATGTAATTTTGCCAAATTTCCTTCTGTAGGGTTTATACCATTTTGCATTAACACCAGCAATGAATAAAGGGCTCATTGTTCTACCAAATTGCCAAAAGAATATGTTGTCAAAATTTAGGACTTATGTTCAGTTTAATTTATATTAGATAAAAATTTTTTAAAGAAAAGGATACATAAAAATAAGAAATAGAATGTGACAAAATCAGCAAATTGCTATTGTTTCTTTGTGGAGAGTCAATAGCCTTCCCAGGGGAGTATTCATGGGACCAGTCCCCTAAACATTCTGAGAAGTCAGAATCTAGACAATTTTTGTTGATACTATGGAATAAAGAGAAAGAGTGACCATAATAAGCTTAAGCAACCACCAATTAAAAAGAAAAACAACAAAAAACCAAAAATAGTCCTGCTAGCAAAGTGTTAAATTCTGAGTCCTTATGCAGTAATTTTTGGACAGACTTCCTTAATCTTTTCTTAAAGAAAAATGAATAGACTTCCTGCTTTTCTTCAGTACTATTATCATTGATAATGTATTTTAGCCTCAGTGATCTGTGAAAGACCATGATTATAAAAGCTTCCCAGAGAGTAAAAGTCCTAGTTTCAGAAGTGTTCATAGTGACATCAACTCTAAAAATGTATTAGGCTATTTACATTTAATTTTGTTCTCCTAAGAGAAAGGCAATCACTGTATTTTTGAGTACTAAGTGCCTCTTCTCATTGCCTCAGTCTCAAACATTGAGCAAAAACATGTGGTGGTCATATTTTGCTGAGAAATTGAATGAACATTGTGGATAACAGGGCTGGACAAGATGGTGGAGAGTCTTGGTTACAGGACCAAAGCATTTAGATCCTATCTAGTAGGCATAGTGAAGTAGTTGGACAGATGTGATGTAGGAACCAGTGTGACAGAATGTGACTCACAAGGAACAGTTACCCTTGGGGAGTTTTTAAGATGGTGAGCACTAAAGGCACAACTTTCAGTTAAGAGGCTCTTGGAGTGAGGAACTAGGCTAATGTGGTTTCAGTGGGAAAGGGAAGGAAGGAATAAAGAAAAGACAAAGAATATATGATGGATTACTTATGAGGTGATGAGGAGACTCAAAGATGTCTTCTTCCTGCTTTTAAGACTGGGGAATTATGGAACTGTTAATAAACTGCAGAAGTTTGGGTTTTGAGCTATTTTTAAGGGGAAGATGATTTTTATTTTGGTCCTGGTAATTTTGACTTAATATTAGATCATCTAATAACAACATCCAGTACGAAGCTGGAAATCTGCAGCTAGATTTCAAGAAAGACATTACGGCAGAAAATAAATGTTTTGGAGTTATCTGTACAGAGAGAGTACGTGGGAATACATATGATGTCTGAAGGAGACAGTACAAAGATTGAAGCATTCAACTTTGGAAATGCCCATACTTCCAGTACATGAGGAGGGAGGAGACAGTAAAGAGAAGGTATAAACAGATAGGAGTTGGTTTAGCATGGTGTCCTTAGGCCAAAGGACAGTGTAGGTGATGGTGCTAAATGTAGCAGAGAGGTTAAAGGAAGGTGAAGGCTGAGAAAAAGGCTATCACATTCTGAAATTATACGTTGTACAGGATCGAAACTGAGAAGGCTTCCTACCTGAGGATAGAAGTCACACTTAGCCCTTCTTTCTAGGGAAATTTTATATGACAAAATAGATTATTATAATTGAAAACCTCATTTCCCTCAAGGTATTGGAGAAGCAGTATTAGACTTGTCAGGGGGCCTGCATTCCAATTTCAGTTCTACCACTACTTACCTTGTAACTAGTTACCTTTGTAACCTTGGGCAGATCATTGAGTTTCTCTGGGCCTCATCTGTAAAATGAACTGCTAGGGTCAGAGCAGTTGTGTGACTGGTACCATTACGGCCACTACTATACTGCTGAATTGTTAGCTGTTGCTTACTGAGCCCTGTGCAAGGCCTTGTACTAACCACTTTATACCTATTCATTCATTCATGTGCTATTTTGTGAAAAATTGCATGATTTAATCTGAAATGCTTTGAAGTGCTAGCACTTGGAAATGACTCTGAATTAACCAAGATTATGCCTGAAAAACCTTCCATCTGATTAAATTTTCCAATTGATTAATTGCTGGGTGGATTTTTAAAAATAATAATTATCTCAAATCTTGAGTGAATCATGTGTGTATTAATGTCTAAGACCTGAACCCTATCTAAATTTAAAACTTGTAGATTCTCATGGGAAGTAGCACTTATATTTTTAGGCATATTTCTTCACTAAAGACAGACACGTTCATTGAGAAAGTAAATGAAATATTTCTTTAAAAGGAACTCAGTGTCTCAAGAAAGGCTGGGTGGCTTTTCTCTGCAAGTTTTAGCACAATGATGTCTTGAGTATAAAAATGTATCTTAAGTTCTCTAGGAATAAGATAGGTGAGAGAGAAGGAGGGAGGGAGGGTTGAAAAACTAAGTGAAACTTTGGCTGCCCTTCAAAAACCTCAAGTTTACCAAATTGCAGATCAATGAACTCCGTTCTTATTAAAACTTCTAAGGGAGAACCCTATACAGAAGGATCCATGATTTAAGCACAGATGTTCTTTGAACCGTACTTGTGAAAAACAAATCAAATACTAGATTTCTTGTTTCATTCTCTTTGATTGCCTGAAATAAGACTATTCATAACATTTTCATTTTCTCTGTTTTCCAAAAATAAATTAGATCTCAGCTCTGATTATAGAGGCATCTGTCGAGATAATAATTCTTTTAATGAAGTCATGGGAAAGAGTTAAAATACAACTTTCCCCCACTTCTCACCCACAATCCATGTGCTCTTAATACACCCATCAAAAGAAGTTGGACTTTTAATACAAATGGCTGTTGCCCGTATCCATTCGTCACTCTGCCCAGCTTTTTGAAGATCCATTGCAATTACGTTAGGCCAGCAAGAGATTTATGCTCCTTGGAAAACAAACAGGTATATTTGCCATGCTTAAATAAGAGCCACTTTCTGAAAGCATCTGTTTTTGAATGCATATTTTGCAAATGAAAGAGGACGTTCTGTGGGTTCTTACCTTTCCATGACTGCTCCTTTGGGTTTCAACAAATCATCTTTAAAGAGGCAAGACAGCTCCCCGAAAATGAGAAGGAAGGTCAAAGAAAAACTAGAACCACTGGACTTAGCCACTGTGAGAGACAGCATAGGAAAAGTGAGAGCAGTGGCTGTTTCTGGCCCAAAAGATGAGGAGTTGAGAACAAAGAAATTGTTCTTTTAAACAGTCCTGCCATTTTAATATCAACATCCCAGACTGCTGTTAGCTATTATGGAGATAAAACAGATAATTGTGGACAGACAAAAGACCAAGTTCTAAGAGCAATGAAAAGCTGTGATTTGTATTTTCTTCTAGCGTTTGGAGATTTTGTCCAGAATCAGGGAGCTCATTTTTACAGAACTATAAAGGAAGTGTAGCACTGAACATACTTGTTCATATTTTTCGTGAAAGATCCTTGTTAAGTCATAAACTGCTCCCTTCGGAGACAAGCTGGATTGTATTTCAATAGTCTTTTTGAATATTTTAAATTTTTTCCCTGGCATTCAGATATCTGCACTATTGTCCTAACTTTCATTACTGGTTCTGTCTTCCAAGCTCCTATATATCCTTGACATTTTTATGTGATTAGACGTCTCCCTGTTCTCCAAATACTCAGTTTTTTCTTCTGTTTACTTTGTTCATGCTGTGCCTTCTACTTGCAAAGCCATCTTCCTTTATTTCTACCTTTGGAGAAATCTTCCCTTTCCTCGGACCTTAAATAAAGCTGGACTGTGTGTGTGTGTGTGTGTGTGTGTGTGTGTGTGTGTGTGTGTGTGTAATGTCACATAGAAACATTCATACAGTAGAATGACTCAAAATTCCTTTCACATTACAAGATTTCAGTATTCTATGATTTTTGAAACCAGGAGGGTATATCAGTCAAAGGGACATGTTTGCTGGGAACCAGACAGAACCTACAATGTATCAGGCATTTCAGTGCTCAGAGTTGATGCAGGATACTGTTGTGAAATAGAATCCTGTCCTCTCAACTTAGAAAAACCTCTGCACAAAGGTAGAAGAGGAAGAGAATCTCTTTATTATTGAAAAATGATTAAACCAGAATCGTTTGCACTATGAAGTGCATCATAGGCCATCTAAGAGACGGAGTACAGCTGAGAAGACACAAATCATTATATACCTGCTCTCCAGATAAATAGTAACTTGTCTTTATGAGGATTTGATAGAACCACTTCTCAAGAAGTCCATCCAATATTTACCTAGGAATTCAGAGTGTTTCTCTGTGTTAGCTAATTGGCTTTATCCAGAGGAGAACCAAACTTCTTTATACTGAGACGTAGTTTTGCAAATGGTGCAAGGCTCCCACCAAAGTTAGTGCCTCTGTCTCCCAGTGTCTGTGAGTGCTTCCTTGATGTTTATAATCCAGAAAGAGAGGTCCTTGAGGAAGACCTTCCTGGGTCTTGAGGCCAGCAAGAGTCTTGTGGGGCTTTTAAAATGCTTCACATGAAAAAAAAAATAAATAAAATAAAATGCTTCACATGTATTTCAAAGAGAAAGAAATTAAAATGGCAAGTTTTCTAAAGTAAATAAGAAAGAAAATGATGTGGAGGGAAGAGGTCTCTGGTTATTTTCTTCCTTTTTATAAAAAATGATTTCAAGATTTTTAAGGTTTAATATATCAAAGAGTGATCCTCTCATTCATTGTGCTGCTATAGATACACATCCAGACATTCTTCACTCTAATTTTCTTTTCTGGTAGTATTTGATGCATCTGAATGCTAATTTTTTTTTATCATAGTAAAATTCACATAACATAGAACCTACTGTGTCAGCTGTTTTTAAGGGTCCAGTTCTGTGGTTTCAAGTACATTCATGTTGTTTAACCATGTCACCACCATCCATCTCCAGAATTTTATGCATCCTGCAAAACCTAAAACTACATCTATTAAACAATAATTCCCCTGACCTCTTCTTCTCAACCCCTGGCAACCACCAACATACCTTCTTCTATTCTTTTTTGTTTTGTTTTCTTTTGTTTTCATATCTTGGCTATTGTGAATAATGCTGCCATGATCATGGGATTGCAGATGTTTCTTCGAGATAGTAATTAAGCCTCTTATTTTGAATTGATATTTGCCCTTACAGTGCCACCTGAGAGCAACAAGACTCATTAAAATTTTTTTTAATGTTTTAATTTACTTTGGAGAGAGAGACAGAGCATGAGGGGTGAGCAGAGTGTCGGAGGCCGCGCCGGCTCCGACAGGTCCAGGGGTCCCTGAAGGATGGACGGTGTCGGCGAAAGAGAATGAGAGAGCCCCGAGATTCTTTCTGATCACCAGGCAGGCATCTCTGTCCTGTTGGTTTTGGTATCTTTATTTAAAGGTTCAACAACCATATGAGGTCAGAGAAAAGGAACTTCTTACAATGAGAGGTTTTTTGTGATATCAATTGCAGAATTATCCTAGTCAAGGTGAATTTATGACCAAGGAAATAACAGGATGTTCTTAGTGAAAGACAGGATAACATATAGGTTACATTGTATATAGATAAGTTAGGAGTCATTCTGTCTGGCTCTCAAGAGGATGAATGATTCTGAATTGGTTAGTTTGTGGAAACTACCAAGGGGGCTCTATATGTATCAGTCTTTGCATCTGGGTTTATGTTTTAATTACTCTTATCTATCCTCATCCCAGCTGCCAGTGTAAGGGAGGATGTCTGTGGAATGTAGGCCCTGAGGAAGGGACTGCCATACATCACCAATTAATAAGTTATGTTCAGTACTTATCTGTACCTTAACTATAAATTAGGCTCTTCTGATATGGGACCAGGCTCAATAGTAACTCTTGTGTTCTTAACCCCCTTTATTATCTAAGTCTTGGATCTGCAAGGCCCATAGGAAGAGCCTTTGACAATGATCCACAGAGCTCTTACCTAAAATCTCTTTTGTCAAGGCAGGAATATGCTTTTCCTATGAGGTAACTGTGTTCAGAATATGGGTTTGATATGGAATATTGTGAGGCCTGGTCAATACCAGCAGGCTCATTTCCAACATGAACCAGTAGTAGCAGAAGGAGATACTAGTCTTCATTTCTCATGGCAGAAGCTGTGCAAACATTGCCATTTCCTTGCTGTGACTGCCATCCAGAGAGGCCGGTGCGGCTCCCGGCAGCAGAGAGAGAGGGAGACACAGAATCTGAAGCAGGCTCCAGGCTCTGAGCTGTCAGCACAGAGTCTGATGTGGGGATTGAACCCAGGAATTGTGGGATCATGACCTGAGCCGAAGTCGGAAGCATAACTGACTGAGCCACCCAGGTGCTCCGTGACTCATTTCTGACCCCTCTCACAGGTAAGGATTATGGAATTGGTCAGGGTCATACCTACAGGAGTTCACAAGTACTTGCACAAGTTGATCATATTAAAGACATCAGGAATTGGCCAAAGAGTTTGTATTTTTCTCTTATGACACATTACTTTCTGTCACATATTAATTATCTCTCTACATATCTCATCTCCTTTGCATGACTTGGATGGAGCCCCTGAATGGCAAGCAGAAAACAATTTCTTATTCTCTAGATTCTTCATGTTTAGCTACATTTATTCACAATTTACTGTGATAAGTACTGTGGTAAGGATAGGGTAACAGAGATGAATATGGAGAGACTAGGGACAGCAAATAATGACAATGCATCTGGGCTTTCAGAGAATTAAGAACAGAATGCTCTGAGGGCTCAAAGGAAGGAACAACTACCTGGAGGATTCTGGAAAGATTCCCTTAGGAGGTGTGATGGTTAATTTCATATGTCCGTGTAAGTGGTCTACGGGGTGCCCAGATACAGCATTGTTTCTGGGTGTATCTGGGTGTGTTAGGGTGCTCTAGGTGAGATGAGCATTTGAATCAGTGACTCACTGGGGAAGGGGCATCAGCTAATCTTCTGGGGACTGAATAGAACAAAAGACAGAGGAAGGAGGAATTTGCCTCTCTTTCCTACCCCATTGCCTGAACTGGGACATCTCATCTCATCTCCTCTTTCTCTGCTCTGGGACTGCAAGTTACCTCAACAGCTCCCTTGTTCTTAAGCCTTTGGGCATAGCCTGAATTGTACCACAGGGTGTCAGTTTGCAGAGAGTAGATTGTGGGCCCTCTTAGCTTCCATAATCACATAATCCAGTCCTCAAATCTCTTTCTCATATCCTCTTGGTTCTATTTCTTTAGAGAATACTAATAGTGGAAGTGACAGTGAACCTTGGTAGAAATCCCTCCTATCAGCTGCCTACGTGCACACTCAAACATATTGACTTTTTCTTGTACCTAATTGTGTTCTGGGATCATAATGCTGGTAGGGAGAGAAGAAAGGCTTAGAGAGGCATCCTTGGTGGGGAAAAGACAACTGAGACAGCTGCATGTCTGGCTTCCCAAGAGATTTTCAAGAATGACTTCACTGTTGCCTCAGCACCAACCACTTTGCCTTTTGGAGCTCTAAAAACACTGGACCTGTTTGGGACCTGGCACACAGAGTATTTCAGTACTTCTTGAACTGAATGGCTTGGGTAAAGGTAGTGAGGTGGAAGAAGAAACTGGAAGTCATGGAGCTCCAGGGGCAGGGAACCCAAGGATATAGGAACTGGCATATCATGGAGGAAGCTAAGAGCATCAGACCATGTCTTCCTCTAATTGATCACACTGAGCTTAGTTCAAAAGCCAGGACTTGATAGAATATGCAGGCATATTATTCAGTTTCTGCCATAAAACAATATTTATTGTGGCTTTCTATTAAAACAACTTACAGTTCTGACGCTCAGAGGAACAGACTGTTCCTTTCAGAATATTTCTTTCTGAGTTATGATTCCTAAATGGGGGAAACGTGTCCTACAAGATACTTAAGAATTTTATGGTTCTTAGTAATTCACCATAATCTACTCAGTTTATGGTAGCAGTTCTGCTTTAGTTATAGTTTGAATATTTTTATTAATGACCATTACATTGAGTGTTTGTTTCTTCAGTATCATTAAAATCCTTTGCTTAGTTTTTTTTTTGTTTTGTTTTGTTTTATTCTTCCCTGAACCCACCTTGTGGCAAGTGATTGACTATATCATTTCCTAAGCCAGTACTTTAAGGGAATGACTTGAGCATTTTAAAAATGTCATTTAGCCACATCTGACGCATTTATAGAAACAGAAGAGTCCTTCAGTGCTGGGTCAAGTTACCTATGGGACAAAAAGAAATCATGTTTCTTTTATAATGAGTCTTTTGACAGCCTGAACTCTAATAATTTTTTTCAGAACTCTGCTGAATTAAGGAAGTTGGTTGGCATATCTGTATAATAGGTGAAGTTACTATCTTTTACTTCTAAACCAGAGTATTTGAATTCAAGACAAAAAGTTTCCTTTTTTCTTACATAAATTGATGAAGGAATCTAATGCTTCTTATTTTCCAGTGGTTTTTCCTTTTCATTTGTACTGGGTCCTTGGAGTGGGAAGGGAGTACACAGCTTGTTTAAGTGATGGCAGCAATAGAGGAAATTCGCATTCTGATTTGCTTTTTACTAGGTACCTTTAACATCCTATCTTGGGAACTGAAGGGGGAAAGAATAGCCATTTGCTGGGGTCGGGACTGGGTGGGGCTATGGGGTGGGGCATAAATATCCAAACTGGAACCAGCTGTATTTTCACAACTATGTCTTAATAGTTGGGTAGGAAGGAATTGAATCTGAGAAACAGAGACCAGAGACCTCGGTCTAAGATGCAAGTTGCAGACTTGTGGGAACATAGAAGTTTAGTAGTCTTTAGTTTAAGAAATTTAGCTTATGGATCTGAGAAGACGTACTTTATTTTGTTCCCATGGACAGTTGACAGTTATCTGGAAGAATATGTTCTCCTATGCTAATAAATTGTGAAGAACTCACCAAGAAAATGTCTGGATTACTCTGTTTTAAATTTTAATCTATGTCTTTTTGCCTGGGTCCTCTATAGTCTGTTTTCTGGAGGTAATTAGAAACCAGTAGAAGTGTTTTAACAAATCATTATGTTAAGAATTATATTTTTTGGGGGGGCGCCTGGGTGGCTTAGTCGGTTAAGCGTCTGACTTTCGCTTAGGTCATGATCTCGCGGTTTGTGGGTTTGAGCCCCATGTAGGGCTCTGTGCTGACTGCCAGCTCGGAGCCTGGAGCCTGTTTCAGAGTCTGTGACTCCCTCTCTCTGACCCTCCCTGCTCACGCTGTCTCTCTCTCTCTCCTAGGAAAAAAAAAATATATATATATATATATATATATAAAAAGAATTATATTTGTGGGGATGCCTGGGTGGCTCAGTTGGTTGACTGTCTGAATTTGGCTCAGGTTGTGACCTCACAGTTCATGAGTTGGAGCCCCGCATCCAAGCTTTGCAATGACAGCCCAGATCCTGCTTTGGATTCTGTCTCCTTCTCTCTGCCCCTCCCCCGCTAGTGTGCACTCAAGTGAGTGCATGCTCTCTCTTTGTCTCTCAAAAATAAACAAACATTAAAAATTTAAGAAAAAAGAATTATATTTGTGATTTGAGATACTACCTATTACATACATCTCTATGCAACAGCTTAGTCCTTTCAAATATTTTGTTATTTTGTCATATTTGCAGATTAAATATAAATAATAGTTGAATTAATGCAATTCAGCCTATAATTATTTGTGTCACATTCTGTCTGTCGAGATTAAATTAAGTATTGAAGGCTTCCTGTGTTTTAAATAACTTATTTGAGATAAACCATAAAGGTACTGATATTTTTTCAGTAAAGTTTATAGGGAACACGATTTAACCTACCAGACCATCAGAACCACTATATATATAAAATTTTTTTTCACTAAACAGTTATTTATGGAGCACTTACTTTGTGATGAACCCTATTCTAGCTACTGGAGATAGAACTATAAACAAGACAGACGCGCCCCTGGCTTTGGTGGAGCTTATATTCAAGCCTAGTGGGGATGCATAAGATAAACAAATGAACCAAATAAAATATGTCAGATAATTGTAAATGCTATGAAGAAATGAGAGCAAGGTGATGGTGAGTGACTTTTTTAGGGTGGGAACCGCTGGAGGGGGTCAGCTGTTTAGTCAGGGTGTTCAGAGAAGACAGCTCTATGGAGGTAACATTTGAATCAGCGGTGGAATGATAAGGAGCCAGTCATGTGAAAAATTGAGGAGGTGACAGCAAGTGCCAAAGCCCTGAGGTGGTGGGAGTGAACTGGTGTGTGATTTTGGGAGGCAGAGATGTCGTGGAAGAGGGCAGGTTTGACTGTAGGGGTCCTGCTGGCCATGGCGTGTGCTGTAGGTGTAGGGATAGGGGTGGTAGGTAAGGTGCTTTCTCAGGCTTTCCAAACACTTTGCTCCTTGATATCACTGACTACTTTAACATCATGCATGTTCAAATTGCATGTTCGTGTCTGCCTGTGCTCTGATATTAAAAAAAATCATGTTACGGTGCCAGCTGCTTCTTCACAGGGCACTGTAATTATATTGTCACAGAGACAGAATATTTTCCTAATTTTTCTTTTCCGCATTGACTTTTTTCCCCAAACCATTTTCTAGGATGTGAAAAAATTAATAGACTGCTTGTAAGAAAAAAAAAATCCAGTGTCTATTAAATGTGCTTGGATAGAGAAATTATGTAAAATTTTATGCTTAACTTTTTTTAGTGCTTGTCCTTCCTTTTATTTTTTTGAAAGAGAGGGCGGTGTTTCAATGCATTTTAATTCACAAACTGAATAATTTGTTTAGTTTTATCATATGTAAATGAGGGAAAGGCATATATATCCCCTTTTAATTTTTATTACTAGTTTGAATTCCAGTATAGTTAACATACAGTTTTATATTTGTCTCAGGTGTACATTACAATGACACAACAATTTTATACATTGCTCATTGCTCACCATGACAAAGGTACTCTTTATCCCTTCACTCATCCCCTCACCCACTTCCCCTCTGATAACCATCAGTTTGTTCTCTAATAGATACTTCATTTGTAGACAAAAAATTGAGTCATCAAAGATAAATGACATACTTAAAGAAATAAAGAAATAGTAGAAAACTTTTATACTTTGTCTTAATATTGTAGGCTGTATGTTTTTAATTTAGCACATGTGTTTTTACATATATATATATTTTAATGTTTTTGATTTATTTCTGAGAGATAGAGAAACAGCATGAGCACGGGAGGGTCAGAGAGAGAGGGAGACGCAGAATCTGAAACAGGCTCCAGGCTCTGAGCTAGATGTCAGCCCAGAGCCCGATGTGGGGCTCGAACCCACGAACTGTGAGATCATGACCTGAGCTGAAGTTGGACACTCAACCGACTGAGCCACCCAGGCGCCCCTATCTATGTTTAGCTTACAATGTCTCAAATGCACAAGGAAAAGAAATTCATCCTTCTCATTTCCTAGGTGTATGTGTGTGAAGCCTAATATAGTGTATATTAGGTAATATGCCTATAAATAGCTAAAATATGTATTTTATCTACATCCTTTTTCATGATACTGTACACATGAATATAGGATCACATTTATTGAACTAAAAAAATCAACACTGTTAAGCTTTACAGTCAAAACATTTTAAAATATGTTCTCATATGACTCTTAACACCAGCTTTATAAAGAATATTGAGGCAGACCATGCTAGTTACCTATTCATTCCATTCTAATATAACTCCAGTTTTGACTGGACTGGAAATGTGTCTAGCCTAAAAAATGTACACTTCTTAACCTCCCTTGCTACCAGTGGCATGTGACCCACTTCTCGCCAAGAAACTATTAATCGAAATCTTCCCTGGATCTGGAAAACTTTGTCTCTACCGTTAAAACCTCTGCCTCATTCTCCTCCATGCTTGTTTCCCTTCATCCTTTATCACAGGCAAAATTATTAGAGCGGTCACAGATTTCTGGGGACCAGAGGGAAAGACCAACGGAACTGTAGTGACTGTGACTTTGGCATCCTTAAATCACTAAACCACCTCCAGCAGCTCTATAATCTTGGACTTCTCCTGTGAGAACGTCCTCCATAGGTGTTGATCTGCATGCAGTCCATTACTAATACAAATCAGCCAATATAATATAGTGAGATAGAATATAGGATACAGAGTCTGAAGACTTATGTTCAAGTTCCAAAGACTGCCCCTTACATGATGTGCATTCTTAGTCAAGTCACTAAAACTGAGAATGTGAAGAGATTTCTGTCACACAATTGATTTAGCATATTGATTATTGTTTTTCTCAGAAACCTTGTCTAATGAGATTGGAATATTTTCCAGAGCAGGGACTAATGTTCCTCTTCACCTGATAAAATAATGGGATGTGATAAGTGAGGGGTCAGTGTGCTAAACATAGGTCAGAGGTAACAGCGAAATCAGTTTCTGTTGTGCATCACTGATTTGGACACCCACCTTCTACCTTCAAGCCCCAAATTTCCAGTTTAAATTGTAGAAGTTAGATATTGTAGTCATTCATTAGAAACAAATTTATTGAAAGATAAGCCCTGGGCGAGATGGTGGTACTAAATGATGGATAGGTTCTTACTACAGTATATGCAGTTAGCCTCCCTTCTCTGTTTATCATGCTCGACATCAACATATCACAACACTTTGGCATTTTTACCCTATAGCAAGGGTTCAACACATTCTTGGAGCTTGATTAAAATTAAAACATGAATATTTTTCTGGAGAACTGGCTCTATTGTTGTAATATAATTTGACACTTCAATGGCTTTTAAATCTATGTCTTTAGAGCCACAATTATGCTGGTGATTTGGGCAAAAGCAATTACCCATGCAAGTAGCTGCAGCTGTGTCCAAATAGCCTGAAATTATTCACTGCCCCCATCAGGGCTCTGTGCCTCACTTCTATGGGAGAGTGACCCTGAATTTTAGAATAGCGTAACACAGATCTTTAAACAGGAGATGAATTATCAGACAAAGTAGAACATTGTCAGAATGTTTCTATCTATCCTTCAAATCTGGATTAGACAATTTTGGGCTCCAAGTTGGCAGACAGTTTGAGACATCTTTATGCTACAGGTGATCAATCAATCAATCAGTAAAATTTCTCAACATTGAATGATTGGTCACATTTTCTATCATTTGGGTCACGAGTGAGTTTCTGAGCTTAAGGGATATTGGGATGCTTCATCTTCCTGGTGGGTCTCCGTACCCTAAGCTGCTTTATCTGTATAAGGAACTGACATTAAGTTCACACTTCCCCCAGTAGTTTACAGCAAATCATATCTACTCTATGTTCTTTTTTCTACATTGTTCACTGTGCATACAAATCAGTAATCTGGGAATGTGAATGTAATTAAAAAATGATCTCTAATGAGCATGGCAAGAAAAAATCTTCCAGACATCATCTTTTTTTCCCCCTCTAGATACAGTTGACTGCAGTCTAAGATGTTTGCACACTTTCCAAAGCAATATCATTCTGCTGTGTATAATGGGGTAGGCCTGCTGTTCCAGAGGAATGTACTAAATCAGAAATGCCTGCTTTATTGAAAATATTTTGCACTACAGTCTTGTATTATGTTTTTGTTGCTCTCCAGAACCATAAGCATCTAAAGGCTAACATCACTGTGTTTCACTGGTTCACTGGGTAACTGTATCTGATAACTAAATGAAACCTAATTTAAGAAATTATTTCTTGAGTCTCGTTAGTATTCCTAATCCCATAAATATACTTCTCTAAATAATAGAGTCTATTTTAATGTATGGCATAGAAGCCCTGTTGGGCTCAAGGGTATACAGACACAGAGATTTCTATTCTATGTACAAGATACATAAATCTGGAGGAAAAAGAAATGAGCTTATGAACACTTTTCTGGCTAGAAAAGTGGGAAAATTACAGTTGAAAGCAGAGTAATCTGGCTAAAGGATCTCCTTTTCTGGGACAATATATAATTGCGTTTGTAATTGTTACTAAAGTCTTATCATAAAGTATCCAGTCTTTTCTATAGGGCACTAAATAACTATACACACATCAGATACTGCGAATGGGCCATATATCTTGTCATTCTGGACCATCTTCTGAATATAAAGAAGAGAAGACCTTCCTTTCTATAGAAAACATGTCTCAGGCTTTTCTGCAAGTAATAAAATCTAGAAGCACAACCTTTCTCTGTGTAGACTTTCAGCTAAGAATGAAACTGTGGGCGGTTGGCAAGAGGAATGCGCTGATGGGCAGCGGTCAAGTGGACTCTCTCAGCCCCGCTCATGGGTGGGCTTCCTGCTGCATAGAAGCCCTGGTGGAGGAAGCTGGAGTTTGAATGATTGGTGCTCATTGGCTGGGTGCCCGTGGACCTGGGTCCACCCAAGTTGTTGGATTTGTAAAGGGTAAAAAAGAACGCCTTTCTCTGCCTAAAAGAGGAAAACCAGTCTGCATGTCAAGGAACCTCTTGGAGCCCCTCTGGCTCTGGAAGTCAGATTTTAGACACATTTGAAGTGAGGTTCAGTCTGTGAGATAACTTAGGAAGCTAAGAGTATCATGTCTGTTACCTGCCCTTTAGGCAAATGGAAATCAGCACCTTATCTTTATGTAATCAGTGTACTTACCTGTAATACCATATCTGTTTTCAAACTATGAGACTGAATACAAATAAAGGTAGATACACAGAAAGATCATAAAAATAAGATAAAAGAACAAGAGCCACCTCACTGAAATCTATTTTGGGGAAGGGATCATGTTTTAATAATCTCTGTGCCATTGACACCTACCCCAGTGTGACACCTACCCAGTGCTTGGCACCTGAGTATTCCATTAACATTGGCTGAGTTCCTGGAAAGTTGGGTGATAATTGATAATTAAGGTCATAAAAACACCACATCTTGAATGTAGGTCCTCTCCCTGACCCCATGCCTTCATTTATTTTTTTCTTTGACCCTGTGCCTTTATTTATTTTTTACATTTACATCCAAGTTAGTTAGCATATGGTGCAACAATGATTTCAGGAGTAGATTCCTTAATGCCCCTTACCCATTAGCCCAGCTCCCCTCCCACAACCCCTCCAGTAACACTCTGTTTGTTCTTCATATTTAAGAGTCTCTTGTGTTTTGTTCCCCTCCCTGTCTTTATTATTTTTGCTTCCCTTTCCTTATGTTCATCTGTTTTGTGTCTTAAAGTCCTCACATGAGTGAAGACATATGATACTTGTCTTTCTCTGACTAATTTCACTTAGCATAACACCCTCTAGTTCTGTCCACGTAGTTGCGAATGGCAAGATTTCATTCTTTTTGATTGCTGAGTAATACTCCATTGTATCTATA
Organism: Proteles cristata cristata; assembly: GCA_017311185.1. Taxonomy (NCBI): domain Eukaryota; kingdom Metazoa; phylum Chordata; class Mammalia; order Carnivora; family Hyaenidae; genus Proteles; species Proteles cristata. The sequence goes on along the minus strand of JAESUZ010003709.1, from coordinate 376,167 downwards.
TTCCACATCTTCTTTTTCCATTCATCCATCAATGGACATGTGGGCTCTTTCCATACTTTGGCTATTGTTGATAGTGCTGCTACAAACATTGCTGTGCTTGTGCCCCTTTGAAACAGCACACCTGTATCCCTTGGATACATACCTAGTAGTGCAATTGCTGGGTCATAGGGTAGCTCTATATTTAATTTTTTTGAGGAACCTTCATACTATTTTCCAGAATGGCTGCACCAGCTTGCGTTCCCACCAGCCGTGCAGGAGAGATCCTCTTGCTCCACATCCTCGCCAACATCTATTGTTGCCTGAGTTGTGCCTTTAAAACCAAATATCAGTTTCAGATAAAGGCAAACCAAATTACAAGTTCCTTGGTATCTTAAAAAAAAAAAAAAGAAAAGAAAAGAAAATGGAAAAAAAAAGAAGACTAGAAGATTTTTCCAGCCCTGAGCTCTAAGGGAAGTTCACTGCATGGGTCTTTGTAAAAGGGACACAGACAGTGTCTTCAACAGCAATTTCACAAACAGGGAAGAAGTGTTTGTCATATTGCTTTTCGTTATATCAACCCCTGATAAAAGTCAAGGCATAATGGTAAATTATCGTTCTGTAAAGGCATTTCTGTGGCTGAGTGAGCATTGGAGGAAACTATTTGTATAGCAGGACATAGAAGAGTGAATCTCAAAAATAATGATTGTGTTTTGGCATAGTTATTAATGTTCTGTTTCTTACATTAGCAGTTAGTAAAAAGTCCAATTGTTCCTGCAGGAAGCTCTTATTTTTATTCGATAAGGCAAGAGAATAGATATTCGTTTTCTCTGAAGAAAGTCATAAAGGAAATGTTAACTTTTTTGGTGGCAAAGCCATATTTCCCCCATAGAAAACCTTAAGCCTAATATACAAAGCAGATGAAGTCTTGTCTACTTGGTTTGGCAACATGTGAGGGAGGGAGAGTGCTGGGAGAGCCACACTCCTGAATATCCTACCACCAGCAAGGCTCCTGTGATTCCTTCATGCAATCCCAGGGTTCTGTAGAACCCGGTTTGAAACCTCTTTCTAAAAGCTTTAGAAAATTGCCTACATCTATGTCTTATTTCTTATTCTCCAACGCTTGTAGGACTTGAACTTGAAAGAGCCACTTCCTATCCATATTGATTCCTAACAAATTATCGTAAAGAAGGAATATTACTGGGATTTATGTCAAGCACACATACTGGATTCATGAATGTTTTTGTCATGGACTCAAAAGCAAATGTTGCATTACCAAATTCTGTAAGTCTGTGCTAAGTCCTAGCTTGGGATCAGGCTGAGGGCGTGTCCATTCCAGCACCAATGTGGCATGGTCTAGAAAAGAATTATAAGTGATCCTAAGATAATGATGTCCAGTAATGGGATCATAAGAAATAAAAATTTTGTAAGACTTTTAGGTTGGGATGTCTAAAAAATCCACAAACACCTCAAAAAGGGGAGTCCAACGTATATATTATAATATGTATGATCCTGTTGTATTGGGAAAGGGGTCTAGCTGGCATTAGAAGGAATGGTTTCTAATTGGTTATATCCGGTAACTAAGAAAAATATCCCTTTTAATGTTAACCAGGATTGGTGAGATAAGGCCCTCTTAAATCTACATTGCCTAGTGGTCATAGTTTAATAAAGGACCCAAACTGTAGCAAAAGAGAGAGTCACTCTCTAGATCTCAGGCTCAGTATAAACAAATTGTTTTAAAACTCCCAGAGGACATTAATCAGGTCAGAGTCTGCATTTGATTTTCTAATCTTGTCACATCCTGAAGACTTCCAGTCTTTATCAGGTATATTCCAGAGAACTCTCAGGATCATCGAAAAGGCAGCCTTTTGCTTCCTTAAAGCCTTGGATGATGTTTCTACATGTAACAGCACATTGAGTGGCAGTTTTTCCATTGCCTGGGTTATGGAGACTAGATCTTAAAGCTAGGGACAGAGAGACTAAGCCTCCTGTTCTTCAGAAAGCCATCCTGATTGGGAGCCATTTCACTGACGACGAGGTGGAAGCCTCGCTACCTCCAGTCATTACCTCCACCCCCTAGCCCCTAATTCCAGTCTGTAAAAGAAGATAGGGGAGAGGACTGGGGGAGACTTGCAGTCACCCAGAAAAGTAGCCCCGGGAGTGCAGCGCTGTGAGCTTGCATGTGGGGACAATGCCAAATGGAGGAAGGACCTTCAGCTTCTCAAGACCAACTGATGGGGACTCCTAGAGAGTGCTCTTCTTAGGAACCGCAGGTGTCTGCAAGAAGGTGAAGTTGGCACTACAGGATAGACGGTCAATGCGGCAAATGACCTGGGCTATCCCTGTGCTTCTCTCAATGGGAGAAAGGAGAGCTGCAGTGAAATAGGGCGGAGAAGAGCCAGAGAGGAGACCAGCCTGCATTTCCACCATGTGACACAGCAAGGAGAAAGTCAGTTTGTCATTGGTGTCCTAGATGGTTGGACTGAAGCTGATCCTTTCCATACTCCCTGCACCCCCACACCCCCGTATCCCGAGTACCAGGGTGGGGGTCATCCCCACAAGCAAGAGCTTTGAGGGAACTGAGAGTAGGCCAGCAGACAGATCAGGCTGGAACTAGATTTCATCATGTCAAGGAATCGTGAGGACACCTGCAGAGTCAGCTAAGGAGTTCACACATGAGCCTCCTGAGAGACTGAGGAGTTGGGCCGTTCCTCCAGATCGGGCCTCTGTGGTAGCCAGTGGTAGCCAGTGGTAGCCAGTAATGGCAGTCAAGAGACCTGTGTCCCTGTCATCTGTAAAGGGAGAGACTTGGTAGGGGAGGAGGATGTCCTAGACGGAGAGCATGGATGTTTACTTTATGGTAAAGAAGGAAGACAAATTAAAGAAAAAAATGTCCTCTGTTCCTTTAAGTCCTTTCTACCACAGACTGAGCAGAATCGGGAGAGGGGAAAAGCTTTGAACCTGATAGGAGATTGGAAATCAGACTGCACAAACTATTAAAACCAAAAGGTGTCTAAGAAGTTATGGAGCCTGCTCAGGATATTGTGAAATGATCTGCTGCAGGGAGGGGGGCCACTTAGGAGGCTTTAGAGAGAGAGGGAAGAAACAACAGCTTCATGCTTCTACCCCACTGAGAAGAGGCCTTTAAATAAACTGTTACATGTAGTTGCTGATTTACTAACACTTCCAAGTTAGACATCAAGGCCAAGTCCATCTGGCATACCTACCAGACCAATTCCTTTGAAGAGAGTATAGGCCTCCTTCACCAGTCCATCTTGAGAGGGCAGCAACTTAATGAAAAAACAGCCAGCCGACGGGGAGGTGACATCCTATGGTATCAGTTATAGTTAGGGCTTTGCTTGTGGGTCTGGGATGTTGCTTTAGGTGATGCCAAATCTCAGGGCTGTCTCCTTTCAGGCTAATCTCAATGTGTATTTTAAATTGAAAAGAAAAATCCAGGACAGTTAGAGACGAACATCAGTGAAGAGTCATTCTGCTTCTTAGTTGTGTATCTAAAACATTATTACACAACATTTATGTATCCCCACGAGCTCTCCTTGTGTACTCTTTGTATAATGTTCAACCAGATCATGATCTTTCCTTCAGTGATCTTTGTGGAGTTTGCCTGCATGGACGTGATTGGCAGGAATAATACCCAGCCATGACTGCATGCCTCCGTGGGGGTATTTTCAGGAGCAGGGCCTCTCTGTGCTTTTTAATTAGGAATGTGAAACGTGAAGCTGGCATAATTTTGGCCAGAGAGGTTTCTTACAGGAACTTGGCTAACATCTCCTTCATTCTATATTGACATACACCTTCTAAAGAAGGACACACATCGTAGTTAAGAACAATAGGCAGCAGTAACATTTTGCTAATTCCATTTCTTTACCACAGGAAAGAAAAAAACAATACTCAACCACATAGTAAACGTAAGGGAGTGTTTGAACTTCAAAGGATGATTTGACTAAAGGCCTTAAAGAAACACACACCATCAAGAGGAGACTGTGTGAATAAGATTGTGGGTTGCAGCGGAGAAAATTGTTACTACATTGTCCTGAGATGTGTCAGCACTGCTGCTCACGGTGGCTCAGGTTGTGCACTGCACTGATCCAGGCAGCTCCCTTTATATACATCATAAATGAATGGAGTTGAGTAATGTGGTAGCTCCAAGAATGTTACCCTGGACAGAAAATTAAAAAAAAAAGTACAGATGAAACCGGCTCCTAGTCAAGTAGTCTTTGGGCTGGTCAGTTTCTTTGAGTTTATCTGGTGAAAAAATCCTCTTATATGATCAGCTGTGAGGTCAAAACTCTGTATACTGATCACTTGAATTTATTTTATTATCTTTTTGAAGTTTATTTATTTTGAGAGAGAGGAAGGGAGAACTCATGTATGCAGAGGGGGAGGGAGGGGCAGAGAGAGAGAGAGAGAGAGAGAGAGAAAGAGAATCCCAAGCCGGCTCTGGGCTCTGTACCGTCATGCAGAACCCAGTTCAGGGATCTTTTCAAATGCAATTAGGAGACTTTCATTAGATGACTAATCACAACAGGGAGATTCTCCTGTGAATGGGGCTGAGTATTTTTTGGGAAGTAAAGAAGGCTGTGAGTGTTGGAAGACAATGGAATTATGCAGGAGGAGGGCTGGCTGTAACAGCACGTTGTAGCTACCTTTGTGTTGAAAACCCTTGTTAGGCACAGTTTAAAACCTAGCCCCCTCTTAGGTGTCTTTCCAAGCACAGCTGCCAGGCAAGGCAGATACAAAGGGATTCTATTGCATCGTGGTCTCTGACACTGGAATGCTGGGTTTAGGTGAGCCCTTATTCACACTATAACTTTGAGCATGTTCCTTGACCTCTGGGTCCTTCACTTTTCTCCCTTGGAAAATGAGGATACTAGTGGTGCTGATATAATAGGGTTTGTTATAAGGATGAAAGACATTGATCCACGTGAAGTGGTTAAAACATTACCTACAATAGAGATACAATTCGAGAAATATTAACCATTTAAAAATAATCTCAGCCACCCTACTTTGACAAAAGGTTGGCTCTGTTTAATTGGCTTTCTTTGAGAATCCACGTACATTTAAAGGGGATCCTAATAATTTTATTATAGACTGTACCTTCTTCCAGCAAATGTCATAGAGAATTTAGCTTGAGGTAGAGCTAGGAGTTTTACTGAGAAGTCTGACTTGGGTAGGGCTTGCTTCCTACTTCTCAGATACTCTGGAATGTTGATCAATATTGGGGAGTTATAAATGGGAGACACGATGAATTTTTGTTGTGGCATACCTTTTGTTAGGCTCCAAATTATTCTGGGAACATAACAGTGCTGTGATCTGAAGCATGATATAATGTAGTAGAAGGAATTTAGGCATTTGGAGAATGAGAGATAAACTTGGAATTTCCTGACCAAAATGCAATTTTGAATATCAACCCTGGAGCCACCACCCAATGACCTTGACAATTTTCATATAGTATTTCTAATTCTGCTCACATTCTGTTCTTCAGACTTTGATTTATTTAACAAATGCTAATTGAGGGCCTAGTGTCAGGCAGAGCACTAGGGGAATGGGGACTGTATGAGACTCTGGTAGTTAGTATTTTTCCCATTTTACACATGTGATGACTGGCTCAGATCAACGAAATAGCTTCTCTATAATCACAAGCTTATAACGTGGCAAGTTGCTTAAGCTTTATGAACCTCAGTTTATTATTATTATTATTATTATTATTATTATTATTATTATTATAAGAAGGAGGAATAGTATCTACCAGTAGCTGGTATACATGGAAGTGAACATGCTTCCCTTGTTGGGTGGATAACACGGGAAGCTGGCCATTTGTGGCACTCAAGGAGTAGTGGCTACAGAAACAACCATGATCTGTGAAGGCCAGTTTCAAAGTATTTTGTCAAAGATATAGCTTATGAGTCTCCTAAATCACTAGGATCAGTGAGGACCATGACTTTGTCAATCTTTCTTAGTTGACCAAGTAGAGTGTTTATTGAGGTTTGCCTAGGAGTCCCACTTCTGGATCTAGGAAAGGCCCATGCAGAGCTAACTATAGAAAATAAGCATTCCATTTCCCCTGTTGGGTTCATGACTCTCCTCAGAATTGCTTTGCATATGTTGTCTCTTATTGTTCTCAGTTTAAAAGTTTTTAATAACAAATAACAGTATGAAGCCAAATCAAAAGACTACTAACTAAAAAAAAAGAACCATTAAACTGCAACATATATTAAGATTTAAGCATTGAAATAGCAAGTCAAAGGGCCAAAGTTCTTTGTTTAAATACAATGAGTAGCAAGTGTGAGGTGTATCCTCAAGGCAGGGAGCAGAGCCAATGAAGATTTCAGGTAAAGCTTCTAAAGGTGGAGGCTGATGAGAGCCCATCCAACAGGACCAGGGACTGGAACCTTCCAGGCAGGCACCAACCACCTTAAGCCACATCAGAGAAAACCATCCCTGTCTGCTGAGGTAAGCCTTCCTGTCTGCAGTGTTCCTGGTCAGGCTGCATGGAACACATAACCCCCAGAACCCAGGCATCTTCTTTCTGACTGTTTGTCTCCAGAGATGCTTAGGGGCTTTAAACCTACCTTCTGTGAATGGAATGAAGAATGTTGTTCATTTTCAAAGGAATTTTAGGTGTCTGATTGGGTTGGTGACCTCAACAATTTATTTAGCCTGAGGCTGCTTCCAAACAAAAACTGTAAACAGGGATAACAAAAACTACCCCAGAGTGGACGGTGGTTGTAAGAACTTGGAGGGACAGCATATATGAAGCAGCCGGCACAGCACCTGGCCCAGACAAGCTGGTCATGAAATGTGAACAGAGGGTCCTTCCCCGCTATCCCTGCCACCAGCGGCCGTTCTTTTCAGTCAGCCCTATGTGCTGACTTTTTGATCTGATGTGAGCAATGCCTATAGTTTTCAACCAGGTAGCCTCTCAAACTGTCGTGTTCCTCAGGAAATACCCCATTTCTGAGAGCACTGATATACGGTCAGCACTGGGGAAGTTGGTTGTAGTGTGAATGGTGCATCGTCTTAGGTGGGCTGAGTGCTCCTCGTTAGGGTGTCTGCCTAGGAAACACAGTAAACATTCGTTGTTGGTTGGATTAAGTGGAAGCAGACATTGGGGCAGAGCTTGGCGTGGAAGATACTTATTTGGGATCCTCAGCTTCTGAGGGAGAGAGGAGGAATCAGGACTGGTTGGACGGAGAAGACCAGTGGTGATGCAGATCCAAGAAAGCTGTGCGCCTCTTGGCAGTGAGCTCTGAAGTAAATATCATCCCTCATATTTGCCCTGCATTAGCCACACTAAGTTTATACTTCCACCTTGTTTGGACACCAGATTTGGGTGGTATCAGAAGGCTTGAGCTACTTAAAGGTAGTTTTCTGCAGCTGATGGGAAGCTAAAGAAACCAATATCTGAAGCTGTTTTTTCTTGTTGAGGAGGAGAATGTCCTTCTTTGATTTTTTTTTTGAAAAAAATTTTTAATGTTTATTTTTGAGAGAGAGAGGAGAGCATGAGCAGGAGAGGGGCAGAGAGGGAGGGAGACACAAAATCCAAAGCATGCTCCATGCTCTGAGATGTCAGCACACTGCCCCATGTGGGGCTGGAACTTACAGACCAAGAGATCATGACCTCAGCCCAGGTCGCATGCCTAATTGACTGAGCCGCCTAGGTGCCCTAAGAAGGTCTTTCTTTGGATGTCTACCATAACACTATTTAATGAAGAAAGCCATCATCCCAGTTCAGGTACTCCCTTACGAGACCCCTGATAATCTATAGACATTAATGTGGGGAGGCTGGGATAAAAATTTAATCCTACAAATAAATAAAAGGAAACTGCTAAAATATTTACAGTAAAATGTGCCAAGTTCCCAGGACAAATCTTTTCATAAAACACATTTACCCAAGAGCACATAGTGCTCTGGGGAAATAAGATACACATTGCCTCTCTGGTATTGTCTTTCTAAAGTCTTTATATTAAAAAATACAAATAATAATAAATGGCAATGTCCTTTCTCTCTCTGCCTTTCCTCCTGCTGCTTAAAAGAAAACAATTATTTATCAAGTACCCCCGATGTAGTGAAAAAATGATTGGATTAGAGGTTAGCAGACTTTATTTTAGCCCTTGGTTCAGTCATTGTGTGACCCTGGCAAGTCAGTTTTCAAATTCAAACCTCAATTATCTTGTTGGGATAATGAGGAAATTGGGCTAGATGCCTTCCAGCTCTGATATGTTATGACTTTTGGATAAGAAAGTCTGTCCCCAAAGTATAGCCTCCTTAGTCTTTTTATGACATGCCATGGTTTCAAGCAATGCTTGTTACTGAGATGTATGTCATTGGTCATATAGCCCACTAACTGGAGGAAGTGTTTTTCTAGATGTTGGCTCATTTATTCCTTCTACCATCCCCAACCAAGAGAAGACATTAATTTCTTAAAATTGTTGTATTTAGTCTTATATTAAATCAATGTGTACACTATAAAAAGTAGCCCTAGTTTTCATACTCTATAATAAAACTGTATACGATAGCCCTGCCTTATCTGTGGTTTCACTTAGCTGTGGTCAACTGTGGTCTGGAAGTAGATGATCCTTTTCTGGCCTACTGTCAAGGTCAGTAGTGGCCTAATGCTTAGTCACCATGCCTATGACATTTGCTTCACTTTGTCTCCTCATGTAGTCATTTAAAAAAAATCTTACATCACCCCAAGAAGAGTGAATACAATACGATATTTTGAGAGAGACATATTCACATATTTTTTCAGTGTTTATTTATTTTGAGAGAGAGAGAGAGAGAGTGTTTGTGTGCGAGTGGGGAGGGGCTGAGAGAGGGAGAGAGAGAGACTCTCAAGCAGGCTCCACACTGTCCACACAGAGCCTGAAGTAGGGCTTGATCTCAAGAAACTTGAAATCATGACCTGAACCAAAATCAAGAGTTGGACACTTAATCGACTGACCCACCCAAGTGCCCCACATTCACATAAATTTTATTATGGTATATTGTTATAATTGTTCTATTTTATTATTAATCTTGTACTGTGCCTAATTTAAAATGGAACTTTACCATAGGTATGTATATGTAGGAAAAAATATATAGGGTTTTGTAGTATTTGCAGTTTCAGGGATCCATTGGGGGGGGTCTTGGAATGTATTCCCTGAAGATAAGGGGGAGTACTGTATTTTGCTTTTCCAGTAAGCACAACTTACAGTTCTGATACTCTAGGGTGGAATGTTTCAGTTTATCTTACTTTTTTGTAAATTGCAGTCCCTAAATAGGGGAAATGAATTCTATGAAGTACTTAAAAATTTTATAACACTCAGTAGTTCAGTAAAGAGTACTCATTTTGCAGTGTTGGATGCATTAGTTGTGACAGCACCAAGTAATTACAATAATGACTATGCTCTGACTATTAGTTTCTACAGGAGTATTAAAATACATCGGTGGGCTTATTTGTATTTATTTTATTTTCCCCATGCCCACTTTTTGACAAGTGACTGAAAAGACCTCTTCCTACATTGGTATTAAGAGTAATCTGCCTTGGGACAGTCTTTCTATCCATTTAACCACATCTAACAATTTAATAGAATCTTAAGATTTCTTCTTTTATATATCTAGTTTCTCCATGGGCAAGAATGGAAATTACTTTTTTTTTTTTTCACCCTATTGCTGGTCTTTGGATAGCATGAAATCTATTAATTCTTGTGGAACTCATTATTGAATTAAGGATTCCGTTGGCAAGCCTGTTTAAAATGGAAAGCTCACACCTCTTCTGAAAAAAGGTTATTTTAAATTAAAATGAGTGTTTCTGTTTCCATTGTTTTAGATGTCTTAAATGGTGCACTGAACTGAAAAGAGGACGTGAGGCAGACGTTTGGTTGTACCAGGGGAAGCCGAACTTTGCTGAGCATTGCATATGCCCTAAAAAGCTGCATTTAATTGACGTGCAGTGGAGTGTATCACGGCAACCCTCCTATTACTGTGGCTATCATCCAAATAGGCTCTGGGAAACCTTACAATTCACTGTCTTCTATTGGTCTGTCAACTGAGACTTCAGGTGCCAGTGGCCATTTCTTAATTCATTCATTCATCACATGTTGATTGTGTACCTACTGTGCACCTTCCATTGTTCTAAGATCTGGAGCTACAACAGTAAATTATCAGGCAAAAATTCCTGCTCTTGTGAAACTTACATTCATAGCTGGCAGAAAATAGAACATAATTGAGTAAGTAATGTTAATGCTGTGTCAAATGATAATAAATGCTATGGGGAAGAGTAAAGAAGGTGGGAGGGATAAGGGATCTTGAGGTAGGAGTTAGTATGCAATTTTAAATGGCATGGTCCAGGAAGACCTCACAGAGGAGATGGTTTTTGAAGCAGAGTCTTATAAGATGTGTGGGAGTTTGTGATGGGGAATCAAGGAGAAAACACTGAAGATACGGGAAATGAGCAGTACAAAAGTCAAGAGGTATGTCAAAGAGACCAGTGTAACTAGATTGGAGTAATCCATAGGGAGAGGTTTCAAAGATCCAAGGTGGAGTCAGAGAGGCAGGGATGGGACCTGACAGAGTTGGACCCTGGAGTCTTTTGTAAGTCATGCCATTTTTATTCTGATTCTGCTGGGAGCCACTGTAGGGTTTAAGCAAAGGAGTTATCTAACTTATGCTCTAAAAGGATCCCTTTGGCTGCTGGGTTGAGAATAGAATGCATGGGGGCAAGGATGGAAGCTGGGAAACGGGTGAAGGCGCCATTAGAATAATCTATTTGGAAATAACCATGGCTCATACCAGGGTGGTTGTGTAGTGGTGGTGAGAAAGAGGTAGGATTCCTTGGATTAGATTAGGAATGTACTCCAAGAACGCAGAACTGGGTTCTGTGTTCCAAGCACAGTAGATGACCATGCCATACACTAGCTGTGGGGAGACAGAATATAATAGAATGTGGGCTTTGGAATTAATCAGAGTTAGAATCCAATTTCCATCAGCTACCAGCAGTGTGACCTAGGGCAGATTACTTAATCTTATGGAGTCACTGTTGTTGTTTTTATTATGATAAGTGTAATATCATAATGATATCATAAAAAAAACCATCACCTATTTCACCCTGCCTCCCACCACCCCCCATAACTATTATTATTTTCTTTGTAGTTAAGAGTCTGTTTATTGGTTTGTTTCTCTCATGGAGTCACTGTGTTTGAATGTGAATTCTGTGGTCTGAATGTTTGTTTCCCCACAATTATTTACATTGAAATTTAATTTCCAAGGGGAAGGTATTAGGAAAAGGGTCTTTTGGGAGGTGATTGGGTCTTGAGGGTGGAGCCCTCATGAGTACAACTAGTGTCCTTAGAAAAGAGGTGTTAGAGAGATCCTTTGCCCCTTCCACCATAGCAAGAAGGTGGCATTATGAACAGGAAGAAGACTTTCATCAGAACACAGCCATGTTTGATGTCTTGACGTGACCTGTCTCAATTTGAATGTCTCATTGTTCTGACACCTTGATCTCAGCCTTCCAGCATCCAGAACTGCAAGAAATAAATTTCTGTTGTTTATAAACCACCCAGTGTCTGGGACTTCTTCATAGTGTTTTGAACAGACTAAGAATAATAACTAACTCTGAGGGTTCTTAAGAAGATTTACTGCGGTAGGAGTTAATAACAACTTGTTGAGGGATTATTTTACCTTAATGCTTTATAAGTATTAGTTTTCTTCAATTCTTCAGTAGTTTAGATATGGTCCCTTATAATGTAAATTCAATAGATCATGGCTTATTTGCCCATAAACTGGAAGTATATTCCTTTGACTTTTGGGGCAGTATTTGTTTAGGGCATCTCCCGGTGCATCTGACCTTTAGGTGGCAGGAGTGAGAAATAGGCGCTTTTCTGGACAAAAAGCTGCAATTGTATTGAAGACAAATTCCTAATAGAATGTTTGTTTGTTTTTAAGTTTCAGTCATACCTTCATATTTAAGGTGAGAACCTTCTTCAAAGCAGAGGGTATTTTTTTGGGGGGTGAGGATGGAGAAGGACTTCCAAGGACAGACTTAAGGGGCTCAGGAAATCCTCTCAGATTTTAATAAAATTTTGTGCATATGCTTATTTTTTTTTCTAAGAATAAGAAATTGAAGATTATAAGATTCAAAAAGAGACCCATGGAGCCTAAAACATTACCAACCACTGTTCTATAAAACTTAGCCAATGGCTGTGTTCTAAATTAATGCCTCCCACCCACTCCTCCCCTCAGTTGTTGCCTACTCTTGTTAATTCTGTTAACAAATATTTAACCACAAAACACTTTGTGGTTAGAAGATGTTATCCTGGTTTCTTCTATTTCTCAGTCTCTCAGTATCTTCTGTCTTTGACTCCCCAACCACTGCTAATTATAAACTTCTCTGCGTATGTGCTGCTTACAGAAAATCTTATGGGTTCTTTATAACTTAAGCTTTTTGTTATGAATTACAATGATAGCTTATATTTTCTTGTGTTTTTCTGTACCCAAAACCTATATGGGTAGGAACCCTGTTCTGAAAAGATTTGTCCTCTGCCATTTATATTTGTTGAATATTGGAATGAAAGTTTCACGGAGGGGGCAAGTAGTTGCCTTTCTTGAAAATCATCAGAGTTGACAGAAGAATCACAAAGGAGAGAGAACTGTCATATTCTGTCTGATTTTGGGTTTGATTCTGTCTAACCCATTTGTATCCATATTTACATTAAATGACTCCTAACATTTGTGTGGATCCCTGTTTTAAATAACTTTTAAGATTCTTGGATCTTCTGAATTGATGGAAAGAAACATACATTTCCTCCTAATTAAAATCTCTACAATTTAAAAACAAAAACATGCCCACTTGTTAATGAGGAATCACACTGTAAATACTGCTGTGTGTGTAAGCTGTTGAAATTACAGAGTTGAAAAAAATGCATGCAAAATAAGGGTTGAGGCAATAATGAGTCAAATATTATCCATCAGCATTCATCATAAGGCCCCTGGCATGAAAAAGAGCATTCTTCTCCTGAGACACATGGAGAGCTGAGAAAAGTCAATCAGGGTAGAAGAAGCCATGCATTCCTTCTTTCTATATATGACTTCTGAGATCTACATTGTTTATCAGTTCACATCACAGAAAAAGTAAATCCTCATTCTTTAGCTACAGACCAGCCAAAAGATAAGCTTTTCTAATAGCCCTTTATATGATTTTCACTTTATTCTATAATGTAAGCTTTGGTATTAACTTAATTGAGCTGATGATATCCATGAGTGGAATAATTCAGAGGTGGTAAATCAGCCTCTAAATTTGCTTTCTGAAAGGAATTTCTGAAAGAAATTATTTAATTTGGTTGTTTTACCACAGTATAGAAAATCTGTTTTTCATTAGTTTTTTCCCCATAATGTTTATTTTCATTTTCAAATAACCCTTTGCTTTCTATATGTAATGAATTTCCCAAATCTTTATCACCTTGTAGGAGTAACACTCTGCTGTCTCCCTAACCTTGTGATGAAGAGATTTTTACTTTTGTTGAGTAGTTGAGTTTCCAAATCATAAATCTAATGACAGTCTTGTGATGCTTGTCATTGGAGTGCTGAGCAATTTATTGAACTCTCCAGTCCTTTAAAAGATTTTGCTAAGAATGTGGCTTTCCTTAAGTCATTTGGAAAAATAAAAAATAAAAAAATAAAACAAAACTAAAAACAACTGGCTTTTTTGAGGGAAGGGGCAATAGGCTCTTGTTCACAACATCAAATCTAAGTACCAGTCTTATTAGAAGAGGGAATGGAGTCACTTTTGTTGAGCTCTGCTATGTACCTATAGCTGTGACCAAGATATGCTCCTTACCTCTATAGAGCTTACAGTTTACTAGAGAAAAGGTAATTAAATAATTATTATTGTACATGTGATTGGTATTAGGGCATTATGGCAGTGGACACAGTATTTTGGGTCAGAGAAAGCCTTCTAGAAAAGGAGGATGTCAAGGTAAGACCTGAAAGAACAGTAGAAATGAGATGGGTAAAGGATGATGGAATTAGGGGTGAGGGTTGATGGTGTTGCAGTGCTGGATGGAAGAAGATGACTTCTGGCAGGAGGAATAGCATGTGCAAAGCATGTGTGAGGAATTCAGATGAGTCCAGGTAGCAACAGAATATAGAATTTGAGTGATATAAGGTGAGCTGGAGAAGTAGGGACCATTCATTTGACAGTCATGTACTGAAGGTTATGTGCTAGGTGTTAGTCATATCTACCCTCATCAAGTTTACTTTCTGGTGAAAAAGAGACTAGATAAGCAAGGAAACAAAAACCAAAATTAGTACAGATTTGTAATAAGTGCTGTGAAAGAAATTAACAGTGCATGTTAGCAATGTGGACATGGCTACAGAGTTGTCTGGGATGACCCAGTGGAGAAAGGGACATTTAGATGGAATCATGAAGGACCAGGAAACACTAGCCATAAGGGGAAGAGAAAGAACATTTCAACAGAGAAAATAACCGTCAGGAAAGAGTGGGATGTTAGAGGTTTTACAAGGAGGCTAGTGTGTCTAAAGCATTAATCTAGGAGCAAAGTATTGTGAGATAAAGAGGTAACTCTTCTCAGTTTTACAGGTAAGGAATCTTAAAGGCAATTTGCCCAAGGTTATCTCCAGTACTAAATACTAAAGCTATGAAGATAGTACATGCCTGTATACTACATCTTTGTCCAATCATATGTTTATTCGCTCAACTAATTAATATTTATTGTCAACCAGGCATCATGCTATATGATCCAGGGACACAGTATTATAGCACATAAACAAAATCCTGCCTCCATTGGGCTATAGCTTGATCTTCTCCCTGAGTCATGTTGCATCCTTGGAGGGCAAGAAGACACAGGGACTTCCATCTGTAAGTAATGGAAAAACAAAGATTAAAATGGTTTATGAATCGAAGGGGAATTATTCGCTTATGTAGTTGGGATAAGACTTCCAGGATGATTAAATCTCCATCTTTATTTTTTCTGTCCTTCTCTTAGTTCTTTACTCTTCTATTATTCAGTTTTGCCCAGTTCCAGAAATTGTATCCACATACCACACTGTCCAAAAGGAGAAGGGGTCCCAGGATTTCCATCATAAGTACTGAGCTGATTGAGTTGATCTTGACAGAACCAGCTTAACCCTAAGTTCCGTATTTATTCCTGAACAAATTACTGTGATAAAAATATTCCCAGAAATTATTAGTAGGGAGCGTGGAAGCATAAGGAAAAGTGTACATAGAAACCTGTGGTGAGTGTTGTGTTGTCACCATGAGGGGGAGCCAAAGGTGACATTTAGTGGATGGGGGCTAGAGGTCCTTCCATGCATAGGTTATGCCTGCACCACAGAGAATTGTCCCATAGTCTGCATAACTTTTGGATGTGCTTCTGGACAATGTATATATAGGTGAACAATTCTATATAATTTTACCAATTATGAGTTATTTGTTAAATTTAATACAAACGTTATTTGACTTCTCTTTTAAAATGCTTTAACACATTTTCGAAGAGGTTGAGTTTATTTTTCCTGGTTGCTAAACTTAGATAATATTGAGAAAAGAGCCTGGCATATAATATATACTGGAAAAACATTTATTTAATAAATAAAGACTGCTCCTTTTTAAATTTATCTTAATCTTTACTATAGACAATATCATCAAATGTTTTTTTTTCATGCATCAGATTTTTTCCCCCAAATATCTATAGCTGGAAAGGAATTTGCATTGTTAAAAGGTATTTGGCTTTTGAATTTTATTGTAGTCATTTATCTTTTTAGCTTTCTTGTTTTCTTGTGTGTGGACACTGGACTTGGCAAATTTGAATTGCTATTTAAAGTAATAGTAATAATGAGGGGCGCCTGGGTGGCTCAGTTGATTAAGCAGCTGACTTTGGCTTAGGTCATGATCTCCTGGCTCGTGGGTTCAAGCTCTGTGTCGGGCTCTATGCTGACAGCTCAGAGCCTGGATCCTGTTTGGGATTCTGTGTCTCCCTCTCTTTCTGCCCCTCCCCCACTTACGTTCTTTCTCCCTCACAAAAGTAAATAAATATTAACATAAACAAAAAAGTAATAGTAATAATGAGAACTAACATTTCTTTTTTTTCTGTTCTTATTCACTTATTTATTTATTTAGTAAGTAGAATATTTGTTTAAATATTTTTCCCCTTTAAGTTTTTTTTTAAATTTTAGTTTGTTAATGTGCAGTGCATTATTGGTTTCAGGAGTAAAATTTAGTGATTCATCACTTACATACAACATCCAATGATCATCACAAGTGCCCTCCATCCATCACCCATCTAGACCATCCCCCCACCCACCTCCCTCTATCAGCCCTCAGTTTGTTTTCTATCTGAGTCTCTTGTGGTTTGTTTCTCTCACTCTTTTCCCCTACCCTCCACTTTCTATATGTTCATCTATTTTGTTTCTTAAATCCCACATATGAGTGGGATGTCTTTCTCTGACTTATTTTGCTTAGCATGATATATTCTAGCTCCATCTGTGTCATTGGAAATGGCAAGATTTTGTTCTTTTTGATGGCTCAGTAATATTCCTCTGTGTGTGTGAGTGTGTGTGTGTGTGTGTGTGTGTGTGTGTGTGTATACACCATATTTTCCTTATCCATTCATCTGTTGATGGACATCTGGGCTCTCTCCATAGTTTGGCTGTTGTTAATGCTGCTATAAACATTGGGGTGCATGTACTCCTTCAAATCTGTATTTTTGTATCCTTTGAGTAAATACCTAATAGTGGAATTGCCAGGTTTTAGGGTAGTTCTATTTTCAGTTTTTTGAAGAACCTCCATACTGTTCTCCAGAGCCACTGCACCAGTTTGCATTCCTGAAAAATTCTGTATAATTATCTGAACCTAGAACTTAGCTATTTCACATTTAAACATGAGGTATAGTTTTGGTGGTACTATTTGAGTATATACTGAGTTTTCTAGAAGTATAGCTACTGGCTATATTATGAGAATATTGTATTGTGTTCAGAATTTTTCTAAGATTTATTGACCCATTTGACAAAAATCGCATCATGGTTGGGATGTTTCTCAGGTATTGGAGTTATCTGTTCACTGTACCTTATGACCTGCATTTCTAGGTGTCTTATTCCATGCTGATTTACATATTGGAATGCATTTGTTTTATAAATTACTTTAAAAATTCTGCTTTCTGTTTTATTTTGAAAATCATATTGATTTTTGAAATTACGGAGATAACTATATTTATTTGTGAATTTCAATTTAGAATGGGAGCATTACAAAGTATTATATAAAGGAATGTTAGGTTTGATCAGGTTGAAGTCACTGGTTTAGACCCATCAGAGACCAACCCTAGAATTGGAGGTAGGGTCAATACCTGTGTAGCCTCATTAATATATACTCATAGAAGGGGCTATTGGAGAGAGATCCACACTATCCACTAGATGCTCATATTATCATTAAATGTGGACGTTTTCTAAGAATTGATTGGAGTTTAATATTTTTTTAAATTTTTATAGCTTTATTTTTGAGAGAGAGAGAGAGCGAGCGAGCGAGCAGGGGAGTGGCAGAGAGCGGGAAACACAGAATCTGAAGCAGACTCCAGGCTCTGAGCTGTCAACACAGAGCCCAATGCAGGGCTTGAACTCATGGACTGAGAGATTATGACCTGAGCAGAAGTTGGACGCTTAACCATCTGAGCCACCCAGGCGCCCCTGGAGTTTAATATTTTTAATATTTAAATACATTCTTGTGGAAAAGTCAGATTAGGGTGACTTCTCATTGTGAAGATAGCCCAAATTGTTTATTTCAAAAAGCCAAGTTCAACTGGGATTAAATGTGATACAAATTTTATTTTATTTTATTAAAAAAAATTTTTTTTGGTTTTATTTAATTTTGAGACAGAGACAGAATAAATGGGGGAGGGGCAGAGAGAGAGAGGGAGACACAGAATCTGAAACAGGCTCCAGGCTCTGAACTGTCAGCACATAACCCAATGTGAGACTTGAATCCAGGAACCGTGAGATCATGACCTGAGCCAAAGTCGGTCGCTTAACCGACTGAGCCACTCAGGTGCCCCACAAACTTTATTTTATATTGAAAATTTTATCAACATGAATTTCAAATTCTCTCTTAATTCAGCTCTGCATAGTTGCCTCTCATTTGTTAGTTGCTTTAACACATTATTTTCCATTTTAGTGTTGTGAACTAAATGCACAATTTCAGGATCTAGAAGGGTATTGAAATGTAAAAGCTGACCTGGCCATGAAATCATGAAGAGGAATGACTGAAATACTAAGTTCTGGTAAAAGTTCATCAGGGGATCAGTAGAAGGATAGAAATGGAAGGCAGCAAGTATAAAACATGAATAGTGGTTAATTTATTTTACATACTAAATAGTTGAGACAACTTCTAGGCTAGAGTTATACAAACATATGTTTCCTTTAAAACAGAGTTTATTTTTATTTTTATTTTTTAATATTTTTGAGAGAGAGAGAGAGAGAGAGACAGCATGAGCAGGGGAGGGTCAGAGAGAGAGGGAGATACGGAATCCGAAGCAGGCTCCAGGCTCTGAGCTAGCTGTCAGCACAGAGCCTGAGGTGGGGCTTGAACCCACGAACCGTGAGATCATGACCTGAGCCGGAGTCAGATGCCCAACTGACTGAGCCACCCAGGTGCCCCTACAACAGAGTTTAAAAACAAACATTTGAAAAGGGCCATTTTAGATAGTGGGAGTTTAGTTTTTTTCTTCATACTGCTATAAAATTCACACCCAAATGAAGATCTTCTTTGCTGCCTTGAATTAAATTACAAGTCAAAAAAGTATGCCTACTGCTTTGGCCATGCATATTTGGTGCAGTGCACATATAGCCCTCTGGGGTGTTCCAGGAGCACAATTGAGAGTCATTTGAATTTTAAAGAGGGATTTATGGTGTGATCCTAGGTCATACTTCCAAAGCTCTTCACTTCTGGGACTTTCTAAGTTCCTATAAACTAATTTTTTTTATATACCAAACCACCTCTAAATATGTAGGAATTAACTACTTGCTCTTGGATAGTCTTAAGTGCATAGAGAAAGTGCAAATGTTACCACTGTTTCTCTTTCTCCTTGTGTGTGGATGCCCCCCACAGAGTCTTTACAGTTTTGGGGGATAGTAGGTGATCTATTTATTTTGTAGTTACTTAGCAGAGAATGGCTCTGACATTTTGCTTTCATGCCCCAAATTTCTAGCTCCTCCAGTGAACTGTAGTATATATTTTTGCACTGTTTTGTATGTGACACTTTCCCCACAAAAGCCAATGAATTACACAGCATTGTCCCTTAGTGAGATTTTCAGTTTTAATGTGTTATTTTATGTCAGTTAGCTTTTTTGGTTTTACATCAACATTGTAATCAGTAGCTAAAGTTTTGTTAAGCAATTTATTGATGCTTATCACTTGTCAGGGTTTTAGTTTGCTAACTGCTGACATGATTGTCATTTTCCTGTTCAGAAAAGGATTTTTACAGTTTCATAAAATGTTGGCAAACATATCATTTTCTCTCTCTTCTCTTCCTGTTGTTGACCTTGCTTATAAAATAGGTATATCTTTCTCAAAGAAACATACTGTGTTTGAAAATCTGGACAATTAAAACATATCAAATATGGGTTAGTAGATTTCAATTGCTACTTACAGAAGACCATTATGTGGAACGTGTCATATGTTTATGTGCAGACATGCTCTCAACCTTCTGTGAATGCTCTTTGCACAGTTCTTGCTCCTTAGTGGGTGCTCAGGAAATGTCAAATGAAGCAAAATGAAGAATACATGTAAATGATCACTTTCTAAGTTTAAATAATAATTCTAGTTTTAATTCATTTTCTTGCTACAGTATATCCTAGGGAATGGGTCAGCCAATAAAAATGTCATGAACTGGTCTTACTGGATTTACACTATTAGTTTATATATTCACGTATTCCTCATTCCTTTGAATTGTGTATTTCATTTCTGCCACTTTAATTTTGAGCTAAGATAATATTTTTTCCCTTTGTGTGAATTTCAGCAACAGCAGGAGAAAATTCTGAAGGCTTCCTAATAGCCATTGCAAACTCTTGTTTACTAAGAGTAAAAAAAAGCTAAAGGGGCATTATTGTACAAGGCTACAATTATGGTTGTAAAGTCCTTCTACTCCCCCCCTCTTCCCTCCCCAATTTTTACTTGGGATAACCGAGGTCATTTACCAGAATGCTCTCTTCTAGTTTACTGTTGAAAATAGCTGCTAAAATGTAAGAAGGTTAAGTTCCTAGAGTATTAGAATTGAATAGTGAATCCAAAACTTTGGATTTATGTTTATCATCTGTTATAACAAAGAAATGGGGTTTATGGTTGATTTAATATGCTAGTTAATGAAATGTTACTAATGCATAACATAGAGAGTACTCATTTATCCAGGATGACTGGGAAATTGATTATTATGTACTTTGGATCTTTAAGGGTTCCTACAAATCCTCTATCTTCTATAGCAGTGGTTCTCAACTGGGGCAATTTTGCTCCTTATGGTGACATTTGATAATGTCTGGAGACCTTTTCGATTGTCATTGTGTCCAGAGGAAGAAGTGCCACTAGCACTGAGTGGGTGAAGTTCAGGGATGCTGCTAAACATCCAGGCGGAAAGACCATCCTCATGACAAAGAATGATCTGGTCCGAGATGTCGATAGCCCAGAGTTTGAGAAACACTGCTCTGCAGATTAGCACTTTTTATCAAATTAGAATTCAGTAAAATTGGGCTATACTACAAGAATACAGCAAATATTTTTGATGATTTAGATGATAGTTTAGCATCTTACAGTGCTTCTGTGTCTTTACCCCTTTAAAAAAATTTTTTTTACTGTTTTATTTATTTCTAAGAGAGAGACAGCATAAGCAAGGGAGGGTCAGAGAGAGAAGGAGACACAGAATCTGAAACAGGCTCCAGGCTCTGAGTAGCTATCAGCACAGAGCCTGACACAGAGCTCAAACCCTCGAACCATGAGATCATGACCTGAGCTGAAGTCAAATGCTTAACCGACTGAGCCACCTAGGCACCCCTGTCTTTACCCTTGTATTGGTGACGTGTACAAGAGTTTATGAGGCTTCCCAGTTGCTAGATGGATAAAGATGTAATGCTGTGGCACAGTTATCTCAAGAGGCTCAGTTAATTCTTGTGTCATAATAGTTATTTCAGTTGGAATTGCTACTTCTTCCTTATAGGGAGGATTATTTACATTTCACATTACAACAGAATTGAAATATAACTTTGTTAATGTGTTTTTTAATTTTAATGTTTTATTTATTTTTGAGAGAGACAGAGATCGAGAACAAGCAGGAGAGGGGCAGAGAGAGAGGGAGACACAGAATCCAAGCAGGCTCCAGTCTCTAAGCTATGAGCTCAGTGCCTGATGAGGGGCTCGGATTCACTATCCATGAGATTATGACCTAAGCCGAAGTCGGACGCTGAACCATCTGAACCACCCAGGCATCCCTGTTAATATGTTTTTAAGTGTGCTTTAATAATAATAGGTGATGTGGTCTTGGTAGAATACTTGGGCCAACATAACTGTTATTACAATATCCCATGCTTTTATTTTAAGTACTAAGGGAAAATAAGAAAGAAAAAATTTCCTCCTACCATGGGATAAAGTTTATTTGTGTGCACAATTCAAGAAAATGGAAAAGAAAATGATGTGTTTCTGGGTAGAAAAACAGAGGAATCTGTTTATTTATTTGTCAGTCAATTAAATATTTGAGGACTGTCTCATTAACATTCTGGGTCTAATGCAGTAAATTGAAGTTTTTATGATGTCATTTACTGAATTATTTGGAAAATAATAAAAGTTTAAAACATGAAACTGAAATTAATTTGATGTCTATAGAAGCTTCCTGCACACATGGATTCAAATATAATATATGATATTTATAGCTAGTGAGACTTCAATAATAGAAGCTGCCTATTGTGTGACCCTAGTCTTATCCCCTGAACCACTCTGAGTTATGAGGTCATTAAGTGCTTATCATCCTTAAGTGGGTTTATGCGGTTAATTATTCCTTTTTTACTAAGCACACATTAAACACCTGATATGTGCAGTGACGTTCTGGCAAGAAGGGACATAAATGTCAATCAGGAATAGCCCATGCCCTTCTGAGGTGCTGCAGGAGGAGGTGCTGGGCCAGGGAAGAGAAAGTTGGAGAAACGGGATGTTGAGAACGTTGAGTGGGACAGGAGCAGTGAGGAGATAGAGTTATATGAGTAGTCATGTGTCATCAGTGGTAAAAGACGATCAACAAAGCATGAAAGGAGCAATTTGTCACTTAGTTGACCTCTTTTTTTTTTAACCTGTCTTTGATTACTTTTAACCCTTTCTGTAGACACCTCTAACTCTCTGTTATGTTGAATAATTAGCTTTGGGAAGGGCAGGGTAAACACAAGCATAATTTATGTTTGTTTCACAGACTCTGAGACTCAAGGGAAATGAGTTCTCTAGGCACAAACTCTGTGCATTGATTTCATCACACTTCATAACAAGCCTGTGGCTTTCAGGGCCTTTTCTCTGAATAGATTAACATTGAATAAACAATGAAAAATTCTTGAGCCTATATATTCTGCAGTTTCTATTTCAAAACAGTCCTGATTCAACTTTAAAATATCTTTTTTTGTTTTATCTTAGAGTGATAAAATTGACCTGAACACACTGCTGAGAGAGAAGAAAAAAGAAGTGATACAGGCAACTTGATCTCAACATGTCCAAAAGAGAATGCATTATTTCCCACCCTCCTCGTGTTTCTTAGTCTCTGTCCATTTTTTTCTATTCTTAAGTGTGGCTCCATTGGATGTCTTTCATGTCAGTCTTGATACCTTCAAAGTTGTTATCCACAGCAGTGGATCTATAGAATCCATACTGATCTATAGAAACCATACTGATCTATAGAAACCATAAATATGAAGGGAATAATATAATATTAACAGATAATATTTTTTTTAATGCCAGTATAGTTAACATACAGTGTTGTATTTCAGGTATACAATATAGTGATTCAACAATTCCATACATCAGCCAGTGCTCATCATGATAAGTGCACTTAATCCCCGTCACCTATTTCACCCATCTCCCCACCCACCTCTCCTCCAGTAACCATATGTTTGTTCTCTGTGTTAAGAATCTTTTTGTCTTTTTCTTTATTCATTTATTTTGTTTCTTAAATTCCACACATGAATGAAATCATGTGGTATTTGTCTTTGACTTATTTCACTTAGTGTCCTACTTTTAACTCCATCCATGTCATTGTGAATGGCAAGATTTTATTCTTTCTTGTGGCTGAATAATATTCCTTTGTAGATATATACCTCATCTTTTTTATCCATTCATCAATCGATAAACACTTGTTCTGTTGTCATAATTTGGCTATTTGAATAATTGTGCAATACAGATAAGAGTGCATATATCTTTTTGAATTAGTGTTTTTGTATTTGTTGGGTAGATACTCAGGAGTGGAATTACTGGATCACATGGTAATTCCAGTTTGAATTTTTTGAACAACCTCCATACTGTTTTCCACAGTGTCTGTACCAGTTTGCATTCCCAATAGTGCACAAGGGTTTCTTTTTCTCTACATCCTCAGCAACATCCTTGTTTCTTGTGTTTTTGATTTTAGCCATTTTGACAGCTGTGAGGTAATACCTAATTGTGGTTCTTGATGAGTGATGTTGAACATCTTTTCATGCATTTGTTGGCTATCTGTGTGTCTTCTTTGGAGAAATGTCTGTTCGTGAGTTCTGCCCATTAAAAAAATGTTTATTCATTTTTGAGAGAGAGCAACACAGAGCGAGAGAGAGTAAGTGAGCATGCAGGCAGGGGAGGGGGAGAGAGAGAGAGAGGGAGACAGAGGATCCAAACTGAGCTCTGTGCTGATAGCAGAGAGCCTTATGTGGGGCTTGAACTCCATACTGTGAGATCATAACCTGAGCCGAAGTTAGATGCTTAACTGACTGAGACACCCAGGCACCCCTGCTTCTGCCCAATTTTAATTGGATTATTGGGTTTTTTTTGGTGTTGGGTTCTATAAGTTTTTTTTATATATTTTGGGTTCTAACCCTTTACCAGATGTGTCATTTGAAAATGTCTTCTCCCATTCAGTAGGTTGTCTTTTAGTTTTGTTGTTTCCTTTGCTGTGCAGAAGCTTTTTATCCTGTTGTCCCAATAGTTTATTTGCTTTTGTTTTCTTCACCTCAGGAGACGTATCTGGAATGATGTTGTTATACCTGATGTAGGAGAAATTACTGCCTGTTTTCTTTTAGGAGTTTTATGGTTTCAGGCCTCACATTTAGGTCCTTATTCTGTTTTGAGTTTATTTTTGTGTATGGTGTAAGAAAGTTTCATTCTTTTGCATTTCGGTGTCCAGTTTTCCCAATCCCGTTTGTTGAGAGACTTTTTTCTCCCATTTCATATTCTTGTCTCCTTTGTTGGGGATTAATTGAACATATAATTATGGGTTTATTTGTAGGCTTTCTATTCGGTTCCATTGATCTGTGTCTGTCTCTGTGTCAGTACCATAGCATTTTGATTACTATAGTTTTGTAGTATATCTTGAAACCTGGGATTGTGATACCTCCAGTTTTGTTCCTGTCTTTCAAGATTGCTTTGGCTCTTCAAGGTCTTGTGTGGTTCCTTATAAACTGTAAGTTTGCTTCTAAGTATTCAGTGTACAGTAAGTCCTTCAATTTTCATAAGAGTATAATATCAGAACTATTATTACCTTTATAGTATTGATGATAAACCTTAGGTACAAGAAGAACTTGCTCTAAGTGACATATCTAGCATGCAGCAAAGCCAGATTTTTACCCAGTATTCTGATTTGGGAGCAGTGGGTCACAACATCCAGACTATGCTTTTCTGCTTAGGATAATCATTGTCTCCTCAGAGCCCACCAAGAAAATCAAATACACTTCTCATTTAATGACTTTTCAATCATTTTTTGAAAAAACCTTTTGCTGGGGCACCTGGGTGGCTCAGTCGGTTAAGTGTCTGGCTTCAGCTAAGGTCATGATCTCACTTGTGGGTTAGAGCCCTGCGTCATGCTCTGTGCTGACAGCTGAGAGCATGGAGTCCACTTCAGATTGTTTCCCTCTCTCTCTGCCCTGCCCCCTCTCAATCTGTCTCTGTCTTTCAAAAAGGAATAAATGTTTAAAAAATATTTTAAAAAACTCTATTGCTAAATGAAAAACTAAAAGTAAAAAAAAAATCCATTAATTTTAACCAGAAAAATTATAGTGAATTCCATCTCAAGATACCTCAACAGTTTTCACAGGTAGAAAAAGATAGCAATTCAACAAGAAAAGCAGGTTTATATAAACAATAAAGAACAATTTAAAAGTGAATAAATGGAATGAAGGTTTATTTCACTTGTGAAAAAGGAGGAAGAAGAGAGTTGGGAGCAGGTAGTAAGTGTTAGAGTACAGTGTGAAATCCCTCTTTGGAGAATGTGGGCCCCTTTCTGTCTCTTTTTTTTCTTTTTTACTTTGTTACCAATTCTTGGCCTTTTTTGGGCTTAAGATTATCCTGTTCTCAAGCTTCACTTTATAAATGATCACACAGGAAAACATCTTCAGGGCAAAATAAAAACTAAACACGAGAGCACACCTAATACATGCAAAGCATGCATGCACACAGCACACCTGTATTTTCTCTGTCTCTCTGTCTCTGTCTCTCTCAAAAAAATGTTTTGGGTTCATCCAAATGTGGTACTTATTTCAAATGAATTCCCTAAGATACTTTGATTAAAAATTAGTAAGTCAAGTAAGTTGGTGAGTGTGTCTCCCTAAAAGTGTAACATCAGTATATCATGTCCTAACAGTGTATTTATTTAGTGAATTTTTGGGTAAAATGTTGCTGTCTTAAAAAATTGATTTAGGGGTGCCTGGGTGGCTCAGACATTTAAGTGTCTGACTTCAGCTCAGGTCATGATCTTGCGGTATGTGAGTTCAAGCCCCCAGTCAGGCTCTGTGCTGACAGCTCAGAGCCTGGAGCCTGCTTCGAATTCTGTGTTTCTCTCTCTCTCTTGGCCCCACTCCCACTCTGTATCTCTCTCAAAAGTAAATAAACATTTTTAAAAAATTGATTTAAAAATTGCCTAACTTTTCAACAGGTATATAGGTCATTACCTAAAGTCATTATGAAATAAGTTTACATTTGGCACATGAAGTCCCTCAAGATTCCACCATTGCATTGCTTCCCAGCCTCATTTCCCCCACTTTGTATTTCCTACCTTGTTGACATGACTGTATTGTTAATAGTTATGCATCCATATGATGCAGTCCCATACCTCTCTTCCCCCTGCATGGCGTATCCCCTTCTACACACACAGTGATTTGTGTGTTCACAAATCTCTTTTCCCTGGAGAGAGAGACATTGTGTCTTCTAAGGCTGTGTGATACGCAAACATTGCTGAGCAGCTAGTCTGAAACAAAATATTGGTTAATGCCTTTGCAGAAAGGGTACAAGCAAGAGTGATCCTTGGAGAGTTTTCTCCCGGCAATTGTTGCGATTGGCACATTGTATTAAAATTATCCATTTAAGACTCTGGTTGGTGAGTTCATTTAGAGCAGAGATTTAATCATGTTGATCTTTATATCCCTACTATCCAGCTTAGTGCTTATGACAGATTAGAGAATCGATATGTTTATGAAATAAATGAATAAATAAAGACCTTTAAAAATCTGGAGAACATGGGGGCTATAACAAAAGTTGTTTTATTTAAGACAGTCCATTAAACCCCACTGAGAACAACTGGAATTTAAATGCCAGGTGGCTCGTAGACAGCCAGCTGGGTTTCCATGATCCATATTCTAATACATTTAAAAATAATTATTATGTAATGATAATGTGGAATTCATCATTTTGTGCCAAGCACAGAGTTAAACTGTTTATAAATTATGCCCCACTATATCCTGGTAAGCAGTGCTATGAAGCAGTACTATTATTGTTTGCTATTGGAAACAGATTCAGAAAAGTAATGTGATTTGTTCACACTTGCG
Organism: Proteles cristata cristata; assembly: GCA_017311185.1. Taxonomy (NCBI): domain Eukaryota; kingdom Metazoa; phylum Chordata; class Mammalia; order Carnivora; family Hyaenidae; genus Proteles; species Proteles cristata. The sequence goes on along the minus strand of JAESUZ010003709.1, from coordinate 349,161 downwards.
TAGATGATCAGTGGCAAAGGTGGGATCTGAACCCAGGTGGTTTGACCCTGGAGGTTGTGCTTTTAGCCACTTAAATTCAATAGCCCCTCACAAGAAAGGAAAAAAAAAGATGGGCACGAATTAGGTTCCCTCAAGAGAGGCTCTGTTTCCCAAAGAGAGTTGCACAGAACAACAACAACAACAAAAGAAGCCCTATTAACAGGTTCCAGCATGCATTTCGGGAAATAAACTGAACGGTGGATGTCTCTCTTGCAAAGGAGAATGCAGTGCTTTGAGGATGATAATGTGACATTAGCATCCTTCTCCAATGCTGGTGGTGAAGGATCCACGAAGACTCTGTCTTGCTAACCTTTAACCAACTGAGGGCTCCAGCAGGGCCACCTTCATGGGCATGTGACCTCTGCAGTTAGTTGCATAGGATTCCACATTTGGAGGCTGTGCTTTGAAGGGTTTCCTTGGTTAACGTCCTGCTCTGCTGTCACTGTCTTGAAGTTTTGTTTTTTTTTTTTTTTAATATTTTATTTCTGAGAGAGAGACAGCGTGAGCAGGAGAAAGTCAGAGAGAGAGGGAGATAGAGAATCCGAAACAGGCTCTAGGGTCTGAGCTGGGTGTCAGCACAGCACATACTTCGAGCCCAATGTGGAGCTCGAACCCATAAACTGCGAGATCATGACCTGAGCCAAAGCCGGACGCTCAACTGCCTGAGCCACCCAGGCACCCCGTCTTGAAGTTCTTAATACTTTTAGAAAAAGGGGCTCTGCATTTTCACTTTGTACTGGGCATCTCAAATTTTGTAGCTACTCATGGGCTGGAATCTTGGTTAACCCTTGATGACAGCTAATGATCGGACAGTGGAGACAGGACATGGACAGGTGACATCAGAAGAGCCACCAGCAAAGGTCTTTAATAGCCTGAGGTTATGCAAGTATCCTTGATGGACTCTGAAGAGAAAAGCTCAGGTCCTGGATTTCAAGGCTGTAGAGTACACAATGCGCTGAGTACTTGATGATTTTATAATATCACCCTGGGACTGATTTAAGATATTGATTGCAGAATACCAGTCTTTCTTAAGAGGGAAAATATTATAGACTGTATTTTCCAGATTTTTTAGAGATCTCAGGTCTGGTTTCATTCTTTTTCCTGGTGTGATGGTTTGTTAGTTCAACTTGACCACTGTCTTTTATAATAGCACCAAGTCAATTAAAGGAGAAAAAATACTTCCTTCAGACAGGAATCAATATCTACCATTTCCATTTTGATACATAAATTACATTGCTATTGTCTTCAGTAAATGCAAATATACTTTGTGATTTTAGGGTGTTTGTGGGAGAGGGTGTGACTGCAAGCTCAATATATTCTATACTATCACTGAAATACAGCAGTATTTAACAACAGCTTTGATCTGTAGTGCTTTAGTGATACTGGCTGGCTGGTGTGCCTTTTCTTCCTCAGAAACTTTACTGAGAGGCTTTAATTTGGCCTTTGTCTTCTTCATCTGCATTTGCTTCTGACAAATACATGTGTAATCCAGATCTTTCTTCTTGTGATTATTTTGTTCTGTACAGTTTTATATCCCTGTCTCTGCAATATCCTGAGCTCCCTTGCTGAATTCCACCATTCTACTACCAATGAAGATACATAGCGACAAGAAACACTGATTTGTAGAGTAGTTTCTTAAGAGCCACTTGTCTTGATGTATCGTTACTGATTTATCCAGGTCCTAAACCTCTTCTGTGTTCAAGTGATTGTGTTTTGTTAGGTAGTGAATATAATTTTAGTTAAAACAGGAGAATTTCTGGGGGGGAATGGAGTTCCCTAACCTCCAATTCTACAGAATTGTGTGTTTTACTCCTGCAGACCCAGCAGAGGGAGCCCAAGTTAATGAACAAAACTTTCACTGGTGCAGTTTTGATGACTCAGAACTAGTAATTCATAGTCAAAATCATAGCTGGTGATTTTTTATTTTTCTGGCAAGGGGTGTAGTTAGGATAGAGAGTTCCTATGTGCGTATGTGTGGGCGTGTGTGTAGAGAGTAGAAGAAAGAAGTTAAACAGAAGGTGCAAGTCATGTGAATTTTAAGATGTACTTGAAATGTGGATGATGTATTATATCTTCAAGGGGGAAATGGCAAACCTGATGGAGTAAAGCATTTGATTTTCAGATCCTGAGAAGCCACTTTTATGCTAAATGTATAAAATGACTTTGTTTTCTTTTTCAATTTGCTGTTTCTCCCCTTAAAACTTTTTAGATTGAATCCTAATATATTTTCATTTCTTGTGATTTTTTAATATTTAGGGTAATTTGCCAATGAAAGCTTTATTTATTTCCTTCTTCAGTTCATTAGCTCACTGGCCCACACATTATGTGTGTATCCATGTCTGAGTATTTCCTTCTTTGGTTCATTGGCTCACTGGTTCACACATTGTGTGTATATCCATGTCTGAGTACAGAAAATCATGGAGGCTGTTTAAGTTTAGATGAATATTTATTCAATAGATTAATCAATTAGTCTACTAACTATCCAAACAGTGGTTATTGAACTTTTAGTACAATATGAGGAGCAGAAGGTGTGTGTCAGTGGGCATGATGGGGTGCTGTGCAGTCAGGAGAGGAATCAAACCTTTCTCTGTTCTCAAGGAACTTACATGTAGCTGAGTAAATACATGCTCAGTAATCCGCAAAACATTATATAACCAAATGCTAAGCAGTAGTTCAAAGTGTACATAAACAACGTAAAGTAGGTGTTTGTAGAAGAGATCAACAGATCTTTGAGGTAGCTGGAAGAGCCCAGAAAGACTTTAAGGAGGATATGGCCGGGCCTGAATGGGAACTGGCTTTGTACCTGGAAAGAGAAGAGGGGCCAGGGCCTTCCTTGGTAGAGAAGCAATTTGAGAAAGTATGATTTAGGATGGAGATACAGGTTCATTGTGTGAGGTGATGTTGTTTGTGTATAGTATGCTCCTACGGGGTACCATTCACAGCAAGCCTGGGGGGAATGGTGTTCTTGGAGGTACTCGGTCTCTTAGAACGAGGTCTGGAGTGACAGGTTATAGTGAACACTGGTTTTTTACCCTTTGTATATTATAGGCATCTGTCACTCTAATGAGAGGAATCTGTAACACAGTGGGTATAGATTAGACTATATAATCAGACACTCTGGATTTGAATTAAAAAAGAGATGTGTGACCTAAGATACATTTCTTAATCTTTCTATGCCTTATTTCCCCCTCTTCTATAAAATGATGTGGTAATAATAGTACCCGCTGCATCAAGTTGTAATGGTTAAATGGGACAGAATGTCATCTGCTTAAAACGGTACCTAGAGTCTAGTGAGCCCTGAGTGTTTCCTGTTATTATCAAAGAACTAATGTGTCACTGGAACAGAAAGCAATATCCTACTTTTCCAAGTGCAGAAATATTTCATTAGGTTTTTCTGTTATGAAATTTCTGGGTCTTGCCAAGACTACTTTGTATTTTTTTTTTTTAATATTTTTATTTATTTCTAGGAGAGAGAGAGACAGCATGAGCAGGGGAGGGTCAGAGAGAGAGGGAGTCACAGACTGAAACAGGCTCCAGGCTCTGAGCTGGCAGTCAGCACAGAGCCTGATGCAGGGCTCGAACCCACGAATCACGAGATCATGACCTAAGCGAAAGTCGGATGCTTAACCGACTAAGCCACCCAGGCGCCCCAAGACTACTTTGTATTTTGCTGGTTGAGAATTACGGAGCAGATTGTGTGGTTCAGGATTATGCTGGTTTTGCAGGCTGGCTTATGGATGGATATCAGCATGGCCTCCCTTGCTTCAGTGAAAAGCAAAGCTGACACTTTTTTCAGTTAAGTGTCCTCACCCGGGAATTTGGCAGTCTCCCTTGTACCTGCAGCGTCTCCACACTTTGCAGTTGCTTTGAACCATGGACAGAGTATAAACTCCATGAGGGCAGGAATCATGTGTTCTTTGGTAACTGTTTTATCTCCTGTGCCTGGCCTTCATGTTTCTTTTTTTTTTTTTTTTTTTTTAATGAATGGGCCAGTGATTGAATGGAGGCATGATTTTAAAAATGAAACCTGTCTTCTACATATTTTTTGGCAGTCCTATTCCTAGCATAGGTGAAGTAAGCATCACTACAGAATGTCTTGGGGGATGGCTAATTAAATATCTCCCCTGATGTTTTATCATTGCCATGAAGCGAACATCTCTTATATTTTAGATCACTTTATAGTTTACAAGTGCTCTCTTCGTGTAATTTCCTACAGCATTCATGTGAATTCATTGTTTCTTGCATTTAATAAGTCGAGTCTCAGGAGACTTAAATGATTGACTCAATCTTTCATAAGAATTACTGTGGACTTTGGACTTGATGAAGTCCTTGGACAACACATCACATTCTTTAGATGTGTGTGAAACCTGAATGGAAAGCCTCAAGATTATCTTCATTCCATAGGGAAGGATGGAGCCTCAACAAATTTCTCATGTCTATGTACATAATTTGCGAGATTAGGCTAGGGTTACCTTGGAACATGCTCATAGGGGATGTGATACCAAGTAGAACCTTGAGGTAGAAGTAGAGGGCAGAATTAGAATTCTACGTGGATGGGTCACAGAAATCATGATATGTCCATTGGAGCTGGAAGTCCTGAATGGGATGCTCTGGTAGAGGTTTTGAATAAAAGGAGTGGGAATGTAGAAAAAGTCAAGATAGGGAAGACTGGAAAATAGAGGACCTGAAGTATGCATTAAAAACCCTAATAATTTTACGTAGAGCTGGTCCAGCTGTTGGGTCAGGTGGAAACCTAAAGCCAAATGACTGAGTAGACGGGAACTGTGTGACTATAAACACTATAGGAGGGGAGAGTTTGAAAAGACCTTTAGTTCTTCCTCTTCCCTGTTGATTATTTCTATTCCGAATTTCCAACATCATGAGATTATGAAGTAGATTCTTGAAAAAGAAATTAAAAAATGCCTATTCAATGAGATTGTTGAAATGTACAATGTCATATCCTTAGGTGCTTAGTAAATACAAACATAATTGAACTCAATCAACATTTGTGGGCACTTCTATTATAGGCCTTATCATAGTTGGCCCCATTTTAAAGTTATTTATGGCTCCCTGATTTATTATGGAACCAATTTGTGTTCTTTTTACTCTCTGGTGCACATCATAGATGTTTGTTAAATGGATTTAAAATTAAACCCTTTTACTTTTACAGAGTAAATTGGTAAAGAAACAAGAGAGAAACAAGAGCTCCTCTGAGATAGTTGATATTTGTCAATTAATTTACTATTTAGTATGCCACTTCTTTATTTGTCAATTAGTTTTATGTATAAGGCAGGTTTACTCTGTTTAATTTTAGAGCAGATTTAAAAATAACTAATAAAAAGTGCCGTAAAACAAATCATGGTATAAGTACAAAAGTGGAAACGGAAGCTGATATGTGAAGCAATGACTGTCTTTGCCTTTTCCGCATTGCTGTGGCTTTCTGTGTGTTTCAGTTAGTCATGATAGATTTATAAATATGCCTTAAGGAAGAGATTGGGAATGCTTAGCTGTTAGGAAAATCACCTTCCTGTTTCTCTCTTTTTTTTTTTACTATCATTTTAGTGTATATGATGAAATTAGCAACTTCTTTTTTTTTTTAATTTTTTTTTTTATGTTTTATTTATTTCTAGGAGAGAGAGACAGAGACAGCATGAGCAGGGGAGGGTCAGAGAGAGAGGGAGTCACAAATTGAAACAGGCTCCAGGCTCTGAGCCGACAGTCAGCACAGAGCCCGACGTGGGGCTCGAACCCACGAACCGCGAGATCATGACCTAAGCAAAAGTCGGACACTTAACCGACTAAGCCACCCAGGCGCCCCTGAAATTAGCAACTTCTATTTCTACTGTGCAGGATTTTCTTTCATTTAGGAAAGTATTATATAAGTAATGACAATTTCGGGATAGCTTATTTTAGAATTGTGTAATAGTTTCCTATAACTAGACATCAAAACCTGAAAATTTCATTAAGGGTGAAGAAAAATGAAATTAGATTCTTAACCCACACTATATAAAAAGATTAACTTCAGATGAAGATTTCAATGCCAAAACCAAATCTTTAAACACTTAGTAGGAAATGTAGGTGAATGTGTTTTAGACCTAGAGGTAGGAAAATTTTGCTTAAATAATGTCTAAAACATGTTGATTATAAAATACATAATTTTTATTATATTAAGAGTAAAAACTTGAGTTCAAGCGATATTAAATTGAAAGTCCTGTAACAAACTAGGAGGAGTTATTCACAGTATACACAACTGACTAACGATGGGTGTCAAGAGCATAAAACGTTTCCTACAAATGAATTAGATAAATGGGCAAAGATCTTCTTTTTGGAGGAGAGGGAGAAATGTTTGCATGTGGGGGAGGAGTGGAAGGGGTGAGAGAGAGACTCTTAAGCAGGATCCACACCCAGCACAGAGCTGGACATGGGGCTTGACCTCATGTTTGTGAGACCATGACCTGAGTGGAAATCAAGATTCAGATGCTCAACAGACTGAACCACCCAGTTGCCTCATGGGCAAAAGATCTTAATAGATATTTCATAGAAGAGAAATTTTTATGACCAACAAACATGTGAAGAGATGTTCATTATGTCATCTCATATTCCTTAGTGATCACGGAAATGCAAATAGAGACAATTATGCAATATTATTGTATACTTGGCAAAAAATTTAAAAGCCTAATAATATCAGTTGTTAGAATATAAATCTGGTAGATGTTCATTGCTAGTCATGGAGCAAATTGGTGCAATCATTTTGGAAAATAATGACATTTTAGAAAAAGTTGCAGATTCACATATCTTTTGTTCCAGAAATTACATTACTAGGTATCAACTGAAACTCATTTACATGTATAACAGAAAGGACGTACAAGGAGGTTCATGTCAGTACTATTTAAGGTATAACCTAGAAATAATCCAATTGCATATCAGTAGGAGAGTAGATAAATTGTGATATGTATTCATGATAAAATATGACTTAGCAGTTGAATGAAGTACATTTATAAATATGAATGAATCTTAGCAATATAATAGTCAGTTAAAAATCAAGTTCTACACTTGTGGGGTTGAGCACTGGATGTTATATGGAAACCAACTTGACAATAAACTATTTGTAAAATAAAATCAAGTTCTAAAGAAATTATAACATACTGTTTTTATAAAGTTAAAAACAACTAAAATATCTCTTAAATACAGGGTGATGTAGTAATTCTGTATAACAAGGATGTCAAGGGAATTATGAATATGGAATGCAGTATGGTTATTGTCTCAAGTCTGGAGTCAAAGGGGATGTCATATGAGGGGGCCACATAGCTGAACATGGGCTGTGATCAGAGTGTTATTTCTTTTGGGTGAGGAGATTCTTGGTTCCTACTTACATTATTAAAAATGGCTAAATAAATAAAAGTGGGTCATTCAATTAGGAATAATGAGACTATGTTATAAGCCAGAGATTATGAATAATTGAGTGATCCAACTTTGTGTGCCAGAGGTACACAGAGGAAAAAAAAGTAGTTCCCCAAATATACACATATTAAGGAAATTTAGTATTTAACTATATTTTAGTATATCAAGGTGCTAATGTAATCGAGATTAGACACTTGAAGTGGTAAGCATTTAAATAATCAACCTAAATGTATCTGTTAGATGCAGAGCAGGGGGCACCTGGGTGGTCACTCGGTTAAGTGTCTGGCCCTTTATCTCTGCTCAGGTCATGATCTCATGGTTCATGGGTTTGAGCCCCACATCAGGCGCTGTGGTAATAGGAAAAAAAGAAAGATGTGGGGCCCTGTATTGAATTTGCTGGGTCACTATGTGGAATTTGAGATCTAAATGTCTGCTCTCCTAAAAGTACATTTCCTATAATTCACATTTGGTTATATTTAGAAAACAAAATTGGAAGTACCTTAGAATAGCAAAATGAAATCTATTGTGAGTTATTGTAAATAAAAATACAATACAAATATGATGTAGCATATACCAGATTCAAAATACAAGGACTAATCAATAAAAGAAAGAAGAATTTCAGCTTAGAAAAATAACTGGCAGTTTTTTAGAATTTGGCAATACTATTTTGTAACGAAACATATATATTCCCATGTATATTAGTTGCTAGAGCTACCATAGCAAAATACCACATACTGGTTGGCATAAACAACAGAAATAATTCCCCCTGCCCCCCCCCCCCCACAGCTCTGGAGGCCAGAAATCCAAGGTCAAGATGTTGGCAGGTTTGGTTTTGACGCCCCTCTCTTTGGCTTGATGACCACCTTCTTGGGGTATCCTGACATGGTCTTCTCCTCTGGTCATATGCATCTCTTTTTCTTATAAGGACACCAGTCATATTAGAGTAGGACCCCACCTTATCAGCCACATTTGAGCTTCATCACCACTTCAAAGAAGTTATCTCCAAATATGGTTACCTTGCAAGGTATTGGAAGTTGGGATTTGAACATGTGAATTTGGGGGAACACAGCTCTCCCATAGCAACATCCTTTTCTGTGACCATGATTCTTCCAGAGACTGCCTGCTCTTTGCCAGACCCTGATCTAGGTGTTGGAGCACAACAATATGGCTTATAACTCATGTCTTACAGTGGACGTGAGAGAGCAGCAAGGACTCAAAATTAGAAAAAATTTTATGATTTTAAATTTGCAAATGCCATTATCCCCACATCCCAGTCATTTTTTTTTTAACTAGGGGCTATAGGCTCCCCCCTTAATTGTTTGGAAGAATTAACCACTTACATAAAGAAATCCCTATTGCTACTGCTCTAGGGCATGCTGTTTGTATCTGAGCACAGGAGAACAGCTTAAAGAACACCCATAACTATATGCTTCTGTCACTGTGACAATTGGTTGTGGACTCATATTTGGAAGACTGTGTTTTGCGACAAGATCTTGCTTCATGCTTGAGGTACGTCTTCCCTAAATGTGGTCACCTGGGCCTCTTGCATCCTAGTGTTAGTTGCTCTAGGGGATGACTACCTATCTCTTTTGAGGTACTCCTCAGTCCCTCAAAGGGAAATTTAGGGAAGCCACGTAGCACACATTTAGAGTCCCAAGAATAGGCTCTAGTTTTTTTTAAAGATGAACTTTAGTAGTGTTGTGTCACATTCTAAAAACAAAAACCTTATTGTGCTTGTTTGACAATACAGGTGGCTTTAAGGTACGAAATAGATGATTTTGCAGATATGGAGACATATGACTTAGATAAGATAGGATTTTTTCTCACACCTGATAGTTGTAAACAATCTAGGGCTGGCAAGGTGGCTCCTCAGGAGAGGGCTACTGGGAGATGTCCTCTCTCCCTATCCCTACCCCACCTACCCCTCTCCCCTGCTCCCAGCAAACCAAGAGAGTATTTTCAGCATCACGGAAGCCTAAGTATAAAGCCTATCTTTGACCAACACAATCAGTAAGGTTCACTTTGGGCTGTAAGTGCTTGGCTGAATGGCCCCAGCCATTCAGCAAAATATTTAATGACTTTCCTTTCCCAAGAATGGGCAGAGTTAGGGCAGCATCTGTGAGGTCACGAAGAGTCCTGGCTCTTCCCTGCCCACCCACCCCCAACTCTGTTTCGGCTACCTTCATCATATCACTGTTTCATCCTTGAGCTTGTCAATTTATGTTTAGAAAATGGTCCCAGACATCATATCCTCACATCAGTGTCCCAAATAAGGAGGGTGGAGAGGAGGGAGGGGGACCTTTACCTTTTGTGTCTTTCTTTGCTCTTTTTTCTCTTTCTTTTCTTGCTTTTCTCTTTTTTTCCTTTTCTTTTCAGAAAATGTTCTAGAAGCCCCTTAGAACACTTCTTGCTGCTTTAAAAAAATTCAGGTTATTTTAACTAAAAACAAAAACCAAAAATAGTTCACCCATTTCTTCCATCTGCCACCCTCCACATCTGGCAATCACCAATCTGTTCTCTGTATCTGTGAGCTTGTTTATAATGTTGTAGTGAACATGGAGGTGCATATCTCTCTTCAAGTTAGTGTTTTCATTTTCTTTGAATAAATATGCAGAAATGGGATTGATAGATCATATAGTAGTCCTATTTTTAATTAAAACATTTTATGGAAGTATGGTTGACATACAGTAGTTTCTGAGTTTATGGTATACAACATAGTGTTTGACAGTCTTGTATTTTATACAATGTTCACCATAAGAATAGTTACCATCTATCACCAAAGAAAGTTATTAAAATATTTTTGACTGTATTTCCTATGCTGTACTTTGCACCTCCATGACTTATTTAATGTATTTAAATTCTTTATACTTGTAGCAAGAATTGCTATCAAACTCCACTCATGGGGCTGTAACACTTTTGGTGTTAGTGAAAGACTTGCCCCTCATGTAGCATACTCCCTATACTTACGAGTTCGTTGGCCAGCCAGGGCCTCAACTCCAAGCTCTGGTGACTTAATTATTTTATAACCAGAAGTTTGTACCTCTTAATCTCTTCCATCTGTTTCGCCGTTTCCCCACCCACTTCCCATCTGGCAACCACCAGTTTCTGGTGGGGTTTTATTAGGTTCCACATATAAGTGAAATCATATGGTATTTGTCATCTCTGACTTCTTTCACTTAGCATAATACCCTTTAGGACCTTCTGTGTTGTCTCAAATGGTAAGATCCCATTCCTTTTTATGGCTGAGTAATATTTGTCTGTTTATATACCACATCTTCTTTATCCATTCATTTATCAGTAGACTCTTAGGTTACTTCCATATCTTGGCTATTGTAAAGAATGCAATAAATAGGGGAGTGCATATATATTTCTGAATTAATGTTTTCATTTTCTTTGGGTAAATATTCAGTAGTGGAATTACTGGATCATACAGTATTTTTAAAACTTCTTTGAGGAAGCTCCATACTGTTTTCCACAATGGCTGCACCAAAATATATTCCCACCAATGGTGTATGGATGTTTCTTTTTTTCCACATCTTCACCAACAATTATTTCTCTTTTTGACACTAGCCATTCTGTGCTGTGAGGTGATAACCCTTTGTGATTTTGACTTGTATTTCTCTGATGATTAGTGATGTTGAGCATCTTTTCATGTGTCTGTTGTCCATCTATATGTCTTCTTTGGGAAAAATGTTCAGGTCCTTTGCTCATTTTTAAATCAATCATTTGTTATTTTTGGTGTTGAGTTGAATGAATTTTTCATATATTTTGGATAGTGGCCCCTTATCAGGTGTACAATTTGCAAATATTTTCTCCCATTTAATAGATTGCCTTTTCATTTTGTTAATAGTTTCCTTTGCAGAAGCTTTTTAGTTAGATGTTGTACCACTTGTTTATTTTTGCATTTGTTGCTTTTGCTTTTGGTATCAGACACACAAAAAAATCATTGCTAAGATACGTCAAAAAGCTTACCACCTGGGTTTTCTTCACGGAGTTTTATGGTTTTCAGGTATTACATTCAAGTCTTTAATTGATTTTGATTTAATGTTTGTGTATGGTTTCAATTAGTGGTCCACTTTCATTCTTTTACCGGTGACTTTCCAGTTTTCCCATCACCACTTATTGATGAGACTGTCTTTTCCCCCATTTTATGTTCTTGGCTCCTTTGTCATAAATTAATTGACTATATATGAATGGGTTTATTTCTGGACTATGTATTCTGTTCCATTGATCTATGTGTCTGTATTTTATACGAGCACAATACTAAATAATGCTTTAATTACATAGCTTTGTAATATCATCTGAAATCAGGGATGTGATACTTTCAACTTTGTTCTTTCTTAAGGAAGAAGTGGTCTTTTGCAGTTCCATACATATTTTAGGATTGTTTTATTTCTTTAAAAAATTCCATTTGGAATACCCTCTAAATGTTGTGAAAGTCTGATCAATTATTTTCATTTTTTTAATACACAGAAAAAAGAACTCGTATCTACTTTTACTTTAAAATGTGTTTGGATAGGGGCACCTGGGTGGCTCAGTCAGTTGAGCGTCCAGCTTCGGCTCAGGTCATGATCTCACAGTTTGTGGGTTTGAGGCCTGCATCGGGCTTTGTGCTGACAGCTAGCTCAGAGCCTGGAGTCTGTCTTTGGATTCTGTGTCTCCCTCTCTCTCCTACCCTCCCCTGCTCACGTTGTCTCTCTCTCTCAAAAATAAATAAAAACATAAAAATAAATAAATAAATGTGGTTGGATATTACTTTCCAAGATTAGCTAATATAACCTTCCTCTCTCCATTCTATTTTTGTTATTCCTTCGACTTCATTTTATTTGGGAAGTTAGACCATGGAGGGATGCATAGAGGAACAGAGTCATGATTTTACTGAAGCTGAGACACCTAGAAGTGAGGGGGCTACTGTGGATGAGCATGAGGGAACACTGGGCAGTAACATCCTTGGGCCAGTGACCAAGGACAAGGGAGGAATCTGGATATCGGAAAAAATGCCACTGCAGATCAATGGCATTTGAGGGTCAGATTCACCCCCTACTCTAGATTGTGGTACAATTAAGCTTCCTCCTCAGGTTGGAAATTGGATATAACCTTGGGAAACCAGGACTTTGGGGAGGGCAGATGAGGGTGTAGATAAGGGGCTACATCTTTAAATTTACTGAGGTGTTTCTGTCACACTGTTACAGAAACATCAATATTAAAGAAGTTGTATTAGTTGCCCACCTGAGTTTATGGTCTAGGGCTGGAGCTGACACTGTGTATTCCATATATTTTGGTTTTGTTACAGTGGCCTCTGCTAACAAGGACTTAAGAAGATTGAGCTGCAGCGTGGCTTGATCCAAGGCTAGAGACTCATGAACTGTAAAAATCTTACACAGCTCTTGTAATATGCTGTCATAAATTGAAAAAAAAATCAGTTCAATGTGAAATACTGATCTTCTGTAGCAGCATAAAGATGATCTGATATATAAACTTGGAAAATGGGGGCCTGGAAGGGAGGTATATACAGTCTTGGTGTAGTAGGAAGGTAACTCTTGTTAGTTTTTAGCTTGATGATGTTCTGATCAGGATGAATTCATTACTTTCTCTTTTAGGCTTGAGATTAAAATAAAAGTGGAAGATAGCCAAATTTTGGGGAGGAATTACTCAAAGGAGGTCAATATTCCAAAAATATATATTTAAAGAGAAAGGAATTGATAGTTTTAAAAATTGACCTTGCCTAAATGACCAAAATCGCACTGCACTTCGACTCATCCATATGTTATCAGCCCATGTTCAGTTGAGTAAAGCCCTTGAATTAGAATATGTCCCGAATAAGAACTATAACAAAAATTTTTTAATAAAAATAAAGTTCTTGGAGGAATCTTTGGTGACTGTTAGAGTTTTGAATCATACCAATAAAACAACCCATGTATTTACAATAGTGACAATTGATATCAATATACCTGGTAATATTAAGTAGTGGTTAAAATCCTGGACTTTAGATTCAAGTAGATTCTGATTCAAAGGCTGGGTCTACCACTTAGTATCTGTGAGAGCCTGGGCAATGCACTTTCCCTTTCTATTAAATGGGAATATAGGCTCAGTTCGATAATATTATCACAGATATTAAATCTAAACACATATCTAATGAGCCTGGTAATGGTTATAATTTATATTGTTATTAAAAGTTTACTAATTGGAGGTTTGGCAGACTGACTCAATATATTCTTTGTTAGTTTAACAACATATCTTTAATTACTGAGACTTTACGAGTTTTGCATTACCTAAATCATTGTTACTCATTGGAAATGATACTTGACAAAAACTCCATGTGGCTTTTCACAAAGTATGGTCAAAAAAACAGCCATGAAAAGGTTATGAATGAAAAAAAAATGATAGCTTTAGACAATATTTTTTATTGCTTAGGTAAAATTAAAAAAATAATTTTAATGGCTTCTGGTTGATAGTATTGATAATATTAATGTAATAAATACTACAGTAATTTATATTCTATTTCGTAGCATTCTTATTTTGGTCATCCAGGAGATTTTAACAAAATCAGTGAACTTTTATATGCTAAATGAGGAAAGACAAGGTGGTTGTTTTGAATTTACACCGAGGAAAATACAAATGCAGAAAGAAGAGTTAAGATGTCCAGTAATATGATCGTAATGAACTAATTCTTCTTCCAGGCCTCCTATTTCCATTTCCTCTCTGAATGCAAGCCTTGCCTAAGAAAATAATTACAGTTCATTGAGTCAGAATCTTGAAAATGTTGAGGTCCCTAGACAAAAATTAAGAAAATATGGTTTAAGATATTCTTCAGAATTCGCAACTTGATTTTCCCTTCAGAAACAGAATTTGGTTTGTTTGGAAAAATCACATGCAAACAGAACTTAACTAGGTAGCATTTATTTGATGTCTCGTTTTGCCACGTGGAAGAAATTGTGTCTGTCTTTTTTTTTCCTACTAGCTTTATGAGCTCTCATTGCTCCTCATTCTCAACATTTTAAAAAAGAAATACTAGAGATATTTTTACACCTTTGCCCAAACTGCAGTGTGATCTATATTTTTTGTTTTGCTTTTAATTTTATTAATAACTTTTATTAGCAGTGATGGATAGAGGGTAAATAGGAAAGCAAAAATCAGTGCACGAGGAGCATGAAGACAGCAGAATCTTCCTTGTTACGGATTTTATCTTGATTTTTGTCAATGAGGGGAGCAGCAGAGAGTGTGATCCTGAGTTCATAAAGGAAGGGTATCCTTTCTTCAGAGATTTTTCTTGGAATCAAAAGGTAGAGGTGATCTCTGGAAAATGGAATACTCCACTGCAGTAAAATGAAGCTTTTGCAAGTATCTCCATTGTTGCTGCTGCTTCTGACAGTGAAGCTATTTTAACTTTTAATTTGCTGAAAGGCAAATAAGGCAGCTGTCTTCACAGGAGGAAGTTAGGGGTGAGTGTTGGAGAAACAGCTTCTTTTTTCTTGTAAATTAAAGCAGAACAGACTACAGAAAAGTTAGCTGTTGCTTTACAGATTCTCTCTTGGCTAGCAGGCTGGGATGTCCTCTTTAGTGATTCTCTTACGCTTCATTTTAATTTGCCGAACACATCAGATCTGAGGGCAGATTTTAGATTTGACAGCATTGAGCATTTCTTCCCTTTTGCCTCTTTCTCTACCTTCCCAAACACCAAAACCCAGAAAACCTTTTGGATGATGTCTGATTTTAGAATTCTGCTTAGTGTTTTTGTTAAACCTTTATCCTTTTCTTTATGATATTCTGACTTATGGAAGCATTTCTCTAGAGGAATTGAGGCACATGTAGCAAGAACTAAGATTGCACCTATTTTTATTAAACAGGAGCTGTGTTAGCAACTTCCTCAATGGTGCATGTGATTTACTAATGGCTGCAGCCTTTGGATGATTCCTTTGATGTTGCCCTCTAAAGGTCTCATCAGAAAGCATTACTCTCCGCATTATCCCCTACTAACTTCTGGTGGTTTTGTTTTATTTGGCTATCGATTGGTATTACACATCCCTCTTAATGCTAACATTAGATGATGCTGTATAAGAGCACTTAGTGGAAAATTACTACATAAAGGTAGAAAGTTCATTAAATAGTTTGAATTACATGTCTGGGATGCATCATATCAGCCAAATACATGTTCTGACTGTAAGACTGATTCGGAATTGTGCTAAGTTGATTCATTTACATTATCTGTGCTATACTTTTTGTCATTTGTAGGGTAACATGCATTATTTAGATAAATGCAAAGCTACTCTTTGTACTCAGTATAATACATTTTTAATGGCTAACGATTGTATAGATAATCTCATGCAGAGGAGCAAAAATGTTTCCCTTTGGTTATCATTATACATTTACTTCTGAACTAATTAAAAATGAAATCATCCTTGTCAGAAATGGACAGGAAGACAAAGGGTTATTAAGAATTTGCCTTTCCCTTGGTGAAATATATTATCAATAATCATTGCAGTCCATAATGCATGTGGTTTGGCATGATGTATTAATTTGTGCTGATTTAATGGTCTAGAAAGCATTTTTGTTTTACCCATTTTGTTGATTTTCTCTTCTGCGGACTTGCAGTTATCACATATTCTGTGAAACTCTTCCGTAAATGAGTTTGCATTATGATTGTTATACTGAACCTATATGGTGTAAGGTCAAATAAAAATTAAGGCGTTTAATTTTCCCTGTTGAAAATAAGGGAAGAGACTTTTTTCCCTTTTTACTAGAACACTTCCTTAGCAAACTTGTAAAGACTTTTTCCTGCCTTTATTTTGTAAAGCCCTACATTTTTTTTAGTCTTTATTTACTTTTGAGAGAGCGATAGAGCGCGCTCAATCAGGAGAGGTAGACGCAGAATCTGAAGCAGGCTCCAGGCTCTGAGCTGTCAGCACAGAGCCTGATGTGGGGTTCGAACCCACAAACCACAAGATCATGACGAGCCGAAGTCTGATGCTCAACCGACTGAGCCACCCAGGTGCCCTACTGCCTTTGAAATGTATATAAATCCTCCTGAAAACTGGATGGATGTTTCCTCACCTCTGTGACCCAGGAATATCTTCCTTAAGGACCTGGGAGCCATCTCTGCAATGTAAACATTAAGGAAGGTGGTGTTCCTCACTCCTGGTATCTGTGGGAAGGTAGGAGTCTAACTTTCATGAGAACCTTGCTGCAAAATACCTCCTGTCATAAAGATAGAAGGAGTTTGTTTCTCTTCTGGATAAAGCCAGTTGTCTCACACACATGGTCACCCCAAATATCAGGTAAATTTAATATGAAATATGTGTGACAAATGGTGCTATTGTGTCCTTTTACTTGGGGACTAGTTATTGTTTATCTTGAAAATATGTATGTAGTGAATTGTATCTGCTTGGCTATAGAAAAGGATGAGGGGCACCTGGGTGGCTTAGTCGGTTAAGTGTCTGACTTTGGCTCAGGTCATGATCTCACGGTTCGTGGGTTGGATTCCCTTGTCGGACTCTGTGCTGACAGCTAGCTCAGAGCCTGGAGCCCGTCTTCGGATTCTGTGTCTCCCTCTCTTTCTGACCCTCCACTGCTTGTACTGTCTCTGTCTCAAAAATGAATAAAACATTAAAAAATTCTTTAAAAAAAGGATGAGATCCCATTCCATCCTTGCCATCTCTTAGTCGATTTCATGTGATGCACATTACATTCTGCTTTAATATTAATTCAAAAGTAAAAGTGTTTTTCCCCCTCTCTACTAGCTTTGGGGAAAGGATTTCTGAGTTGAGAGAAGATTTTGCTTTAAATTCTATTTCTCCAAAAATGGTCATTGGCTGTTAAAAGAAGTAACACTTTGACCAGCTCATGCCTTTAGTTGTGCTGTGTCTTTCCTTCTTTAATCAGATGTTCAGTTCAGAGAATCAGTGGTTCAATTCAGAACCACTGTGGATTAATCAGTGTTATGTAAAAAGCAAACAAGACTGTTCCGTTTGCTTTTTTTTTTTTGCAGAAGAATGGCATTCCAAATTCAACTGTGAGAGCTATTGTGAAGACAGAATTAGCTAAGTGGCACGTTTGTCACTTTTTCTTTTAATTATTAATAAATTCTTGCAAAAAATCTATTTATAAGCTAATGCTATTCTATTATAGTTATCACTATTCATTTTAAATATCACTTGCTTTCAATTTATTGTTAGTAGGATCCTGCAAAATGTTAAACTTGGCATTGCTAACTCGGAGGTGACTTGTGGCACAGGAATGATTTATGCCAGAGGATTGCAGAGATCTAAAAATAGGGCTTAATGTTACATTAATATGTAGTGCGATACACAGGCACAATAGGGTTACAGGAGGATGGAATTTCATCCCTAACTCTCAGTTTCCTTGTCTTTGTCTCTGAGTCTGAGCAGCACTGGAATAATTAGATGTTGCTCATTTGTCATTTGTATCATTTCCTATCAGTGCATACCATCCTGCCCCACCCACTCCCAGGTGGTTACGAGGAAGCATGTGGTCTGTAAATAGCCATTCTTCACATCTCTAGTCACTGTCCTAATTTGAAGACCTCCTTCATTAGTTGGACCAGACAAAAACAGACCATTGCTGCTAAGTTCTGATGGGGTAAGAGTGCAGATCAGAAATGAAAGTGACCAGCTAGACATACAACAAATACTACAGATTCCAAGAAGGTATTTCTCCTAGCAAGGTGAATGCCAGTGGTTCTAGGCAAGCAGCATTTTGGAAGAAATGGTAAATATTTTGGTCACTGTCTCCCCTGGTTTGGTGTCTCTGATTTCAGCTGTAATTGAGTGTGAGATGGCAGTGTTGACAGATGCTTTCCTTCAACATTTCTGAGTAGGAACTCTGATCATATGAGTGAAAGTCATGTGACAGAGTTCACACATCTGTTGCCAACGGGCTAGAGGTTGCATG
The DNA here is from genome assembly GCA_017311185.1 of Proteles cristata cristata. Lineage (NCBI taxonomy): Eukaryota > Metazoa > Chordata > Mammalia > Carnivora > Hyaenidae > Proteles > Proteles cristata. The sequence goes on along the minus strand of JAESUZ010003709.1, from coordinate 330,813 downwards.
CGCATAAGGGTGTAATGTAGAAAGAGAAATCAAGGTTGGTACCATTCAGAATGTGCATATGAGTAATGCAGGAATTGGGTACTTTTTCTCCCCTCATTGGATGAATTACAGTGGACTGTTGATAAAATAGACAAGAAGGAGATGAAGCAACCCTGCTCAAGACACCCCCAGAGACTCCTTTAATAAAATCTATGAAGATTATGGCCATGTGTAGCAACATGGATGGACCTTGAGGGTGTTATGCTGAGTGAAATAAGTCAGGCAGAGAAGGATAAATATCATATGTTTGCACGTATAGGAGGATTAGGAGGAACTTGACGGAGGAACAAGGGGGAGAAGAAGGGCGGAAATGGTGGGGGAAAGGGAGAGAGGTAAACCATGAGAGACTCTTGAATGCTGACAAAAACTGAGGAGTGATGGATGTGGTGGGGAGGAGGGATGGGCATGGAGGAGGGCACTTGTGGCGATGAGCACTGAGTGTTATGTGGAAACTAATTTGACAATGAACTATTTGTAAAAAAAAAAAAAATCTATGAAGATTACACATGGGAGCTATAGGTCTGCCAAAATATCATGAGTTCTTAGCTTAGTTTTTGTACGCCAGAATATATTTGATGATCTTTTCTTTAAGTTGATGGGGCCAGGGTATATTTAAAACAAATTTTTTTTAATGTTTTATTTATTTCTAGGAGAGAGAGAGAGAGAGAGAGAGAGAGACAGCATGAGCAGGGGAGGGTCAGAGAGAGAGGGAGTTACAGACTCTGAAACAGGCTCCAGGCTCTGAGCTGGCAGTCAGCACAGAGCCTGACACAGGGCTTGAACCCACAAACCGTGAGATCATGACCTGAGCCTAAATCGGAGGCTTAACTGACTGAGCCACCCAGGCGCCCCAGGGTTCAGGGTATATTATTGTCTTAGAATGAAGGAATTGCTTAGATTTTGGAGGTAGCTCTGCTCTAAAGCCATGGTAATTGTAGAACTGATCTGACACTATTGTTTAATAGCCAGGTCAGCTCTTGGAGTTTACTGAAAATGATCTCAGGGATCACCACATCAGCAATATTTTACATCCATGTAATAGTTTCCATGTTGCTGTGGTGTAACAATGTGGAACACCTTATACTAGTCACCAGCTGCCAATTTAAATACACACAAGGGAGAGTAATCTAATTTTCAGGGTGTATTAACTTGATCTTAATAGATGTTGATGTGTAATTTAATTGTGACCTTTAAGTTATACGTTTTGAAGAAAAATGTCTCCTGTTTTCACAGCATGAGCTGTTGAAAAGTAAAGATGCTGTGGCAGATTTTTTTTAAATGGACCTAGAAAAAATATTTTAAATATAACAGTAATTTCTACCTGAATCCAGCATATTTTGTTTATATGTTTTGTCTGAATAACGACCTAGTGAATCTCCACTGTAAAGTCAGAGAAAATATTATCAAGGGAGGACAAAGCACTAGTATAATGAGAGATCGAAGGACATACATGTTTCTCTTACGTGCTTACAGGTAATTATACAGCAAGAAGAAACTTGATTCCACCAGTCTTCTTTAGCTTCTTAACCAAACACACTCCTACTTGTCCTTCACAACTCACTAGAAATGTTGCTTTGTGTGTGTGTGAATTTTTTCTTCACTTTCTGCACAACCCACAGGCAGAGCCGAGGACTCTATTAGCACTTAATTCAAATTTTGTTAGCACTTCTGTGTGTTCTACCATTTATTTTTATATTTTCCTCCTTCACTTGACTGTGAGGTTCTTGAAGACAAGGACTATTTCTTACTTATCTCAGTGTCTAATGCTAACCCTAGTGTTAGGCCCAGAGTAGGCTCTCAATAAATACTTAATGAAAAATGAGGAAAGTGAATGGGCTCTTGAACAGACTTCGGGAAAGGTCCATCTTCACTGTGTTGAAGTAGAACTCTCTATATAGGGTGGTGATGGTGCATGTGCTCTGATGTATTGTTCTTATAGAAGTTGAACATGGGTCCTTGAAACTGTTAGCTGTAGACCTACCTTGGAGCTCACTTGCATTCTACAGCACTTTGTCTTTCAGGAAAAAAGAGAGGTCTGGGTTTATAGAGGAACTAACTCAATCTAAGGAAATTTGATAACCAAATATTTCATGACGAGTGTGCATCTCCAGGTAACACCTTCAAGTATAAGTTCAAATTCATGATAAGCCTAATTATAGATCTGAGATAGGGCACTTCTTCTCACCTTTAGACTTTATTTAGGAGATACTCTGATAATTTGTCTTCATCCACGGCACTGTATTGGCCAGGTCCATTAGTCAAATAGGTTTTCACTCTTAGGGATGTCAGATGAGCAGGGTCACTGTCAAAGAACCTCGTCTGTGGCGTGCTGGCTCCACAAGCTGCCTTTAGGTTTAAAGGATCTCTTAGAGTCCTCAGGACTTTCCTGGATCTTGGTTTATTGTAGAGCACTGTTGAAAAACAGATTTTGATTCATAGTTATTGTTGGATAATCTGAAACTAACTTAGGCCATTTCTGGATTGTGAGTGTTTGGTGCATGTGTATCTAAGTGTCTGCATCTATGAGTATGGTCTTTGTCAGTTTGGGCTTCCATAACGAAATACCATAGACTGGTTGGCTTCAGCAACGTACAGTTATTCCTCATAGTTCTGGTGCCTGGAAGGTTGACATCAGGTTTTGAGCATGGTCCAGTTCTAGGATCCACCTTCTGGTGGTATCCTCTTACAGCAGAGACCAGACAGAGAGCAAGTTCTTAAGTTTCTTTTTATCAGGTTACTAAACCTATTTGTGAGGGCTCTACCTTCAGGTCCTAGTAACCTCCCAAAGGCCTCACTTCAAATACTGTCACATTGGGGGTTAGGATTTCAACATAGGAATTTGGAGGGGACATAGATATTGAACACAATCGGTATGTCTTAACACAGTTAAGTAGTATCTACAGGAAATTGTAGGATGCAGCTTGTCACAGTGATCAAGGTCTGTTTTTCTGAAGTACCTCCATCATTTGCATAATTTTCTAAACCTTATTTTCCTTAGTTATGATAGGGGAGTCAAAATAGTATTGACCAGTAGGCCACTCATGTATTCGGTTCCATCCTTAAAGCATTATTCACATTGTAATGTATATGACTGGCACCCCAAAGTTGAAAGAACAGAATGTGTACAGTCACTACCAGAAGACTTGTTTGGCTATGGGAATTAATGAGTCACTGCACATAGCATGCTTGGCATTCAGGATGTGCACAACAAGTGATAACTTTCATTGTTACAGGAAGGTTCACACTGTTCTTTTAAGAAGACTGGGAAGGATAAGAGGTATAGTAAGGTTTTAACAAACAGTGTTTTAAAGTGATGCTAATGGGCAAGTAAAGGATTGAATTGTCCTCTCCATAAATCATTGCTAGCCTATGTTTAGAAGTCAGATCGTTGGTGAGAAACCCCAGACCAAACTGTATAAATGTATAATTATATTGACATTTCATGTATTTGAAGGTGGTTTTCTATATGCAGTCCTGCTTTCTGAAATGTCATTTTTTAAGGATATAACTTTCAGTAGAAGTAAGGAAATAAACTGAGGAGGCCTCTGAAATAGTGATTTCAAAGACCTTTCTATAAAGACATGGAACTGATTTTCTGAGTTCTAGTGGAATTTTAATGACTCTTACTAAACCTATAGTTCTTAAACAGCCTGGTTATGTTGTTTACCCATCCACTGTGGATTGGAAGATCAAACTTGAAGGTGTGTGTGTGTGTGTGTGTGTGTATACCCATCCACTGTGGATTGGAAGATCAAACTTGAAGGTGTGTGTGTGTGTGTGTATAAAGCTACTATTATGAGGTGTTAGCATACACAGTGATATAAGTGGAAAAATCAAAAGTTTGTCCTACAGGACTAAAAAGGAAAATGAAACAAAATCTCCATATTGATGATTATCTCTGAGACATTAAGAAAATATGTTCCATTTTTTTTGTGTTAAAAGGAAAATTTACATCTAAAATTTGTTCCCTTTTTATAATCTATTGTCTAAAATATGGTCTAAATGAAAAAACTTTGGGTACCTGGGTGGCTCAGTTGGTTAAGTGGCTAACTCTTGATTTTGGCTCATGATCTCATGGTTGGTGAGTTTGAGCCCCACACCAGGCTCTGTGCTCATGCATGGAGGCTGCTTCAGATTATGTGTCTCCCTTTCTCTATGCCTCTCTCCTGCTCATCCTCTCTCTTTCTCTCTCTCTCTTTCTCTATCAAAAAAAACATGAATAAAAATATTTTTAAAAAGAAAAAAACTTGGGTAGCTAAGAGAAGACAGTATGATATGGTGAAAATATATGACTTGGCATTGGACTGGGTTCATTCCACATTTGCCACTTATGCTTAAGTGTACTAAATGCTGTGAGTTTCAGCTTGCTTTCTTCTCTATAAGGCAGAGGTGATAGTTCCCACCATGCAGGGGTGCTGTGAGGCTGGGATGACATCATGTTTGTAAAGTACATCCAGCAAGGCCTGGCACATGCAGCTCAATATATTATTTGCTTCCTTCTTATCAATTTGGTGAAATTTATCTATTTTTTATTTTTTTATTATTAAAAAATTTTTTTTTATAGTTTTTATTTACTTTTGAGACAGAGGGAGACAAAGCATGAGCAGGGGAGGGCCAGAGAGAGAAGGAGACACAATATGAAGCAGGCTCCAGGCTCTGAGCTGTCACCACAGAGCCCGATGCGGGGCTCGAACCCATGGACCGTGAGATCATGACCTGAGCCGAAGACAGACGATTAACCGACTGAGCCACCCAGGCGCCCCTTTTATTTTTTATTTTGAGGGAGAGAGAGAGACAGAGAGAAAAAGTGGGGGGAGGGGAGGAGGGAGAGAGAGAACCTTAAGCAGGCTCCAGGCTCAGCGCATCGAGCCCTATGCTGGGCTTGATCTCACAACCTTGAGAGGATGGCCTGAGCTGAAATCAAGCATTGACTGCTTAACTGACCAAGCCACCCAACCCCCCTAAAATTTATTTATCTAAAACATCCTATTCTCAGTGAGGTTTCACTACATTGCTTTTTCTTTGAGTAGAAATTAAATTCATGATGCATATCTCAGACAATAACTGGTCATTGAATTTGGTAATTATAACCTTTGATCTAGATACTGCAAAATACCTGCAAGTGGGGAGTCTCTAGCAAAGTGTTACGGTGGTCTGAGAATCTTAAAAAGATTTGTTTCATAGTTTTGTGAGGTTTCAGGAATGTTAGGACTCTCTAGTATGAAGAAGGAAAGATAAATTTTATTTGTTGACAGTGGTACCGAAGTTAAGAAGACTGATAACATTCTTGTGTTAAATGCATTTTTAATATAGTTTGGATAATGTTTCTGGGCTGTGTTAAAATTCACTTCTTTTTTTCATTTACTCTTAGGTGGTTCATGTCCTTATTATATATCTTATTGATTTGGAGGATGTTCTAGAGACTTACACTATTGATTAGGCAGAGTGTTTCTATATTTTGTGATTTACCAGTTTTTACTCCTTAAATCATCATTACCAGTAGAATCAAATTGAAAAGACATACAGATCATTTTCTCTCACAGAATTTTTAGTCTTCTATGACATGTTCTGGATGCAATAATTTTATGAGAGCTGCCTAACTCCTTTAAATTTATCTAAAATACACCATCTGCTTTGTAACCTCAAGTGATCTTATGGTTTATTACATTTATTAAGCAAACATTTAGTGTGTAAATATAATTTAATAAGATTCCCACAGCTTTTTAATTAGGCTTTAATTTCTGCCACTAGAATTAAATCCACTAAAATATACATATGTCTCTAAGTCCTAGTAATAGTTCAGAATGTAACTGGTCAAAAAGGAATTTGTATGTTGGGTCAATTTTAATATCTTTAAGTCTCTTTTGAATTTTGATATCAGATCCCTACATTAAAGAGATAATTCTTAAGGTTTTGTGAGGGATATTTTATAAGACAGGACTAATTCTGATGCAAGTGACAGAGAACCCCAACTCAAACCTGCTTAAAAAGAATTGATTGGCTAAGTAGCTTGGATGAATATTGGGAGTAGATCTCAGATCTGGAGGAAGAGATGCAAGAAGTAGGGCTTTAATGAGGAGAACCAGGGACTCAATGATGGCAGAAGTCTATCTCTGTCTGTCCTAGACTTCTGTAGGAAAATTTCTAAGCATGAACACTGGTTCTCAGTGTTTGTAATTCAAGGAGCTACTTCATGGTGTCTTAGAAGTTTCTATTTCAAATTAAGGTGCTCTGTGATAAAATGTTAAGATAATGTAATTCATTATTGAAATCAAATGTTGGCAAATTGGAAATCAAATGTGAAATCAAATTTTTACTTCTAATATACTAAATTATTTTTATTAGAAAGAGTGTATCTTCAATAGAATTCAAGGTAATATCTCCTTGTAATATGGGGAAATGTAAAGATTTTATTATCTGGGGATTGACTTCCCAAGTTTAAAACATCTTTTAGAATTTAATGACAAAGTATCTTCCCATGAAGAGTGGACATGGCTGAGAAAGGAAGGGCCAGACGTTTTCTCATGCTAGTTACTGTATTTACCACATAGGGGAAAATAGTGATCTGGATCTTTAATAACTCCAGCTTTTCCATGAAAATCAGAATGGGGTATAAGTGACTGGAGGAGAAGGAGGAAACTCACGTCACTGAAAAGAGATGGAATCCACTGGAAACCAATCTCCTCTCTTCCACTTGTGCCTTCTTTCTTTCTTTCTTTCTTTCTTTCTTTCTTTCTTTCTTTCTTTCTTTCTTTCTTTCTTTCTTTCTTTTCTTTCTCCTTCCTTCCTTCCTTCCTTCTTCTTCCTTCCTTCCTTCCTTCCTTCCTTCCTTCCTTCCTTCCTTCCTTCTTTCTTTTCTTTCTTTCTTTCTCTTTCTTTCTTTCTTTCTTTCTTTCTTTCTTTCTTTCTTTTCTTTTCTTTTCTTTTCTTTTCTTTTCTTTTCTTTTCTTTTCTTTTCTTTTCTTTTCTTTCACCACAGAGTGATCATTTAACATGTAACCAAGCAGATTTGTGAGTACTGTTCATTGGCCAATCCCTGTGGTAAAAATAATTCACATGATCTGGCTCCTTCTCCATTCCCTACACCATCATATGCAAGTGTCACCCCTCTGACTGCTGTTTTTATTCAGCACATACGCCAAGGGCTTATGCTTCATAGTCTTTCTCCACATTGCAATTATTCCTTAAATGTCTTCACTTTGTCCCCCCTAGCTCTCTCCTATTTGTCCTATAGATCTTGCTTTAATTGTGGTATTCTCCCAGTAGTATTGTGTCAGTGCAAGTTGTGAGGATAAGTCTGTTGGTTTAATGTCTCTCTCCTTTTTACATCATAAACCCTGTGCATTCAGATATCATGTCTGTTTTATTCACTTGATGCCTAACACAGTGCTTGGGACGTAATTCTTAAATACTCTCTTTTTTTTTTTTAAAAGAATGTTCTTTTTTTTTTTTTTAATTTTTTTTTAATGTTTTATTTATTTCCAGGAGAGAGAGAGAGAGAGAGAGAGAGAGACAGAGAGAGACAGAGAGAGACAGAGACAGCGTGAGCAGGGGAGGGTCAGAGAGAGAGGGAGTCACAGACTGAAACAGGCTCCAGGCTCTGAGCTGGCAGTCAGCCACCCAGGCGCCCCCTTAAATACTCTTTAGACCATCAGTGAAGAAACAGGAAGAGAGTAGTGATGTTAAGCAGCTGCAGCAGCTGACTGACTGCAAAGCACAGAAGGAGCAAGCGGGTGATAAACTATAGCACATATTCCAATGGTGGAGCCAGAAAGAGATAGACATGCACAACACATAGGGACCAGCATTGCCGCCTGGGGTGTGGGGCTGTGTGATTGCAGGCACTTGTCCCCTGAGGACACGCATAGGCACATGTGCCTCCTGCTCAACTGCCCCTGAGCGTATCAGTGTGACGCTGGGGAGGCCTGGCAATCAGGACTGCTTAGCAGCCCGGGGAAAGGTTTGCACTCTGCCTATGAGTGACAAGCTAAGCCATTTGTGCCTGTATTTCACCACTAGCTTCACTGGCACATTTGGCTTCATTTGTAACACTGAGGTATCATTATTGAAATACTGGAAATTGCGGTGTACACTTGGGGAGTATTTTTCTTAAAACTAATTTAAAGATCATTTACCTCTTTTTGGGAATACATACAAAAAGGGAAACACTTGTAATTGGGATTACAATCCTATATACCAAATTTAGTTTACCCTTTTTAATTGAACTTTATTCCGTTTTTTTTTTTTCAGTTAATCATTTGTATTTTCCATGAATAGGATCACATTGTGATGAGCTACATGTTTTTTTTTTTTCTTTCTTAACTTTAACAAAAAACCACAATAAAACTCTTTTTGATTCAGGTATAGTTATAGCTCCTTCACCTTTCCCCTCTCAATAATACTTAAGTGATTTTAGTGTTTGTATTTTCAGTGATATGTGGATGCTTGACTTTTGAAGGAACACATCTCAGTCTGAACAACATCTTTGGCATCCAGATAGGAGTCCCCGGATCTGTCTGGGAAGTTGGGCTATATCTGAAGATACAAAGAACAGATAAGATCTACAAAGAAGGGAATCCAAAGTCACACAGTGCTTTTTTTGATAATAGCCTCATGGGCTAAACAACTTACCATGGGATGTTGTTTTAATGGTGATGGGGAACAATCCTGTACAAAGGTATTAAGAAAAATATGACAATGGCAATACAGGGAGACCTTTTCCTAATACCAGTCTTTGTAAAGTTTGCTCTTGGAACCAGATCTGTAAGGCTCTTTTTCTTGGGGCTTTGCATAACTGGTTCCTTCTCATCTTTTAGATTTCATTTTAAGCATCACGTCCTTAGGCTTTCTGTGGCAGGCCAGTTTGCAAAGACTAGTTCATACTTGAGGATTCTCAAAAGAGAATTCTTGATCTTTGAGCACTGTTATTTTCTTGTGTATTACTGTGAATTGGAAAATAAGCAGTGTGAGGATACACGTGAGTTTAACAACACAATGGCGAGGAGGGAGCAGATTTCTGGAACCTCCTGAGGTTTTCAGGTGCACCGAAAGTTTAGTAGAATCACATATGAAGGATCCTTCAGGGAAGAGGGGACTTTTGCCTTTTAACTACCTGTATGCTAATGTGAGAGTTGTGCTTACCAGTTTAGGTTGTGCCTTATTAAAAGATTTTCGTTTGAGCTGTGCCATTCAGTTGGGGATGCTGGGTTCATAATTTCTTGCTGTGCCATGTCTACGTTTGATCTACTGCTGTGACATCTGGCCTTAAAGGGCCTGACCATGGTCTTCTAGACCTTTTGTAGCCATCCTTTTTATTCTTTACCACAGGGCCATGTTTATTTCTCTCACAAGTCAAATAGCATTTAATTTGTTGGCTTGTTTCTTGACCATCTACCCCTCAGGATGTGAGCTCCAGGAGGCTGGCAATTGTAATTCCATCTCTCAGGTGCAGTCCATGCCCAGCCCAGTGTCTGATACCTAAATACCTTGCATTTCTTCCTCTCACAGAATCATGTGTGTGATGCTCCTATAGTCATAGGTATCATTAGTTAAGAATGTTTTCTATGTGTGTGCAAACTGTACACTTTCAATACATCATTGAGATACCTTAGCAAAGCCTGCCCTGCAAGGTTGGGGCCTGTGGCCTGGAAATTGGTAGGCACTCATATTAATGTACTATAAAAAGCATTCTTAGCATTTGGAAAACTGAACAATTAAAAAAAACCTGCCAATGGCTGGTATTTTACTGTTATTTCTCCTCAATCCTGCAAATTTTAATACCTTTGATACACACATTCTTCTAATTTGTTGTAGTAATTTGGCCAATATTCTCAGCAATTATATCACTGTAGTTCAGAGAACAGGATCTGTCTTGGCTCTCCGTCTTTTGAGCTGTGTGAGTTTTAGTGGCTCTTTTTTTTTTTTTTAAGTTTTTGTTTTAATTCCAGTTAGTTAACATAGTGTTCTATTAGTTTCAGGTGTGTAGTGTAGTTAGTTATTCAACACTTCCATACACTATCCTGTGCTCATCACAAGTGCATTCCTGGGGCACGTGGGTGGCTCAGTTGGTTAAGTGGTTGACTTCGGCTCAGGTCATGATCTCACAGTTTTTGGGTTTGAGCCCCACGTCAGGCTCTTTGCTGACAGCTAGCTCAGAGCCAGGAGCCTGCTTCAGATTCTGTGCCTCCCTCTCTCTCTCTCTGCCCCTCCCCCATTCTGCTCTGTCTCTCTCTGTCTCTCAAAAATCAAATAAATGCTAAAAAAAAAAAAAGAAAAAGTGCACTCTTCATCCCAATCACCTATTTTACCCATCCCTTCACCTCCACTTCCCTTCTGGTAACTATCAGTTCTCTATAATTAAGAGCCTCTTTCTTGATTTGGTGCTGTCTCTTATTTTTTTCCCCCTTTGCTCATTTGTTTGTTTCTTAAATTCTGCTTATAAATAAATTCATATGGTATTCATTTTAAAAGTGAAGCTAATAATAGGTTGTATTTTACAATATTCTTGTAGAGATGAAATTTTTTAATATGTTGAGTGTGTTCAGACCAGTATCTAGTAGAGTAAGCATTCAGTGTTAGGTAAAATAGATAAATCAGGGATAAAATTAAAGTTTACATTTATTTTCTTTTCTTTCCTATGTATGTGTCGATTTGAAATTTTGAAAGGTAAACTAATGTCTTTCTAAAATTCTTTTGTGGTAATGCCAGTCACGGGTATTTTTCAAGTGGGGCGACATAACCCTAAGAAAGATGGGGAAGGTTGTCTCCAGGTACCTAAATTTACAAATATCCATAGCAAGGAATTTTTAAAACATCAAAGTGATTGATACCTTTCAAAGCATTTTCCCCTGGAGGTGGCACACATTTCAACCCTGCTGCAATTGCTCAATACATGTTAAAATCTCCTCTTTTGGATTTGCCTTCAGAGCAAATGCACACTCTTTCCAAGGACATCTGCCTATTTATTTTGTAGTTAAATCTTGTTTTAGATTGAGGATGGTATTACTTAGTTTTATCATTCACTTGATTTATTGGACTTGACACAAAATGGTTTCAGTTCTTTCATCCACCCCCAGCTAATGAACACGTGCAGCCCTCTGAGAACAATCAAGAGTGTGATGTCTGCTTTGGGGATGTTTTCGAAGGTGGAGTTCTCAAAACATTCTGAACATATGGCACCATCACTGGAATCTGGTGTTGCCTTATAAGGTTATCACTTTGAAAATAACACCTATTTGGATGTAGAAGTTCTAGCAGTTATCATTTTTATTGCTAAAATTTGAACTCCCCAGAGGTCTTTTTGATTCTTTGCTTTTAAGATACATAACAACCTTCAATCCAAAACTCATTTGAATACGCAAATTCTATTAATTAAATAAAAAGAAAACAACAAAGCTCTAGCAATGTCAATATGTGATCTGTTTTTGTCATGGCTGCATTTTATCATTAAATACTTATCATTCTAATTACAGATATCTGAAATCTTCACTTCCATCATTACTACAACCTTGATAAATCCATAACATACACACAGGAGTGGTTTATATTAAAAACATAAATGTATTCTCTCATTGCTTTCCATCATAACACATTTCTGAAAATGGTTCTATAAAGCAGATAATATATTCCCAAAGGAACCACTGTTGGAGATTGTGTTCCTGACAAACAATGAAAAATCAAATAAATCAGAGATGTAGCAATAATGCATTAAAAATGCAAAATTATAACAGCCAGGCCCTTTATAGTAGTCGAAAAAAACTAAAGTAGTATACTAAGTCATATAAAATATCCATAAATATATTGGACATATTGATTATAAAGAAGATACAAATGGACTATTGATGTATAAATCTGACTGGAAACTGACCAATAGTAAATGGTTATTGTTCATTTAATTATAATGGTTTTAAAAATTGTATGGGGAGCCTGGAGCCTGTTTCAGTCTGTGACTCTCTCTCTCTCTGACCCTCCCCTGCTCATGCTGTCTCTCTCTCTCTCTCTCCTAGCAATAAATAAAACATTAAAAAAAAATTGTATGGGAATTGGAGAGAGATGATTTACAGGACTGATGTCTATGAAACTGTCTTAAAGAAATGTAAGCATTGTGCCTTTTCTCCCTTAATAGAATAATCCCACAAATAGGCAGATGTGCCAAAAATAAAAAGGTACCATTGTTCTTGGAGCTGTATCTTAACCTACTTTTTAGTAGGTTTTCAATACGTTTGTTAATGAGATTGACTCATTCAGGCAACATATATGAGACATGTACCATGTTACAGGCATTGTTCTAGATATTGGGCTACTTCGATGTAGAGGAGTTGAGCAGGAATCAGTAAAGGAGGCTGAGAAGGAGTAGAAATGAAAACCAGGTGAGTGTGATGTTCTGCAAGTTAAGCGAGGAAGATATTTCAAGGAAACTGAGCTGATTATTTGTGTCAACTAGTATGAGAACTAAAAACACTTAATAGCAACTCTTCAAAAGGTGATTTAAAATCTCTTTCCTAGGGCCAGGTATGAGGTGAGTATGGACCAGTATTGTGATTGAATGTACATTTGTCCTCAATTTGACAAATATTTGAATGAATATATAGGGACTGGGACCACCTAGTTGTGGCTGTTAGTTTGGGACCTTGAAATGATTGCTTTGGAGATATGAGTAATGAGGAAAGATGGCAAATAGCCGGTATGAGCTCTGAATTACCTAGGCAGAGTACCAGTGGACCTATCAGTTAGTTCTAGATGGATGGTTTGGTGATCTTCCTCTTCTCCATCCCCTAGTGATAGGAAGATTGTAAAGTACAGGGCATAAAATGCAAGGCCAATATCTAGAGAGATGTTACATAATGTATGTCATGTGTTTATGTAAGTATATACATTATGTTTAAGAGGGGGCAAATACTTAGTATAAATCTACTGTATGCTAAGCATGTGCCAAGCTCTGTAACGTTACTTAGTGTCATATGGACATTCACTGCCTTGAATTATAATCAGAAATATAGATATAAATGCTATAGTTGCTTGGAAAAGTAATGTGGACTGGAATAGTCATAGAAAAGTTGCATAAAAATGTGGAGTTTGCTCTCAGACTTCCCACCATGTCTTTGTCTTGGCACCTGGGGTAAGAAAAGGATATAACCACACCTAGTAAAATGCGTGGCACGTAATGAGTAGTTAACAATGCCTATTTGGTTACTTTTGCTGTATTATGTGTGTGAATATTCAAATCGTTTGTTCAAATTTCCTGAAAGTGGCAAAGCAATAGAGAATGGGCATCAATAACTGTATGTAGGAAAGGAATCCAGCTTTGCGAGCTTTATCAACTCTAAATTTCTGGAAATTTAGTGTAGGCTCAAACCGGCTATCCTCTGAAGGATTTATGAACTGTCCTAACAAAACTGGCAGGTTTCTGGAAATGACAGAACAACCAAAGAAGAGTTACATTTGTTCGTCTTGATCTAACTGGGACTATTTTCCCTGAAACATGAAGGTTGCAATTGGGATTATCTATTCTTTAGATAAAAATATTTGTCATGTTCAACAAGGAATGAAAGGGAATAACTAAATGTGGAAAAGAGAGGAGACCAGCTTTTCAGTTGACCTTGAGTCTCTGGCACTAGGATTGATAGTGACTCTATTTCAGTCTCTAATTATTACTCAGTTGACAAAGGAAAACTTCTTATTCACAGTCTTGAGGCAAGCCCTTTCTCTTTCTAAATCAGCTGCTTGCTTAAAGTGATGCCAGCAGTTTTGTTTAGAAACCTCACTGTTCTCCAAACTGTAAAAGCATGCTTCTATTTTCCAAAGGAGAAATGTATTTTATTTGATTTTGCAGTATAATTTTGATAGCTTTGTGGTAAAGTTGGAAAATTTTCCTGTTAGATAATGGGTGTGTAAATGACTGCCAGGAGATTTTGTTCAGAGTCCAATTTCCTATAGCTCATCACTTATTTGTAGAAAAAGCTTTCAATTCAGTCCATTAATTGAAATTCTTGAATAAATTCCCCAAGAGTTTAACTCTGCTGGACTAGAGGTTAGAGACTAGTTTGCAATCATGTGGAAATTTTATCCACTGGAAAAGTCAAGATCTAAATGTGAAAGGAAAGTGAAGGGGGACCGTAACATTAAGTAAAATGAGCAGTCACTCCCAGAGCCTGAAGGTAACTATGTGTGGAACACAATATTCAGGCAGTCTTGTGAGGATTGCTAATGTTTAGGTAGCACATAACTCATAAAGGATAATATCTAAATGATATCCAGCTTAATTCATAGTATATGATACAATGATGAGTGAGGTTTGATGGATCTATAGAACTATCTGTGATTAAAGAACTCTGTTAGGGGGATAAAGCAAGTGGCAAGATGAAGTATATTTGCATAGGCGAAAGCCTAATCAGATATGTTACCTGCAGCTGTTGATCTGGAAATCCGCGTGAAACAGGGGACTTCATCTTCAGTTCCAGTGACTCATTAGCAATTATTTGTTTCAGCACTGTGGTTTTTCAAAGATCATTCAGATATTTCTGTTAGTCATATATATTTAAAAGCTTGGGCCAGGTCAACGAGAATATAGAATATATTCAATTGACCTAAATGGATTGATACTCCCACCCCTTCATCCCCCCTTAATGTTCCAGCTCAGTTTAGACTCTGGTTAAGTCCTGCTGCTTTTCATATCCTGTTTGGCTCATCCTAAAACTGTCAACTGACAAAGCCAATTACTGAAATTTTAAAAAAATCAGCATTTAAGACCTTGGGCACTGCTAGGTTCTTTCATTTAGGGTAATATTGGAAATCATAGTATGTAGACGGTTCACAAAACTGAGGCTTAAAATAGCAGGTGAAGTGCAGTGATTCCCTTTGAAACAAAACTAATCTTTCCATTTGCTGCTTGACTCTGAACACATTCACTGACAGTCTCCAGTCAGTTTCATCTACCATATGATTTCACTCCTATATGGAATTTAAGAAACAAACCAGATGAACCTATGGGAGAGTTGGGAAAAAGTGAGGGAGAAGCAAGCCATGAGCGACTTTTAAGATTAGAGAATAAAGTGAGGGTTGATGGAGGGAGGTGGGTGGGGGCGATGGGCTAGATGGGTGATGAGTATTAAGGAGGGCACTTATAATGAGAACTCAGTATTGTATGTGATGAATCGCTGAATTGTACTCCTGAAACCAATATTGCACTATATGCTAACTTGAATTTAAATAAAAATTTGAAAAAAATAACACCATTGGAAAATGTGAGTAAATCTTAATCTCACAGCAAGGTTGTAAAAACAACGTGAGAATAAACATATATGTAAAGAAAAGTATATTGGTTTATTTTGTTGTGAGAGGTTTTAATCATAACTAACTGGACTTCAAATATTCATAAAGGAGAATAGTTCTAGTATAGCTTTGGTGTTAATTTGTTTTACCATTATCTTGGAGTTGATTTACAATCCTATTTTGTCCTTGAGGAAATCTGTTGACCTTGAGAATTAAGAAGAAAATGTTAGAACATTTTTTTTTGGTTACTACTTCTCTTTTGGATAAAGGGAAAGAAAGAACAATGCTGTTTGATGAGGTTTGGTGTGTGTGTGTGTGTGTGTATGTGAGAGAGAGAGAGAGAAGAGATACATATAGCTATAGATAGCAGGTGTTTCTTCAGGCCACACCAGTCTAGATTTTTCTCTCAGAATGCAAAATCATAATAAATCTGACATCCCTTGTGAGTACCTCAGGAACTGAGAACACCAGATATCCAAACATACTTCTTAACTTCCATTTTATATACTGTGTCTCCATCACTTGTAATTATTTTGATGCAAGGTATTCCTGTGCCTTTGTCTTCCTAACGAAGCATTCTTCCATAGCCGTCATCACTTTTAATGTGTTTTCTAGCTTATCGCCAGTACCATTTTCTGGGAGCAAGCAATCTCTCTTTAGGGCTCCTTTCCCAGAGAGGATACTTGAGAGTCTTTCCTTCTACTCAGTGCTGCAAACCCATTGCTGTTCCCAGCTCAAGAATAAAGCTCATCCTACCATAGCCTTGCCAGGCTAGAGATCCACCTCTGTGATCTTTTCTCTACATGGGACTGGGGGGCGCCATGGGAGCTACTCCCCCTAGTGCTGCTCTCTTCTGGAAAGTGTTCTTTTTTTCCCCTGTATTTTCTGAATGGTTAGCTAATTCTTTTTGTTTTATTATTTTTTTTCTGCTGATGTTTTGAGATACATACTTTTCTGCTAAATTGGGATGAAAAGAGCAACATGGGGTTTTTTTAGTGATCATGGACAAAAAAGGACTGAATAACACAAACGGAATGTGGAGTTCTAACTCTATTCTTTCCTTATTTGATGATGCTATTAATAGACCACCCTTGAAACATCAGTACCACAAACTTCTGGTTGCTCAAGCTGAAGAGTTGTCCTTGATTCTTCTTTTTCCTTTATTCCCCATAGCTAGGGTACTGGCTTATTGTCCAAACTGGGGTAATGTTGAGAATGAAAGTGCCTTCTCTGAGGCACTGCAACAGTAGACAGAAATTGGTTTTGTCACAGGTGAACAGGGAATGCACAATTACCTTATCCATGAGTAAATATGTAAGATTTATTAGCTTTGCCTTCAAAACATACATTGAATGAATTCATTTGTCTCCATCTCACTTCTATGATCTTGAAGCCATCAACACCTGTGCTATTATAACAACTCTTAGTGCATCTGATTTGATTCTTGTCTTCCCAGGATTCATTTTCTACACAGCAGCCAAAATAATCTTTCAAACAGATTAGATCACATCATTTCCTTGTTCCAAAATCTCCCAAGGTTTCAAGGTGTCTTTAGAAGAAACTTCATATGCTCCCCTGGTCTCTAATGCCTTACCCATCTCTGTAGGTCATTCCATAGCAACACCACTAGGCTTCATCTCTACTGGACCTTCTTTATAGTTTATATATATATGTATATATATATATATATATATTTTAAATATTTATTTTTGAGAGAGAGAGAGAGAGAGATCAAGCAAGTGAGTAGGAGAGTGGCAGAGAGAGAAGGAGACCCAGAAGCCAAAGCAGGCCCCAGGCTCTGAGTTGTCAACACAGAGCCCAGCATGGGGCTCAATCCCATGAACCACAAGATCATGACCTGTGCCAAAGCCAGACACTTAACCAACTAGCCACCCACGTGCCCCTGTGGTTCTTCACATGCAAGGCCCATGTCTGCCACAAAGACTTTGCATTTGCCTGAATTGCTCAGCCATCAGGTCTTAGCTTTCTGATTCTTTGTTATCATTCAGATCTCAGAAAAATATCACCTCCTCTGAGTACTCTAACTCATTCTAATGCTGTCTTCAACCTTTCTCCAGTCATTCTATCATATTATGTTTTATTAGCACCTCCCAGTATCTGAAAATATTCTGTTTTTCAAAATTGTGGTAAAATATACGTGCCATAAAATATACCATGGAAACCACTTTTGAGTGTACAGTTCAGTGGCATTAAGCATATCTACCTTGTTATGCAACTATCTCCAGCATGGTTTTCATCTTCCCAAACTGAAACTCCACCCTCATTAAACAATGTGTCTTCTTTTGTTTCTCTAAAGCCCTGGCACCACTGTTTCTACTTTCTGTCTCAGTAAGTTTGACTATTCGAACTACCTCATGTAAGTGGAATCATATGGTAACTGACCTTTTGTGACTGGCTTATTCCACTTAGCCGAATACCCTCAAGGTTTATCTGTGTTGTAAGATATGTCAGAATTTCTTTTAAGGTTCAGTATTTCGTTGTGTGTCTATAAACCACATTTTGTTTATTTGCTCATTGATGGATACTTGGGTTACATTCACCTTTTGGCTATTATGAGTAATACTTTTATGAACATGGGCATACAGCTATCTTTTTAAAAAAATTTTTTTTAAAGTTTATTCTGAGAGCGAGCGAGTGAGAGAGAGAGAGAGAGAGAAAGAGAGAGAGCAAGAGAGCGAGAGCAAGAGAGAGAGCGCCAGTGAGGGAGACAGGGAGAGAGAGAATCCCAAGCCGGCTCTTCACTGATGGCTCATAGCCTGATGTAGAGCTCAATCAAACTCAAGAACCCATGAGATCATGACCTGAGCTGAGATCAAGAGTTGGACTCTTAATCCAGATGCCTCCATACAGTTATACTTTTGAGACCTTACTTTGAGATCTTTAGGTACCCACTGAGAAGTGGGATTGCTGGATTATGTTTTAAGATTTTCATGAATGACTATGTTCATCATGGCTGCTCTATTCCCACCGTCAGTGAATAGGGTTTTAATTTCTCCATACCCTCACCCCCACTTATTTTCTGTGTGGGTTTTTTTAAAAATAAATCATTGTAATAAATGTAAAGTGGTATCACTATAGTTTCATTTGTGTTTCACTAATAATTAGTAATGTTGAACAGCTTTTCATATGCTTATTGACAATTTGTGTATCTTTTTGGGGAGAAATATCTATTCAAGTCCTTTGCTCATTTTAAAATCAGTTGTTAGGGCTCCTGGGTGGCTCAGTTGGTTAAGTGTCTGACTTCCGCTCAGGCCAGATCTCATGGTTCATGGGTTTGAGCCCCGCGTCGGGCTCTGTGCTGACAGCTCAGAGCCTGGAGCCTGTTTGAGATTCTGCGTCTCCCTCTCTCTCTCTGCCCCTCCCCCACTCATGCTTTGTTTCTGTTTCAAAAATAAATAAACTGTAAAAAAATTTTAAAAAATCAGTTTGTTGTTTTTGAGTATAGGAGTTCTTTATGTATTATACTTTCCACATCAGATATTTGGCTTACAAATATTTTTTCCTATTCTCTGAGTTGGATTTTTACCTCTTTAATGCACAAAGCTTTTAATTTGGAAGAAGTCCAAATTATCTTTTATTGTTGTTGTTGTTAGTTGTGCTTTTGATATTACATCTAGGAAATAATTGCCAAATCTGATGTTATGAAGGTTTCTCCCTATGTTTTCTTCTAAGAGTTTTATAGTTTTAGCTCTTTTTAGGTCTTTGATTATTTAAACTTGACTTTTACATATGGTATATTGTACTTGCTCTGTTTTTATTTCTATAAATCCCATAAAATATAAGCTCAATGAGATCATGCACCAGGCTTGTTTTGCTCAACACTGTATCCCAGTCCTCCCGTTAGGGCTTGGCATATAGTAAAATGTGGCATGAATGAACAAAAGAAGATATTCAGGTGAACTTTCTAAGGCAAATAAACATTTACTTCTCAGAATCATAGACTCTTGTGCCAACATGAGAGCTTATTCAATTTGTATTAGCCACTTTCTAGGTCAGCTTTCTTCTAGCTCTTGTTTTTTTGCTCATCCAGCCTAGAAATTATGTTCCTGGAAATGTGGTTAATCAAATTTAATTTATCTCCATCCACTAAGAGTGAGATTAAACATAATGTAAGCAGTGTAAGTTATTGTAACATAACAAACATAACATTGAAAAGTCCTCTTTCTTCTGAGGAAGCCATGGGGGCAATGAACTTCGGATTAGATCTTTAGATATTTGAAAGTTTCATGTTAAAGACACTTTAACTTTGTCTAGTTTCTTTATTTTACCTGGGAAAATACAGTCTTATTTATAATTCTTAGCATGTTATATGAACAATAATTGAGAAAGTGGGCTTGGAAACTTCAGCATTGCTTTTCTTAATTGATTGGAGGGTAGAGAAAACTCTTCTTCTCTTCACCATCCCTCCTCTTATCTCAAAATCTGCTTAAACTATTTGTGTAAGAATCTGTTGCTAGAGATAGGGAGGCCTCATGAAAAGAAGACAAATCATAGCTTGTTGATGATAGAGGCCATACAGAGATGGATAGACTGAGACAGCTGTAAACAGACTCATCTCAGTTTGGGTGGCATGTGGAGTGGGGCATGAGGGCCTGAGCAGATAGTGAGAAGCCTGATTGACAGGGGTCTGTCAAGGTCAACAACATTGAGATTTTCATTTCTTAGTGGGAAGAGCAACCGGTGAGTTCCTCATGGATCCTAAAGTTATGTGTGTTGAATGCAGTGGCTTCTGGGACACTCAGACAGGTTCTTTTTTTTTTTTAAGAAAGAGACTCGGATATTCTTTTAATTCAAATCACCAAAAGAACAGAAGTTTGAGCATACTCTCTAGCTCATCATGTGGCATGGGGAAACAATTCCTGTATCAAGAGAGCTGGAAATGTTTTAACTGATATCAACCTGTCTTGCTATAACCTTTCTCTGTCACTGATTTTTTTTTTTTGAAATGTAAGTTTTATTTCTTAACTCTACTGCTTATGAGTAAAAGGAAACCAAATAAATCCTCTGGGTGGGTGTTTGAGTGTTTCTAAAGGGTTCTATCATTCAGACAAATGTTTGCTATCTCTATCACTTCTTTGCCTAGTCTTTATTTCTAATCATGAGTGTTTATGATAGCCTAAACTTGAGGTCTGCTACTTAGAAAGGAAAATTTCAGCTGAGATAAATAAACCACTGGAGGGAGAACTTGCCTTTACTACTCTGTTTTCCTTTTTTGGGGGGAGCAGAATTTCTCCTCATAAAAATTATTGCAGACTCTTACCCAAAGATGGCTCTCAGGTTTTGCAAACATTTTTCAACTGTGCATTGGATTGGTATATATGCCAAAAGTCCTTCCCCACTTCCTGTGAATATGACTGTGCATTGCTCAGTTCAGCATCATTTGCATTACACCTCTACCTTTATACTATGCTATTATAATTAGAGAAGAGCAAATGGAAAAATGCTAATGATTGTCATAATTGGGTTCATTATTTAAATAAGTATTAGATAAGCTATTAGGTATTTAAGTATTAAGCATATAATTGGGAGGTGGTTTTTTGCTCTCAAAAAGCTTCTCTGTAAACTTGGGTTTGAAATTGTAGGAGGAAAAGGAATATAATAGGTGAAGAAAATATTAGAAACATGTAGTGCAGTTGGCAGATGATTTTGTCTCTTTGCATACCTAGTACAGATTTTGATGAAAGGTTGGCTTCTTTGAAAATGTACTGTGTACTCATACTTAAGCCATAAATCTCTTGAATTTGGAGTTCAATTTAAAACACCCTGGGAATACCGACGCATTTCCTTTTGAATGTATCTTTAGAAACATACACATACTCAAGCGCACACACACTGATTATAAAATATTCTCTGAGTAACAGCAGTGTGGGAAGAATTTAAATTAGGTGGTAAAAAAATAAAAAGTCACATAAATGCTATGGCTATTAATATAATTTAAATGTTCTAGATATTTTAATGACTGGTAATCTGTTGAAAGTCTAGTACACTAGATAGCCCTACACTAGTTTTTCTACTATCTGGCCATTGCTAATAAAAATACCAATAGGCGCCTGAGTGGCTCAGTTAGTTGGGCATCTGACTTCGGCTCAGGTCATGATCTCACAGCTCGTGGATTCGAGCCTCGTGTTGGGCTCTGTGCTGACAACTAGCTCAAGAGCCTGGAGCCTGCTTCGGATTCTGTGTCTTTCTCTCTCTCTGCCCCTCCCCCACTTGGTCTCTCTCTCTCTCTCTCTCTCTCTCTCAAAAATGAATAAATGTTAAAAAAATTTTTAAAAACTCACATTTTAACATATAAGGCCTATTACTTTCTCATGCTAAAACTTTGCAAGACAAAGTTCTTTTTTTTAAAGTTTATTTTTATTTATTTTGAGAAAGATACAGAGACCAAGTTGGGGATGGGGAGAGAGAAGAGGAGACAGAAACCCAAGCAGCCTCCATGCTGTCAGTCCAGAGCCTGATAGGGGGCTCAAACCCACAAACTGTGAGATCATGACCTGAGCCAAAATCAAGAGTCAGATGCTCTACTGACTGAGCCACTCAGGTACCCCCAAACCAAAGTTCTTAATGGTAAAGTTGTATTGGTTAACGATGTACAAGTCTTTGTAGTCAAATGTGACTTGGGTTTGCAGCTTTAAAAATATTGGTCAGACTCAGATAAACAAAAGCTCAGCCATATTTAATTTTGTTTTATGGTGAGAAAGAGGAAGGGTTATTAAAGGTTCGAGGTAATTCAAAAGATAAAACCTACTGTCTTTGGTACTATCCCAGAGAAATGTTTAATTGGACTTTGGGGCATGTCCAGTGAGCATTTTTGTACTTTATGAAACTCCTTTAGAAATGAAGACTCTCCCCTGATAACAAGAGGGTTAGAAGGAAGAAGAGATCACTACCATTGTGAAAGCTGCAGACAGTGAGGCAGTGCATTTTCCACCCAAAGAGGTGAATCAGATCAGATGTACCTTAGTCCTATCAGAGCCTGACACGTTTATATGAGATGAAATTGTTGCCTCGGTTTACAATCTTGATTAACAAAAGAGAAAGATAACATAAAAGATAAATCCCCAGTGCCTGAAATTTCAGAGAAACTCAAAAAATGTTTCTTGAGGCAACAGAGTTTACTGGTAAAGAGCCTTGATTCTGGAACCAGATTGTGAGCGTTGAAATTTCAGCTACGATTTACTGTGCAGGAGTTGGGGCAAGTTCATTTTTTCGCTTGAGTTTCCTCATCTGTAAAATGAGAATAATAATAGCACCTACTCTCAAAGGGTTGTTGCAAGGATTAAATGGAAGAAAAAAATTACTGTAGAACATGGTGGACCCATAGTTACCGTTATGTAATTGTTTTTAGTAAGTGAGTAAATGGCACAAATTACTCTTGGAGGCTGTGTTTTAAAAATTAGAGTGGGTTTTCTTTAGAATTAGATTGAAATGTCCCACTGTGATGAGTTTATGATTAGTTACTCTTTCAATGCATGGTGTCATTACTGTCTTTGCTTGACTCCATAGCCCCATCAAAAGACTCAGTGTGCTCAGGCATTCATGTGCTCCCTGGAGACAGAGTCAGAAACCACTCTCCTTGAAAGAATTTCCAAATTTGATCAGCTCCATAAATGTGGGACTGTGTCTTGTGTTGAGGTAGCCGCAGCACCCCAGCCTGGAACCGTATGTGGCACATAGTATTGTTCAATATCTACTGCACAAACAATTACTGACTATGTGCTATGCCCTGTACAGAGCAAGATAAACGGATGTGATGTTTGTACACTTTTAAAAAAACAACAACTCGGCTTCTTATTAATAAAGATGACAGGGAGTAACAGTGGAATAGGAAGTGCCTCGGGCCAAATGAGAAGAAAATTGGAATCTGCTTTCGGTTCTGTTCCTAAGTTGCTAAGGAAAAATCATTAAACCTTCCCACAGACTCAGATTTTTTTTCCACCTGTGAAATGAGAAAAGTAACACATGCTCTACCTCTTGTACACGGATTTTTTAAATTATAAAATTAACATGATAGTAATTGTGAAGGTAACTTGAAAATGTAGAATGATTTAAAGTTAAAATGATTGCAAAGATATTATAGTTCTAAAGGTAGAAGTAATATTTAGGAGAAGGTTTCTTTCTTTTTTTTTTTTTTTAAGTTTTTTTTTTTTTTTTTTTTGAGAGAGACAGAGCATGAGCAGGGGAGAGGCAGAGAGACAGGGAGACACAGAATCCAAAGCAGGCTCCGGGCTCTGAGTGGTCAGCACAGAGCCCAACATGGAGCTCAAATTTGTGAACTGTGAGATTGTGACCTGAGCCAAAGTGGGACACTTAAGCGACTGAGCCACCCAGAAGCCCCAGGAGGAGGTTTTATTGCCAAGAGAAAATAGACCATTTGTCAAAGGCTCTGGAGGCTGCTTTTTCATGAACTTGTTGCATAGACTACTCTTCATGGCATTAAAGTTGAGATCATCTTCCCTTTTCTGTAACCTTGTACATTTTTTAACATAAATATTTACATATGAATGTATGGTCATGCAAATTGGAAATCATTGTTTCATAAATTATGAAACCAAAGGCCAGAGAAATTCAGAGATTTAATAGATCCACATTGAATAATGTATAGATTTTAGAATTTTGTAAAGTTTGTGTACGTAAGAGGTTGCTGCGGTAGAGGTCAAGGAGGTTGTTTCCTGCTTTCTCCTCTAGGGTTTTGATGGTTTCCTGTCTCACATTCAGGTCCTTTATCCATTTTGAGTTTATTTTTGTGTATGGTATGAGAAATTGATCTAGTTTCATTCTTTTGCATGTTGCTGTCCAGTTCTCCCAACACCATCTGTTAAAGAGGCTGTCTTTTTTCCATCGGATATTCTTTCCTGCTTTGTCAAAGATTAGTTGGCTGTATACTTTTGGGTCCACTTCTGAGTTCTTGATTCTGCTCCATTGGTCTATGTGTCTGTTTTTGTACCAATACCATACTGTCTTGATGATGACAGCTTTGTAGTAGAGGCTAAAGTCTGGGATGGTGATCCCTCCCGTTTTGGTTTTATTTTTCAGTATTCCTTTGGCTATTGGGGGTCTTTTGTGGTTCCATACAAATTTTTGGATAGTTTGTTCTAGTTTTGAGAAGTGTGCTGGTGCAATTTTGATTGGAATTGCATTGAATGTGTAGATAGCTTTGGGTAGTAATGACATCTTAACTACATTTATTCTTCCTATCCACGAGCATGGAATGTTTTTCCATTTCTTTGTGTCTTCTTCAATTTCCTTCATAAGTCTTCTATAGTTTTCATCATACAGATCTCTTGTATCCTTGATTAGGTTTATTCCTAGGTATTTTATGGTTTTTTGCGCAATTGTGAATGGGATCCGTTTCTTGATTTCTCTTTCTGTTGCTTCATTGTTGGTGTATAAAAATGCAACCGATGTCTGTACGTTGATTTTGTACCCTGCAACTTGGCTGAATGATTGGATCAGTTCTAGTAGGCTTCTGGCGGAGTCTGTCGGGTTTTTCATGTAGAGTATCATGTCATCTGCGAAGACTGAAAGTTTGACTTCCTCTTTGCCAGTCTGATAATCTGGTACATCTTTAAACGGGACTGCAGTCTTCCTGGAAAATGAGATTTGGAATGAATGGGAATTTGTATTGACAATCCCTGTTGCTTGCCATGAAGATGGAGAGGGCCACATGATGAGGAGTATGGCTGACTTCTAGGAGCCGAAAGCAACTTCTGGCCAATAGTCCAAATGGAATTAGGGATCACAGTTCTCTAATTGCGAGAGATGGAATTCTGCCACAATGACATTGTCTTGGAAGAGGAGCTGAGCTCCGGATGAGAATACCTGCTGGCTGACATCGGGATTTTAGCCTGTGAGACCTGAGCAGTGAAACCAATGTCTTTGTTCTTGGACTTGCGACCTGTCGAACCAGGAGCTAACAAATTGATCTTGTGTTGAGGTGTCAAGTTTGTGGTAATTTGTGATGAAGCCATAGAGAATTCATACAGGGAGATTAGGGATTAGCTGTGCCATTAGAGTGTTTTTTGATTTCTTGTAAGCAGCTTCTGAAAAAAAAAAGAGTAGGTTGAACCACATTAACTTGAATATTCTAGAATTATTTTAGACAGAAATAGTAATTTGAGATTATGGATTCAGTCACAACATGTTAAACCTTTATCAAGTCACATTGTTGACTCCAATGCCAAGACCTATCAGAAATATTAAGTAATTGGAATGTAATTGATAAAATATATTTTTTAATAAACATCTATGTTTTAAATTCATGCTCTTTTTCTTATGTTAGTTTACTTTCTGCCCTCTGACAGAGATGCTGGTGAGTGATAGTGATAAGAAATGTAGGCTTAGTTCGCAAATTTGGGAACGTGTGTGTGTGTGTGTGTGTGTGTGTGTGTGTGTGACATAATTGAGGCTAAACAGAGTTACATGTATATGAGGCCCGCAGTTTGCCTAGGCTTCTGTTTGCAGACCTATTTGTAGGAAAGGGGCTTGCCAAAACGATGTTGATGTATGTTTCTGGAGAACTGAGGTTGAAGACTGATATCCGCAGATGATAGACCATTGGTAATCCAGTGTGTCTCCATGGGCTACACAGGACCCTACACAGAGAAAGGCTATAGTCAGAACTTAAATTGCTTTCAAGAAAAAATTGTGAAATGTGCACATGAGCTGGGTTGCATGGATCTCCAAAGGCCAAAGTAAATTAGCGTAGAGGATTTTCGTGTTTTCCCCTCTTCCTTGTGAAGCATGATATTATCTCTGATAATATGAAGACCATAGGTCCTCATAGGTCAGAGGAACACTGGCCAAGCCCTGAAGGAGAAGATTGATAGTATTCATGGAAAGAGGAAATGCGAGAGAGCTAACAGATTGTTTGCCACTGGGGTAGGAAGTAAAGATAGTAAATTTGGAGAATGTTGATTTTGAGGTCCTTGTGATAGAGAAGAAGACATTTTAAATATGGACTGGGAACTTAGAATGAGGTTGGTGTTGAACATGTAGATTTTGACAATCAATATTGTCAAAGTCGAATTCATGAATGTGAATGAGATCGTGTAGGGGACTGTATGGGATAATAAGAAAAAGCTCTGTGGAAAGACAGGCAATACTGGATAATACTAATGACTTTGGAAGAGAATTGGAGCAAGGTGATATATCCTAGCAGCTATGGGAGAAACAAGGTTTCACATCTTTATAAAACTTCTTCCATGCTTTGTGATACTTGTTGCATAGCTTTAGAGGGATTTAATGATCTAGTCAATAAAATAAATTTCTTCTCAGAAATCAGCCATGTTCGATGTGATCCTCATTTCTTTACCAACAATATTACTTTCCCTTTAACAGTACAGAAAGAAGTTACCAAGCATTTCCTCTTTGTAATTAAATAATCATTACTTGCTAATTTAAGAAGGAACTTTAATGTTTAATTTAGTCTTATATAAAAGATAGCTTATACAATGACTTGGAGCCAAACTCTCAGTGAATATTTCTTTGCCAGTTAATGAAAACAGAACACAGAATAAAAGCATCTCATTAAACTACGTTCATATTGTTGCAGCATCTGAAATAACTGGTGTCACTTTAATTGAATGAGATATCTTTAAACTGTTGGTTTTAAGGAGAGACCTAATCAAATCAGTCAACAATAATTTTTGAGGTTGGTAATTAATGAATTTAATAATTTATCTAGTGTTGAATAATTCCTTTTACAGTTGATGAAATCATAAATAATTTTCTAGGATTTGAAGAATATGCATTATTTTCATTTATATTAAATATCTCAGAAATTTAATCACTAAATTTAGACTAATATACAAGAGGAATCTAAAATTCATTGAGGCTTTCTTTCTTTAAAAAAATTTTTTAACGTTTGTTTATTTTTGAGAGAGAGAGTGTGAGCAGGGGAGGAGCAGAGAGAAAGGGAGACACAGAATCCAAAGAAGTCTCCAGGGTCCAAGCTATCAGCATAGAGCCCAATGCGGGGGGATTGAATTCACAAACCACGAAATCATGACCTGAGCCAAAATTGGATGCTTAACCAACTGAGCCACCCAGGCGACCCTTTGAGACTTTATTTCTATCAGAATTCTACCTGTGAGTTCTTTTCTTGACACATTTCAGTTTTATGTCAACGTTCCCCCCAACCCCCTTCCAGACTTCAATGCTGCCTTGAACAGCTTTTTACATCCTCAGAGCCTTCAAAAGAATGGCCTTATCTGAATACTAGCCTGTGAGGATACTTATGAGGATAAAAAATAAATTATACCTCTATCCCTTCTGCTTTGTGTGTTGTGTAACAGAATTGCTGGCCAATTCTCTGGAAAAAAGAATTGGTACAAGTTTTTGTTTGATTACCTTCTCTTAAAGGTGTAGGAGAAACATCGTTTAAATATGACACAAAATTGGGTGCTGGATTGGAAAGGTTCCTGGTGAACATCCACAGACTCACATGTGGTGTCTAACCTTAGCAAAGGAAGAATTGGAAGAGTTGTGAGGAGAATATTAGATTTTACTGACAGAGATCCCTGGAAAGCTCTAAGGAAAGCTTAGGAAGCAGAGAAAATATAAGTATCTCAACTGTCATGTCAATAATAAGACTGTGCTGGAATCCAGTACAGAAAAGTAATTTTTGAAAAAGTTGTACAGATTTTTGCACTGGAAATATTTATTTATTTAAAAAATCAATTTCTATTTCTAATGCCTTAAATCTCACTGAGTTATCCTGCTAACAAAACCTAAAGATAATTTGGAGGCTTTCTCCTCAGAGACTTTAAACTTTAAAGTTCTTCATTTTTCTTTTTCTATTTCTCCATGTAGGTCTATTGGATTTTTCAGAATAATATAGATTATACCAGACATGCTAAAATATATAGAAGTAGGAAAGTCTGATCTTAGCTAATTTTTAATACATATTTTTAAAAATTTCACTGTTATTATTTATCTTTGAGGGAGACAGAGAGAGAGTGAGTTCAGGAGAGGGGCAGAGAAAGAGAGGGAGACATAGAATCCAAAGCAGACTCCAGGCTCTGAGCTGTCAGCACAGACCCCGAGCTGGGGCTCAAACCCACAAATGGTGAGATCATGAGCTGAACTGAAGTTGGATGCTTAACCGATTGAGCCACCTATGTGCCACTTAGCTATTTTTTAATATAAAACAACAATAGGCAAAATTAACTTCCCTTTTGCAATATGCAGCTCAAATTAGCTGAATTTGCTGAGTCAGACATTAGAGATATCGTCACAAAGAGCTGGTATAATGTAGTTTTGAACGTACAGATGTTGGTATAGGACCTCCTAGGCCAGTTGATGGTTATTACTGTTTGGCAAGTCACTTAACCACTCTGAATTTCGGTTTGGGGTCTACAAAATAGAAAGAGTATAATGAGGATTGAGTGAGAATGTTTTTGGAAACATTTTGTAAGCCATAAAATTTAAGTTCACAGCTATTCAATTAAAATGTCAGTTGTCATTGGCAATATAATATCAGAAAGCAATAGTTTCATTTATAGCTCATTGGGTGTTCTTGATGTTTTGGTGTATACTTCTTAAAGAACTTAATGGATTAATAAACCTGCAGAAGTTAAGACGAAAGCCCTCTTGGTTATTGACTATAACACACACACACATAATGTGTTTATACGTATAAACGTGTGTGCAGAATTTATTAGTTAGGATAGGCTAGCCTGCTGCAATAAATAGATGTCAAAATAATGGTTAAACAATAGTTCCTAAGTTCACTGTTTTCATCTGGCTGGCAGATTTTCTTCTTACAGTTAATTGGGAACAGAGCTGAAAGGGCCATCGGAGCTATGAAAAGAAGGAGAGAGTCTAATCTGGGTCCACTGATTTCCACTCAGACAAATGAAGTGGACTTTGCACACACTGTTTCTACCCAGCCCATTGGCAAGAGCTTGGATATGTGGCTGCATTTAAGTGCAAGGGCGCCTGAGGATAGATAATGTCTAGCTTGGCCTTCTTATCCCACCTAGAACTTCATTGCTATCAGGAGAACAACTGATTTTGATGGATAGCTATGCTATCAACCATGATGGACACTGCTTTTTCTGTATTTCCCCTTTAATAGAATATCTAGAATGTTTGGGCGCCTGAGTGCCTTAGTCAGTTAAGTGTCTGACTTCAGCTGAGGTCATGATCTTGTGGTTCCTGGATTTGAGCCTTGTGTCAGGCTCTGTGCTCACAATTCAGAGCCTAGAGCCTGTTTTTGATTCTGTCTCCCTCACTCTCTGTTCCTCCCCTACTTGTACTGTGTCTCTCAATTTAAAAAAGTAAACAAACATTAAATTTTTTTTTAAATGTTTTTAAGAATATCTAGAATGTTGAATGGTTTGCATATGAAATAAGATAGCACCTAAATAGTACATTTGTGTCTGGTGTATAGTAAGTCCACAAGTGATAGTTATTACTAACACTTCATTTATTAACAGTGAAGGAGAATGTTGTATCTTGGTGCAGTGCTTGAAATATGAAAATATAACACATGTCCATCTTTCATGTGTGATGAATTTCCTGTAGTCATTATATATTTAAAAATCACGTAACACAGGATTCTGAATGTGAATATTGCATAGACAAGCTTGGTAAAAGCTATTTGTTGTGAAAATAAATTAATGATTGACGGATGTGGCTTCAGAAGCAAGAGCAAAATAAAATTTCTTATTTTCAAAGTGCTCGATATCTATGGATTTGTTGTAAAAAAAAATGGACATTATATGTCTTACTGAAAATGTTTCCAAGTTAACAAATTGATTACCATAAATTAAGAATTAGCTTATAAGACACATGACTCCCCAAACAAATTGCATTAGAGACTTGAATTTGAAGGGTTTAAAAAAATCCTTCCTTTTAAATGAGTCCTTCAATTTCAGACTTAAGTATGGGAAATTTTGCAGTGCAAAAAAGTAACATATGCTGGAAAACCTCTGTACCTCTACTGTCCTGTTGGCTGGAATGTTCTGGTGCCTGCCGGGCTACATTCTGCCTGGGCACAAAAGTCTAAAGCACATCTTGTTTTTGACATACTTTATCTTCTCATATGTGTGTGTGTGTTTAACTCTGGAAAGTAAACGGATAACAATGCATAAACTTGAATCACTCTTGCATCCATCAGTTACCATACATTTCATGAAAAATAGATGTGACTACAAAGTGCTCTGCTGGCCAAGTCAATCCAAGGAAAGCAAGTTTGCACTCACTAACCTAGTCTCAGTTTCACCACATATCACTTTAAGAATGTTCCCTTCCTAAACCTGTAACATAGTCAGGACAGGGATCCAATTTTCTTCAGCAGTGTGCAGGTGTGAGGTCTGGTTCATCTCCTCAGGCTCAGTCCGTGTACTGTGGCCCTTCTGTGGAAGGATTCACTCTTGTCTGGGGAGTCACAGCTATAAGAAGCTCTCTGTGACACCTGAGCCAACCTGTCACTTCATAATACAAGAAAACTGAACATGGACTGCATACCTATGATGTAATCAGAAATGTATCTAGCAAATTATTTAAAAAGAGGCACAATCATGGATTTTAAAGTTAAACAGACCTAAAGCCACATCCTGGCTATGTCCCTTCCTAACCATACAATACTGTGCAAGTTACCTTTTCTGAACATGCTTTTTACCATTTATATAGTAATACCTACCTCAAAGGGGTGATGTGAGGATTAAATGGAAGAAGACAAACTATGAAAAATGTCTAGTACACAGAAAGGAAAAATAGTAGAGTCATAGTGATAATCTTCAGGCAAAATCTTTAGGGCAAGATATTTGTAGTATTTTTTCAGTCCCTGTTTTTTGATAACTTCTGTCCACTGATCTGCATTGCTTGTTTTTTAACAGTATAAATGGGACTGGCATATCTGGCATTAAAAGCAATGTTTTGGGCACCTCTTCTTCCAGTTGTAAGTCTCTCTGCTCTATCCCTAGCCTGTCATTACTGAAATCATGTGATTACTGAGCTCATGTCACTCCTCTGCTCAAACATTTCAGTGGCTTTTCATCAAGTAAAAATAGGTAGGGTCACATTGGCCTATTGGATACTACCTGATTGGCCTACTCTCATTTCACTCTGACCACACCTCCTACTATGCTCTATCTACTGCATCCTGCATATACTAGACAAGGGCCTGACTCAGGGCCTTTGCACATGCTGTTCCTTCTGCCTAGAAAGCTTCTCCCTCAGGTATCCCCCTTTTCCCTCAGTGTTTTTCTTAAGTGGCACTTTTCAGGTAGACTATCTCTAGCCGAGCTATCTAAAATCTCAACATACCTCCTTAGTTTCATATTCCCTACCCTGATTTTTCCTTTAGAACTAATTACCTTATAAATATATTACACATGTTACTCAGATATGTTGTCTCTCCACTACTTTCCATTCCCACCAGATTACAAGTTACAGGTGGGTAGGGATTCTGCACCCTTCATTAATGTAACTGCTGTATTCTCAGTGCCAGGAACTCAACACTTGCTGAATGATTAAAAAAAAAAAAAAAAAGCAATGTTTTGGGTTAGTTTGTTTTAGCCCTTACCCTATCCTCTGTTCTGTTCTGATGGGAGGGATTGTAAAGGCCTCATTGGCTTCCGCAAAGAACAAGAACATTGTCAACATTAGCTCCCTAGACAGAGAGCTGTCACCAAAATTCTTGAGGTGTCCATTTAATCAAGAGAAAGATCAGCTTGTTGACCATATTTGCTTTTCTGGTTGTTGCTCTGGGCTGGTATATTTTAAAGACTATTTTTCAATATTTGATGAAATTTTGTAGCAAAATTTCTCTCTCATATGCACGCAGACACATAGTTTCCTGGCCTCATGGGAAGAATTATATCCTTTGAAGATGACTTAAAAAAGTGTTAGAGATTAAGAAACTCTTGGCAATCCATTGCTATTATTATATGTCATTCAGTACACCTTTTAAACTCAAATTCCCTAATAATGTCTAAAAATAAAGCAACACAGGCAATAAATACCTTAAAAAGGAACCTGACGACATCTATCTGTGGAATTTCCGCTAGTTCCATGATGAGAGCTGGTCTCAAATGGTTCATGAAAGAATGAATGAATTAACAAATTAATGTTACTCCCCAGACTAGCAAGCATGTGTCTAAATGCCTACCTGAAGTAAGGCTACCTTACAACATTATAAGTATTAGAAGGAACTCAACATATATGCATTGGCCATAATAAGCATGATACTTAATTCAAATAAAATTTCTTTTTTTTTTATTCTTAGATATTTTTTTTTTTACAAATAGTTTATTGTCAAATTAGTTTCCACATAACACCCAGTGCTCATCCCCACAAGTGTCCTCCTCCATGCCCACCCCTCCTCCCCCCACATCCACCAGTCCTCAGTTTTTGTCAGCATTCAAGAGTCTCTCATGGTTTGCCTCTCTCCCTTTCCCCCACCATTTCCGCCCTTCTTCTCCCCCTTGGTCCTCTGTTAAGTTCCTCCTAATCCTCCTATACGTGCACACATATATTTGTCCTTCTCTGCCTGACTTATTTCGCTCAGCATAACACCCTCAAGGTCCATCCATGTTGCTACACATGGCCAGATTTCATTGTTTCTCATTGCCATGTAGTATTCCATGGTATAGATAAACCACATCTTCTTGATCCATTCATCTGTTGATGGACACTTAGGCTCTTTCCATGTTTTAGCTATTGTGGAGAGTGCTGCTATGAACATTGGGGTACATGTGCTCCTATGCATCAGCATTTCTGTATCCCTTGGGTAAATTCCTAGCAGTGCTATTGCTGGGTCATAGGGGAGTTCTATTGTTAGTTTCCTGAGGAACCTCCACACTGTTTTCCAGAGGGGCTGTACCAGTTTACATTCCCACCAACAGTGTAGGAGGGTGCCCGTTTCTCCACATCCTCGCCAGCATCTAGAGTTCTCTGATTGGCTCATTTTAGCCACTCTGACGGGCGTGAGGTGGTATCTCAGTGTGGTTTTGATTTGTATTTCCCTGATGAGGAGTGATGCTGAGCATCGTTTCATGTGTCTGTTGGCCATCTGGATGTCCTCTTTGGAGAAGTGTCTGTTCATATCTTCTGCCCATTTCTTCACTGGGTTGTTTGTTTTTCGGGCATGTAGTTTGGTGAGTTCCTTGTAGATTCTGGATATCAACCCTTTATCTGATATGTCATTTGCAACTATCTTTTCCCATTCCGTTGGTTGCCTATTAATTTTCTGGGTTGTTTCCTTGGCTGTGCAGAAGCTTTTAATCTTGAGGAGGTCCCAACAGTTTATTTTTGCTCTTAATTCCCTTGCTTTTGGGGATGTGTCAAGTAAGAAGTTGCTGCGGTGGAGGTCAAGGAG
This sequence comes from Proteles cristata cristata, assembly GCA_017311185.1. Lineage (NCBI taxonomy): Eukaryota > Metazoa > Chordata > Mammalia > Carnivora > Hyaenidae > Proteles > Proteles cristata. The sequence goes on along the minus strand of JAESUZ010003709.1, from coordinate 297,155 downwards.
GTTGTTTCCTGCTTTCTCCTCTAGGGTGTTGATGGTTTCCTGTCTCACGTTCAGGTCCTTTATCCATTTTGAGTTTATTTTTGTGCATGGTGTGAGAAAATGATCTAGTTTCATTCTTCTGCATGTTGCTGTCCAGTTCTCCCAACACCATCTGTTAAAAAGGCTGTCTTTTTTCCATCGGATATTCTTTCCTGCTTTGTCAGAGATGAGTTGGCTGTATACTTTTGGGTCCACTTCTGAGTTCTCAGTTCTGTTCCATTGGTCTATGTGTCTGTTTTTGTGCCAATACCATACTGTCTTGATGATGACAGCTTTGTAGTAGAGGCTAAAGTCTGGGATGGTGATCCCTCCCGTTTTGGTTTTATTTTTCAGTATTCCTTTGGCTATTGGGGGTCTTTTGTGGTTCCGTACAAATTTTTGGATAGTTTGTTCTAGTTTTGAGAAGTATGCTGGTGCAATTTTGATTGGAATTGCATTGAATGTGTAGAGTGCCTTAGGTAGTAATGACATCTTAACTATATTTATTCTTCCTATCCATGAGCATGGAATGTTTTCCATTTCTTTGTGTCTTCTTCAATTTCCTTCATAAGTTTTCTATAGTTTTCATCATACAGATCTCTTGTATCCTTGGTTAGGTTTATTCCGAGGTATTTTATGGTTTTTTGTGCAATTGTGAATGGGATCAGTTTCTTGATTTCTCTTTCTGTTGCTTCATTGTTGGTGTATAAAAATGCAACCGATGTCTGTACGTTGATTTTGTACCCTGCAACTTGGCTGAATTCTTGGATCAGTTCTAGTAGGCTTCTGGTGGAGTCTGTCGGGTTTTCGATGTAGAGTATCATGTCATCTGCAAAGACTGAAAGTTTGACTTCCTCTTTGCCAATTCTGATGCCTTTGATTTCCTTTTGGTGTCTGATGGCTGATGCTAGGACTTCCAGCACTATGTTAAACAGCAGTGGTGAGAGTGGGCATCCCTGTCGTGTTCCCGATCTCAGGGGGAAAGCTCTGAGTTTTTCCCCGTTGAGGATGATGTTAGCTGAAGGCTTCTCATAGATGGCTTTGATGATGTTTAAGTAGGTTCCTTCTATCCCAACTTTCTCGAGAGTCTTTATTAAGAAGGGATGCTGTATTTTGTCAAATGCTTTTTCTGCATCTATTGACAGGATCATATGATTTTTATCTTTTCTTTTATTGATATGATGTATCACATTGATTGATTTGCAAATATTGAACCAGCCCTGTAATCCAGGAATGAATCCCACTTGATCTTGGTGGATGATTCTTTTGATATGCTGCTGGATTCGATTTGCAAGGATCTTGCTGAGAATTTTTGCATCCGTATTCATCAAGGATATTGGCCTGTAGTTCTCTTTTTTTGCTGGATCTCTGTCTGGCTTGGGAATTAGAGTGACGCTGGCTTCATAAAATGAGTCCGGGAGTTTTCCTTCGCTTTCTATTTTTTGGAATAACTTGAGAAGAATTGGGATTAATTCTGTTTTAAATGTCTGGTAGAATTCCCCAGGGAAGCCATCAGGTCCAGGGCTCTTATGTGTTGGGAGATTTTTGATCACTGATTCAATTTCTTCACTCGTTATGGGTCTGTTCAGGTTTTCTATTTCTTCCTGTGTGAATTTTAGTAGTGAGTGTGTGTTTAGGAATTTGTCCATTTCTTCTAAGTTGTCCAATTTGTTGGCATATAATTTTTCATAGTATTCCCTGATAATTGCTTGTATTTCTGAGGGGTTGGTTGTAATAAGTCCATTTTCATTCAAAATTTTGTCTATTTGGGTGCTCTCTCTTTTCTTTTGGATAAGTCTGGCTAGAGGTTTGTCAATTTTGTTGACTTTTTCAAAAAACCAACTCTTGGTTTCATTGATCTGTTCAATTGTTTCTTTGGTCTCTATGTTGTTTATTTCTGCTCTAATTTTTACTATTTCTCTTCTTCTACTGGGTTTAGGGCGTTCTTGTTGCTCTGTCTCTAGTTCCTTTAGGTGAGCTGTTAGATTTTGGACTTGCGCTTTTTCTAATCTCTTGAAATAGGCCTGGAGAGCAATGTACTTTCCTCTTAGGACTGCCTTTGCCACATCCCATAGATTTTGAATTGTGTTTTCATTTTCATTTGTTTCCATATATTTTTTAATTTCATCTCTAATTGCCTGATTGGCCCATTCATTCTTTAGAAGGGTGTTCTTTAACCTCCATGTTTTTGGAAGTTTTCCAGACTTCTTCCTGTAATTGATTTCAAGTTTCAAAGCATTGTGATCTGACAGTGTGCATGGTATGATCTCTATTCTTTATATTTATTGAGGGCTGCTTTATGTCCCAGTATGTGATCTATCTTGGAGAATGTGCCATGCGCACTTGAGAAGAAAGTAAATTCCCTGGCCTCAGGATGTAAAGTTCTAAATATATCCGTCAGGTCCATCTGGTCCAATGTATCTTTCAAGTCCATTGTTTCTTTAGTGATTTTCTGTCTGGTTGACCTATCCATTGCTGTAAGCGGAGTATTAAAGTCCCCTGCTATTAGCACATTCTTATCTATAAGCTTGTTTCTGTTTGTGATTAATTGTTTTAGATATTTAGGTGCTCCCATATTCAGTGCGTAGACATTTATGATTGTTAGTTCTTCCTGATGGATGGACCCTGTAATTATTATGTAGTGCCCTTCTTCATCTCTTGTGATTGTCTTTAATTTAAAGTCCAGTTTGCCTGATATAAGTATCGCTACTCCGGCTTTCTTTTGATTTCCTGTAGCATGATATATATTTCTCCATCCCCTTACTTTTAATCTGAAGGTATCTTCCCATCTAAAATGAGCTTCTTGTAGACAGCATATAGATGGATTTTGTTTTTTAATCCATTCTGCTACCCTATGTCTTTGGATTGGAGCATTCAGCCCGTTTACATTCAGTGTTATTATTGAAATATGTGGGTTTAGAGTCTTTGTATCTTTTGTAGGGTTCATGTTTGTGGTGGTGTCTCTGGAATCTTTGTTCCTTGCAACCTATCCTTCAGAGCATCCCCCTCAGGATTTCTTGTAGGGCTGGCTTCGTGGTGACAAATTCTTTCAATTTCTGTTTGTTTGGAAAGGTTTTTATCTCTCCTTCTATTTTGAATGACAGGCTTGCTGGATAGAGGATTCTTGGCTGCATGTTTTTACTGTTCATCACATTGAAGATCTCTTGCCATTCCTTTCTGGCCTGCCACGTTTCAGTAGATAGGTCTGTCACCACTCTGATGGGTTTCCCTTTGTATGTGAGGGCCCTTTTCTCCCTAGCTGCTTTCAAAATTCTCTCTTTGTCCTTGTATTTTGCCATTTTTACGATGATATGTCGTGCAGAAGATCGATTCAAGTTACGTCTGAGAGGAGTCCTCTGAGCCTCTTGTATTTCCACATTGACTTCCTTCCCCAAGTCGGGGAAGTTCTCTGCTATAATTTGTTCCAGGACTCCTTCAGCACCTTTCCCTCTCTCTTCCTCTTGTGGGATTCCTATGATACGGATATTGTTGCGTTTGACTGTGTCGCTGAGCTCTCGAATTCTTCTTTCTTGTTCCTGGATCAGTTTGTCTCTTTTTTTGTCAGCTTCTTGTTTTTCTAGAATGGTGTCTTCTAAATCACTTATTCTCCTTTCTGCCTCTTCAATCCGTGCATTGGAGGCCTCTAATTTATTATGGATCTCATTTATTGCATTTTTTAATTCTTCATGCCTATTTTTATTTTCCATTCTGTCTGTAGCCATAGTTTCTTTGATGTCCCCTATGTTTTTTCAAGCCCTGCTATTAATTTTACCATTATTATTCTAAAATCTTGTTCACTTATGCTGCTGATATCTGTTTTGAGCAGTTCCTTAGCTGTCATTTCTTCTTGGAGTTTCTTTGGAGGAGAGCTCTTTCGTTTCGTCATTTTAGTTAGCTTTCCGGCTCTTGTTGGTTTTAAAGACCTGTTATGCTCTCTATTTCTATGAGCACTGCTATATCCAAGAAGACTCTTTGACTTTCCAGGGCCTATCCTTTCAGAGATTGTTTTTTGAATGGTATCCCTCGGTCACTCTTGTTGGGACCTTAGTTATTTTATTTTCCTATTCGTAGTGATATTTGGGACTCTTCACCTTGTGTACTCTAGCTTGGTTCTTGAAGTAGCCCTGTCAGGCAGGGATGGGCGTGGCGTGATCCGATGCCTCAGGCGGGGGTTCTGCCTTGGCGATTGTGGGGAGGAGAGTGACGGTGCTCCAGTCCCTTCTTGAACCCCGCTCTGCAGCTCGCTTTTTTTTTTTTGGCGTGTCAACTCCCCGTTCCAGGGACATAGCCGAAGTTGGTTGCACTCTTCAACCCAGGCCAGTCCCAATCTCCAAATCCCAGTCCGCGCGCCCCGCTGAAGTTGCCTTAGACACAGCTTCCCAGACAACCCCTTCGGGCTATTCCAGGCTCCCTGCTGAGCTTTGGGGGCGGAGTCAGAATCGCCTTTTCCTTCTCTGGGTCGAGCTGGCGCGCATGCGCGGGGGCTTGCCTTCCGGGTCCGCGTAGCCTGATCCCGCTGGAGTCAGGAAAACCGGGCCTCTCTATGGCTCGTCACCCGAAACACGAACTCACAGGCAAATTTCCCAGTTTTTAGCTCTTTGCCTTCCCTCTCGAGTTCCAGCCAGCCTGGAGCGCGGACGCCCGGTGTCTGCGAGTCTCTTTCAGGGTTCCCAGCCGCCCCGGAGCTACAATGGCAGCAGGCGCGCCGCCGCTGGAGTGACGAAAACCAGTTCTCTCTATGGCTCGTCACCCGAAACACGAACTCAGAGGCAAATTTCCCAGTTTTTAGCTCTTTGCCTTCCCTCTCGAGTTCCAGCCAGCCAGGAGCGCGGACGCCCGGTGTCTGTGCGTCTCCTTCAGGGATCCCAGCCGCCCCGGAGCTACAATGGCGGCAGGCGCGCCGCTGCCGCTTTAAAACCCAACCTCCAGGAGTGGCACAAAGAAGCAGTTTGTGTGCTCAGCCTCCCCCAGGACCAGTTGTCGCGAGGGGACCTGGTGTGCAGGTATTTGGCAAGTACGGTCTTTCTATGCACCGAGCGGAGATTTTTCTGTCTTGGACTCTCTCCTTTTCCCCTCTCACTCCCCGTAGAGGGTAGAGGGGGATCGCCTCCCACCCTGGAGGCTCCGATCTCGGCCCGATTTTACCTTCCCCGGTTCGCACTCACGTTAGAAGGCTTTCTCAGTGGATTCTGAGTCCTTTTTCTCCCAGTCTCTCAGGTTTTGTAAGGTTTCCAATGGCTTCAGATCTTTTCTGTGTGATGTATGGGCGCGAGTGCAGTATTCTTAGATATTTTTAATTTGAAAGTACAGTAAAGGGGCGCCTGGGTGGTTCAGGCAGTTAAGCATCCAACTTCAACTCAGGTCATGATCTCACTCAAAATTGTTCTTATTTTTAGATGTTGTATATCTTTACAGTGTTAATGAAGAGTGCAATGGACTTGCATATTGAGGCTGTAGCGATGTGCATGGTTACTATTGTGTTGTTCTTATCCCTTGGAAGTGCTACAATTCAAACATCCAACATTGGCAATTTAGTCTTAAACAGTGATATATTATTAGTTTTCTTTTTTTTTTAAGTACGAGAAACAAGTACTTGGACTCAGTGTAAGTGAGGAACGTATTTACAGATTTACCTGGCACTCAGGAATTGCTCAACACACGTTAGCTAGTGTCATTATATGGTTTAAAGCATTTCCTCCCTATTGCTCATGTTTCCCTGGAAGTTGTTCTTGCTATTAAAATACAATTTGGGTGAACTCTTAGGGCATGTAGCTTCTGAAGGTGGCTATCTATCTACGAGGTAGTTTTAGCCCAGGAAAAATGTTAGTTCAGCATATCCTTAATTTTAGTAATGTACTATTTGTGTACAAAATAAAGGATTAGATGCTGTCTCTCTTCCCTTGGACTCATAATAAAGCACTAGATCAGTGATTTCCAGAAAATAAACAACACAAGCCTTTAAAAACATCTCTGTCTTGATTTCTTTCCTGCTCCTGTGCCATTATGGCTTTTCCATTTTGGTCAGAGATAAACTAAAAGAGTTAACAGGCTGCTATGGAGCAATAAGACCATGGTCAGCCTGGAGAGTGAGAGACCAGTATGGAGCCCAGAAGCCATTTGTTGGTGGTTTCCATAGATTCCATAAGCTAATCCTCTCTGTGGAAATTGTGATACAGAATCACTGTTTCTTTTGTGACTGAGGTTTTCAAGCTGGCTTTGTTCATTTCCAGAGAGTACATGCTTTGTGATATCCCTACACAAGAAACTTTTAAAACATGAAGAAAATTGGTGACATGCAGGCATACAGTTTCTGAGCAACCTCCTTCTGTTTGTGTGGGTATTGATGCTGGTAGCTCTGATGCATTCAATGAGTAGGAATTCATCATTTCTATGTTTAAATGATTGCTTATGATCATCAGTAGTTCTGATGGATGCCAGGATGCAGACTGAAGGTTCACCTTTTCCAGTGATGCGTAATAATGATGGAAGAATATCAAACATCCCCAGTCCTCTATATAAAGCTAAAGATAACATTTACTTGGTGAAGGAGAGATTCTCTAAATTAAAATTTTTGAGTAATATTTGAAGTCCATGCATGTTTCCATTCTATATTCTCACAGAAAGAGAGCTCATCTGATAATTTGACTGGCGTGATATATGAGCCGCTTGCCTGATTGTTGTAAGACCTATTCCAAGGAGGCAGGTGGAAGACAAGATAATTGCTCTTAGGCTGCCAGCAGGAAAAATAGCTTAGCTTTGATATTTTTCAGGTTTTCAAAAGAAAGCAGAGGTGAGGTTATAAAAAGAGAATCCCACCTCATCTCTTTCTCCAGCAGCTCCGTCCCACAACTTTGTCAGTGCTGAGTTGTCTATGTGGTGGATTTTCACAGGTGGCTGAGGATGTGTATTTGGAACTGAAGAGAGGCCACAGGTCCACTCATTTTGGGGCATTTGTAATTTAACATTTCTTGAAGGTTCTTTCGGTAGTTTAGTGTCCTTCTTTTTGTTGTCTCTGTAAGGATGCTCTTCACAGAGTTTCCTGTATTAAAAACAAATAAAAATAGAGAAATCTGTTCTGAGTTGCATCAGTGTTTATATTTTCAAAGTGAGGGAGGTAAATAAGGCTTATTAATTTCATTTTTTGGGAATCCATGCGAAAAGGAATTACATTCCAGTGGCTCAGAATGGAGCCACTGTGGAACTGCAGAAAGGAGTCTGTAGCATTGAAGATATGATACTAATAATCATCCTTTCTATGCAGAAGGACCTGAAACAGATCAAAAAGTAAGACCACAAATTACTAAAATGGAAAGTGATAGGGATAACTGGCTGGCTCTGTCAGTGGAGCGTGTGACTCTTGATCTTGGGGTTGTGGGTTTGAGCCCCATGTTGAGTGTAGAGATTACTTAAGAATAAACTCTTCCCCCCTCCCCCATGTTCCATTTATTTCTGAGAGAGAGAGAGAGAGAGAGAGAGAGAGCGAGCGAGCGCATGAGCAGGGGAGGGTCAGAGAGAGAGGGAGACATAGAGTCTGAAGCAGTCTCCAGGCTCTGAGCTGTCAGCACAGAGCCCGATGCGGGGCTCGAACCCACGAACCGTGAGATCATGACCTGAGCCGAAGTCGGACGCTTAACCGACTGAGCCAGCCAGGCGCCCCAAGAATAAAATCTTTTAAAAAGGAATGTAGTAGGGGCACCTGGGTGGCTCAGTCGGTTAAGTGTCCGACTTCAGCTCAGGTCATGATCTCACGGTTCATGGGTTCGAGCCCCGCATTGGGCTCTGTGCTGACAACTAGCTCAGAGCCTGGAGCCTGCTTCAGATTCTGTGTCTCCCTCTCTCTCTGACCCTCCTCCGCTCATGCTGTTTCTATCTCTCTCTCAAAAGTAAATAAAATATTTAAAAAAAAAAAAAGGAATGTAGTAAAGAGACACAGAGTCCAATTGAAATAAGTCATTAAGGGACATAAAACGCTCATCTTATTGTGAAGTCTAGTGTTTTATTTGCCTTCTCAGTGATACTTGGATATTGAGAAGATACTTATTTCTTAAGAGTTCATTCTGATATTCCAAGAAGAGTAGCATTTTGTCTGATATTTGACTGTTTTTGTTTTTGTTTTGACTGGGCTATTTCAGAGAAGGGTTATCAGGTTTTTATTTGTATGGGGAATTCTCCTGTCTTTACTTTTACGTTACAATTCACAATGTCTTTTCTCTGTGAAAATATTCCTGTTCCTTGTCATACAGAAATGACCGGGTTTATCCTTAGATTTTCCTGCATGCAATTGGTGCTCTCTGGATTACACTGACATTAATAATTGTAACCTGCTGTTTTTTGAAGTGGTGTGGTCCTAGAGGCCGTTGGTGTTTTTATAATTGACAAGCAAGAGAAAGCTTGTTTTTTCTTCTATCATTTTGTGGATGATAAGGCTGAGCACAGGTGGAAATACTACTTTTGAGATGAAATATCAGAGTTGTAGTTCCACCTTCATTAATCATTAACACACACACAAGTTAAATTTTTCATCAGCATACATAATACTTCCTGGTTAGTCACATTTTGTGATTTTTAAAAAATTGATTAGCACTGAAGACCTTTTGTAAACTTGAGGCCAACTAAGAATAAAGACAAAAAAATTTATAATAAATTATGTTCTTGGCCTGTGGCCAGATACTATGACATATTTTTCGTCTGAAAACTGATTGTAGAAGTCTTAGGTATGATTTGGAGTTTTCAACTGCACATTTCCAACATGGTTACAGTATTTTATTGGTAAGATTAGGCAGGAAAACAAGCCTCTTATATTATGTTCAGTGATTGTTTCTTCACAGAACTTTAGTTTCTAACAGGTTGCTGAATACTTGGTTTTTGTAATTTGGAAATTCTTATTCCTGTGTACTCTGCATATAGATACTGCTGATGTTTTGACGGCTTTATGTTTTTTCCTGGAAGTGATGCATATGGGCTCAGGTTTTTCTGGAAGTGAGGTGTATCCTCTTAATGAGCACTTTCTCAGTAAAATACATGTGTTATGTATTACATTCTGATTTCATGCAAAGCTTGTATTCATTATGAAAATAACTTGCAGAAAATGCTTGTACCATGACTGGTTTTTGGAACCAGACTCTTTGGAGGAAAAACAAGGCTGCCTGATTTGCTGATATTGAGGGCGTGTTTTAAGGTATAATGTTAAAATAGAGCAAACACAATACTCTAAAGTAATATTACATGTAGCATTCAGTTATGCATGTTCAAGGCCCTATATTGTTAGTTAAAATAGTACAATTAATATTGATAACTTAGGAAATGTAGACAACAGAAGCTGGATTTTCTAGTTCATAAAATGGTGCAAATTCAAAAGAATGACTGTGAGGATTGTCAGTGGTATTCCTACAGCAATAGTTTTGTAAATTACGTGAATTACATGGGAACCATGTGCACTTGAAAGTTGTTATTGACCACCATTTTGCTTTAGGTTTGCAAATGGATTTGTATATAGTGAACTGATATGTATCTTTTTTTTCTTTCATAGTTTATTCTCAAGTTCGTTTCCATATAACACCCAGTGCCCATCCCAACAAGTGCCCTCCTCCATGCCCATCACCCCCCTTCCCCTCTCCCCCACCCCCATCAGCCCTCAGTTTATTCTCAGTATTCAAGAGTCTTTCATGATTTGCCTCTCTCTCTCTCCCCAACTATTTTTCCCCTTCTACTCCTGCATGGTCCTCCCTTAAGTTTCTTCTCATCCCCCTATAAGTGAAAACATATGGTATCTGTTCTTCTCTGCCTGACTTATTTTGCTCAGCATAACACCCTCAAGTTCCATCCATGTTGCTACAAATGGCCAGATTTCATTCATTCTCATTGCCATGTAGTAGTACTCCATTGTATAGATAAACCACATCTTCTTGATCCATTCGTCAGTTGATAGACATTTAGATATGTATCTTAATATAATTTATTAGAGATCACAATTCAGTTAAGTAAGTTATTTTTTCCCAACACTATGCTTTATGTGAAACAAATGGGAAACCTAATGATTATATTGAATGGAAACATATCTTTTATTTGGCTAATGACTTTAAGGTTTTGCATTCTTATTGAATCCACTGGAGAGGCAAATTTGAAAACCAAAGTTCAACATATTTGAATGATGTATGTTTCTCATTTTATTTTTTTTATTGCTTCAGCTCCCAAGCCAAACCTGGGTTCCCTCATAATGTTGTACTGGCAATATGTTAATAAAAAAGTATAGGTCGGGGCACTTGGGTCAGTTAAGTGTCCAACTCTTGATCACAGCTCAGGTCTTGATCTCAGGGTTGTGAGTTCAAGCCCCACACTGGGCTGCATGCTGGGCTTGGAAAGCCCACTTAAAAAAAATTAAAAATAAATAAAAAAATAAAGTATGGTATGTTGTTGTCTGACAACTGTAAGTTTTTAAATTGACATCAATTTTTTTTGTCATTGCACAATTTTAAAACGTGAAAACTGTCTCTGTAAATATGTAAAATGTATCTTCTATATTTTATATTATATAAATAAAACTAAATTTCCCCCTAGGATTTAAAAAATATGAGTGTTTACAACTGTTAGGTAAGGTTTTCAGTATATTTTAGAAAGACCATGAACTTTATGCCCAGACTCAGGTTTAAAAATTATAACTCTGAGGGGTGCCTGGGTGGCTTGGTCAGGTAAACATCTGACTTTGGCTTAAGTCACGATTTTGAAGTTTGTGAGTTGAAGCCCTGCATAAGGCTCTGTGCTGACACCTTGGAGCCAGGAGCCTGCTTTGAATTCTGTGTCTCCCTCTCTCTGCCCCTACTCTACTCACAATCTGTCCTCTGCTTCTCTCCCAAAAATAAACCGTAAAAAAATACATTCTGACACTTGCTAACTAATTGCCTTTAAGCATGTTTTAAAAATTGTCCTTGAACCTTAGTTTCCCCATCTCTGAAATGGACATGCCACCTAAATTACACAGCTGCTGTTAGGGTTAGGAATGTATTATATCCTTAACACTATCTCAGAAACAGAGGAAGGGGATAGTAAATAACTCTTACTATTGTTTTTCTTCAGAGTTGCTTCTCTGTTTTTGTCTTTAAACATTAGGACCATGTGATATATTTTCTTTGTGGGCCTAGGCACTTTTCCTAAGTCTAACAACAAAAAAACATTGGTGTTTATATTTGGATTCATTTTGGGATTATATCATTTAATGATGTTTAAGTTTTGTTCTTCAAGTTTTTTGATTACAAGAAATCTAGAGGTCTCATACCTCTATTAACTATAGTAAATGATATATCAAAACACCTTATTCCCATTTGGGTAACAAAGAATTTGCTATGAGAATAGCATTCACTGGACAAATAGATAGAAAAATATGATTTGGGTAACCATTAAGGTGAATACTTCATTGCCTCTGTATCTGCCTTTCTATCAAAAGTGCCTTTTCTAGGACTGCATACTGAATGGATTTCATTGCTATAGAAAGATCCCAAGTGTACTGAGTAAAGGTTAACCCAAACAATATATGGAATACACATTTCTGTTTGTTCAGATAAACTTTAGCAGATGAATGAATAAGAATTTTATGGTAAGATGAGGTTCTTGCATTTATTCCTAACACATTGTAGATACATAAATAGCCCAGTTATTATCACTATTGGCTTAGATTGGCACTTGAAATTGCAGGACTATTTCATGTTAAGATTTGGGGAAAATATTAATAATAAGATTATAACCAATTTTATCTTCTACAAAGCATCTCTCATTTATAAGACTAAAATGACTAAATAATACTCAAGAAGAAACTAATCTTCTAATGGAACAAAGTAAATGTACTCTGAAATCACAGAGAACATTTTAAGATTTGCCATTTCAGGTTGAATTAATGGAAAACACTTGTATCACTAAAAAAGAGAATTATCCTGAAGTGATCAGGTACTATAAGCATAAACATAGAGACAGAGAAAACGCAAACACATTGTCATTGTTGAAGTTTTTATGGAAACAAATACTTCCCAATTGTGACATGGTTTCGTACTATAGATTTGGATTATTATTGTTTCATAAAGCATCTTCATGATATGCAATAGGAACTTAATAGTACAAATCTTGTAAAGTTATTGTCAGTTCTGTATCGCAAAATAAGCACACTCCAATAAAAAAAGTTCTAATTTTACTTAGGAAGTTGATTTCCTCTTTCAAAATTTTCTAAAACCACTTTTATAGAATACTAATTTAATTATAATTATCTGAAACCTCCCCTTTTGTCCTGTGTAGAGGCCATTAATAAAACACTTTCCTTCTTCCTAAACCAGCCTCTGTTTGTAAAGAAGTAAAAATTCTCGGGGCGCCTGGGTGGCTTAGTTGGTTAAGCTTCTGACTTTCACTTAGGTCATGATCTCGCGATTCCTGGGTTCGAGCCCCGCGACGGGCTCTGTGCTGACTGCCAGCTCAGAGCCTGGAGCCTGTTTCAGTCTGTGACTCCCTCTCTCTCTGACCCTCCCCTGCTCATGCTGTCTCTCTCCCTTTCTCCTAGAAATAAATAAAACATTTTTTAAAAAGTTGAAAAAAAAAAAAAGAAAAAAAGAAGTAAAAATTCTCTGCTTGAAGTCCACCAGGGAGTCAAGTATGGTGGGCAGAATAATGCCCTCTCCTTCCAAAGTGTCTGAGTCCTAATACTCAGAAACTGAAGGTGTTACCTTACATGGCTGTCTTACTTTGGCCTACTATAACAGAATATCATAGATGAGGGGGTTAATAAACAGCAGAGATTTATTTCTCACAGTTCTAGGGGCTGGAAGTCTGCAGTCAGGATGCATACTGGATTATGGTGAGAGCCCTATTCTGGTTTGTAGAAGGTTGTTTTACCCTTGTTATCTGTACATGACTGAGGAATGAAAGAGTGCTTTCTGGGCCCCCTTTTATAAGAGCAGTAGTCTGGCTCATGATCTAAGTACCTCTCAGAGGCTGCACCTCCTAATATCATCTTATTGGAGGTTAAGATTTCAATATAAGAATTTTTGGAACACAACATTTAATCTGTAAAGCACTGGCAAAAAGGCTTTAAAGATGTGATCAAAGGTAAGGATGCTGAAATGCAGGATTTTACTGGATTATATAGGTGGGTCCAGTCTAATTGCATGGGTCCAAAAGTCCTTAAGACTTTCCCTGCTGATTCAGAGAGCTGTTGCTGGCTTTGAAGGTAGAGAAGGGGAAGCCATGAGCCAAGAAATTCAGTGGCCTTTACTAACTGGGAAAGGCTGTTAGCTGATAGCCACCAAGAAAATGGAGACCTTGGTTTTACAACTGTAAGGAACTGGATTTGTCAACAAGCAAGAAATTGAATTTCCCTGAGAAACCTGCAGAAAGGACTATAGACAGCCAGCACCTTGACTTTAGTATGATGAGCCACAGAACCTTAAGAATATAAATTATTGTTGTTGTAAACCATTCTTTGTGTAATCTGTTGTGATAACAACAGAAAACTAATAGAGGTGGGTTCACCTCTGCACTTCATTCCAGCAGAGATCAAGATAAGGGGGCAGTGGAGTTGGATTTTTTCTTCTCTGTAAAATGGAACAATAATACTTGCTCGATGATTTTGTGGACCATGTATGAAACCATTGCAAACACCAGTGGAAAATAGCCAAGTCCTTTAACAAATCAGTGTAGTTGAGCAGAGACTCTACCAGAAACTGGTTTTAATCCTTACTAGATGTGTGGCTTTGGGCAAATCATTTGAGTTCCAAATCATGATTTCTTTACTTGTAAAGAGGTATGGAAATATTCTCTGTTTAATAGTATTGGATCTTTTTAGACTTAACTTCAGGGTAAAAGGAGGCTGAATTGGCATGCAGCCTTTATTGCTAAGCCCTTGACCAGCCCTTTACCACAACTGCAGCATTATGGGGAAACTTGAAGAGCAAGAATCTTTGATGTAATAACTCTTTTTGTCATTATACATTTTTGCTCCAAATCTCTGGTCCTTATAAGTTGGATAGGACTGTTCATGGACGTCCAGCATCCTTCATCTTTCTCATGGAAGGCCTAGGCTAAAAACAATCCCATTGTACTCCTGGGCCCTTTTCTCCAGGTTCATACTTTGAACTTGACACTTGCTGTCTTATTCCTAACATGGTAAGATGAGCAGGGAAAGATGAACCCAAGAAAAAAGGCATCACATTTTTCCCCTGAGATTTAGAACAGAGATGGCCTAATTGGCTCACTTGAAGACGTCCTGAGAGCGGGCTGGGGAGAGATCCTCCATGGCTAAGTCTGAGGAGGGTCTTTCCACACCTCCTGCATGGTAGCAAATACTTGACCATAAGGCTGATTCGGGAGAGCATATACTTAAACAAAACAGGTCAAAGTATTAAAGGGATACTCCATATACAGAAGAAAAGGCCTGTAATGTCTTGTCAGGTCACCTTGAAAACCCCTCTCCTTATAGTGTTTTTTTTTTTTTTATAGCTAGCTAGTTTGCTTGCTTCTTTCTTTATTTGACATACAATATTACATTAGCTTCAGGTGTACAACATAGTGATTCTACAAATTTATATGTTGCAGTATGCTCACCACAAGTGTAGCTACCATCTGTCACCATACAATATTATTATTACTATTAATGTTCATCTATTTTTGAGAGAGAGAGAGAGAGAGAGAGAGAGCAAGCAAGTTGGACAGAGGCAGAGAAAGGAGACAGAATCTGAAGCAGGCTCTGTGCTGTCAGTGCAAGTCCCGACCTGGGGCTCGAACCCCTGATCCATGAGATCATGACCTGAGTTGAAGTCAGACACTCAACTGAATGAGCCTGTCAGGTGCCCCCAGTATTATTTTAATCTTATCTTCTATTAATGCTCCCCAACCAGATGCAAGAGACTTAAGTTTCTCCTATAGAACAGAGCATGCTGTTAACAGACATAGCGAACATTCTAAAATAATAGATTAGATCTTGAAAATGAAGGGTCGGACCCAATTCTAAGTAAAATGGCCAAGGAGGAGAGTTTTGTATTTTATGTTTCTATTTTTCTGAGCTTCCCCTGGACTTATTAATGCCATGTCTTTCTCACCCTTAAAAAGGTTAATGTCCTTCTCCTTTCTAGAATGTCAGTGTCCTGTGGGCAAGGAGTTTTGACACTTGTATACACTCATGAATCTCCAAAGTTGGAGAATAGTCTAATCTGCTACCTGGTAGGTGCTCAATAAATATGTGTTAAGTAAATGAATGAATGTATGAATGAATTAAGACTTCTAACTTTTTTGGGGCACCTTATAGCTTTCCCTTTTCCTGTGATGCCCCAGGTTTCAAAATTAATTCTTCTACCTCATAATGTGAGTAATCTCCTAATGGCACTCAGATTTAATTCTATTTAAAGATTGCACTAAAAATGGAACATTTTTGCCTCACTCACATCTTGTGACTGCCCTTTCACCCCACTTCCCTCACTTTAGGATACATTTAATACTTGTAACATCCCTGGCGGCACCTGCCTACAGCAACTTCTATTTGATGGCTTCTCAGGACAGAGGACAGCGGATGAAACCTAAGGCCCACCCAAACAGTTTTAGAAACCAAACAGTTGCATCTTTGTGAAAGAGTACACCTGTAAACACCCATCATACAGAAAAATGAGGCAAGAAAATATACTTGTCTTGACATTGTTGGGTTTTAAAGGGAAAAATATATATCACCCCTGAGAATTTGGAAAAACAATATGGCTCTTGCTTGAGTTTGAAATTTGAATTCTTGCTGCTTGGGTGGTCCATAAGAAACCTAAAACTAGAAGCTGATTTCATCATGTTCTCAATTTCCTTTTTTCTTTTTCCTTATTGGTAGAAGCAAAGCTAAATCTTTTCCAGAGGAGGCTTTCTTGTATCTATGCCTCCAAGAATTTTTTAAAAAAATTAACAAAGACAATTAAGCTTGTTTCAATTAAGTTGAAACAAGGCCTGAGGTGTGAAAAGCACTCGAACTGCAAACAGAATCAGACCCAATGCAGATAGACTCTAGGATGGGCCCCAATCCCCACTCGTCACAGTCTTGTGTGATCTCCTGCTTCCCTTCAGTACAAAAGTCTCCTAATCAGCTTGTGGAAAGACAGATTTCCTATGAAGGCATGATGCACAGAGGTGCCTTTTGAATAGAAAGAATGGGAGCCAGATGATGGTACAATAGTAAATGATGAAGAGAAAACAACTGTTCCACTTTAATTTTATATTCAGCAAACCAGTCTTTCAAGAATAAGGATGAAACAAAGAGATTTTCAGGCATTTAAAGAGAGAGCTTACCATCAATATACTCTTCACTAAGGGAAATTCTAAAGCATATATTTAAGAGTGATTTCTTAAAGGAGATCTGAATGCAAGAAGGAATGGTGACCAAAGAAAATCAGAAGCTGGTGGTTACTCACTGCATGAGTCAATAACAATAAAAACTAATTAGTGTGCTTCAAGTGATAGAACTGAAATAGTTGGCAGTAGTATATAATTGGCAATGAAATGGTGTAGGTATGACAAGTTCAGGTATCTTAAATTATATTTTTTGAAAGGAAGGTAATGAATATTAGACTTTACGTTAAAATTTTTTTTAAATGCTTGTTTATTTTTGAGAGAGAGAGAGAGAGAAGAGAGAAGAGAGTAGAGAGTATTAACAGGGAAGGGGCAGACAGAGGGAGACACAGAATCTGAAGCAGGCTCCAGGCTCTGAGCTGTCAGCACAGACCCCGACATGGGGCTTGAACCCATGAGCCATGAGATCATGACCTGAGCCGAATTCACTTAACTGACTGAGCCACCCATGCATCCCTAGACTTTACATTTTTAAGTAAGGATGCATAATAAAATTTCAAGGGTAGATCTCAAAGAAAAGGAACAAAATACATAATTTCCAAATTAGTTAAATAAAAAAGGAATGAGGAAAAAATAATTTAAAATAAGGCAAGAAAGGAAGAAAATAGAAATGAGAGAAAAATAGGAAACCAAATATAACATAGTAGGAATAAATCCAAATATAATTATAATTTAGAGAGAAAACACAGTTTTAAGAGATACGACCGACAGAGTCAAAATTTGTTTTCTTGGAAGGAAAGATTAACATAATTAGCAAATACCTAAAAAGAGGTCAAATGAAAGAGAGAAAAAGCAAAAATAAAAAATTAAGATTAAAAAAGGGGCTACAACTGAGAAATTAATAAGATCACAAAGATACTGTGAATAATTGAATGGTAATAAAATTGAAAACTTAGCCCAAAGTGGCAAAAATTTTTTAGAAAATTATTTTTCATTCAAACTCAAAAAGATATATAAAACCTGAAAATTTTTTTTACAAGCATTGAAGAAATTAAATCAGAAAAGAATCTGCCCACAAATAAAATACCAGGTTCCATGGCATTAGAGGTATGTTCATCCCAATATTCAAGGAACAAGTAATTTCAGTCTAACACCATAACCTTGTACAGAGATTAGCAATGGAAGGTATAGCACAATCTTGACATCAAGACCAGCAAAGGACAGTATGTGAAAAGAAAATTGCAGGCCTTTCTCAGGAATGTAAGTAGAAAAGCCATACAGAGAGTACTAGGTAACCTTGTCTTGACAGAGGACTAGACATCTCCCCCCAACCTCTATGAAAAAAATTTTAAGTTTATTTATTTATTTTAAAAGAGAAAGAGAGAAAAGGGCAACCAGTGGGGGAGGGGCAGAGAGATGGGGGTGGGAGGGACAGAGGATCCGAAGCTGGCTCTGTGCTGACAACAGAGCCCATGTGGGGCTTGAACTCATGAACTGTGAGATTATGACCTGAGCCATAGGTGGTCACTTAACCTAACTGAGCCACCCAGGCGGCCCCTCTTCCTCACTCCCTTTTGTGAAGACACTTCTCTTGTTTTTTTATTACTATTGAAGACCAGCACCACCTGTTTAGCTTGCTAGGGAAAGCAGGACTTAGTGTCTCTGACCTAGTTCTTGATTTTCATTTTCTTCATGGCCCAACATGTGACCTCAGTGTTCTCGGGACATCCTGGCTAAAGGGTGTGTTCATTCCTGTGGAATTAAGATCTGTATCAGAGCAAACAAATGTCCAGTCAGCCTGAGAAAGTTACAGGTTGCTGATGGACCTCTAGGAGAGTATGTATGTCATGAGGGAAGTAGTTTGGTAGGGGAGCCTGTGGTCCACAAACCCCAGTTTCCGGGAAGCTCAAGTTTTCTGCTAACACCCTACCAGTGACTGGTTAGACCATGCGCTGCTGTTGCTACTACTTATTTATTAAGTATTATATGTCATGTGGCCGCTAATATACATCAGGTTAAGTTTTCTAAATTATGTTCAGACATTGTGGTCAGCTATTTTTGTAGCATGACATCTATACACATTTTTGAAAATTGGAGGGAACATCGGCTACTACAATAGCAAATTGCTAAACTGAAGATGAAAATTTTTATTTTGGAATAACAATTTAGTTATTTTCTGAGAGAGAATGTTTTAAGCTTCTGGAAAGCTAGCAAGCTAACCACTGTGTAGTTGGTTTTGTGCTGTTCACCTTCACGTATCTTCCCCACCCCGGGCTCCCAAAAAAGAAGTTAGAAAAGGTGGATAGAACAGTAAAAAGAGAAAAATTTTATTTCCAGTTTCTAGAAGTCATAAGATCAGGAATGAAAATATGGTCTTTAATGTAGAGAATCATTTTACTGTATTTGTTAGAACTTTAGATATTGTGGAAGTTTATGTTGCTTTCTTGGATTTGCGTGGGAAGTGAACTACATAAATCAATTGTAAGCATTAGTTGAGAGTTTTCCATTTTACTTTTATATTTATGTATAACACTTCTCTCTTTTAAAGGTTTTTGACAGTTACTTATAATAAGAAATAGGTTGTAATTGTAATTCAACATGCACCAAAATACATAATTGAAAAAAATGTTTCATGAAAAGATAGTCTTATGATATAATTTAATATTTCTCATTTTTTTCTGTTTTAGTCTATTGTGTCATTTAGCTAAAACAATGCAGGTTGTAAACCACTAAATTGATTTGGGGACATACTAATAGGTCACAAACTGCAGTTTGAATAATACTGTTTAAAATATAATTAGATAGCTGCTTTTTCTTTAGATAGCTGTTATTCTCTATTACTGCAGATTATTTAGATACAGTCACTTGAAATCATTTTTTTCCAATCTTTCTAGTTTGCCATTGAAATGGTGGCAGCATAGTAATTGTAACCTGCAGAACACATAATCATCTTTGATAAGTTTAATTCTGCTGCTGAAGGTTAGAATAAATGCCCATGGTAACTGAATGTGGAAATACCTATACTTACCATTGTAATAAGTTGACTAAATTGTGTGAGGAAAATCAGATGGAGAGAAGGTTCCCTTCTATTGCAGGCTTTTTTAAATTTCTGGAATAAATGGGTTAATTACTAACTGCTGCTATGATCTAGGAGAACCCATTATGAGATTAAGTTGTTTCTTAATTATATTTAGAAGACAAAAATACTGTTTTAAAAATGAGATTTGGTGTTGAAATCACAATGTTTCCACATTTTAAATTGGGACACCATTTTATAATTCTTTGGTTCTGACATCAATAAAATAAATGCAGCTCCAGAATACAATACAAGGTATTTTAAAATGCCATGAAATGTACCCAAGTGTTATATATTTAGAACACAGCTGTATAGAATAGAATGTTGTTTTATGTAAAGTAGCAGCTTTCACACTTCACTTATCTGGAATAGCTTTATAAAACAAAGCATTAAGTGTGAACTGCTCCATTTTTATTCAAAGTTTATGAGATTCCAGAAGTACCATTATATTGCCTTTGCTTTAAAATGCAATTCACAGTAAAAGACATCTTCCCTTTCTTTTTTAATAAGATTCACTGCGCTAAAGCTTCAAGCATCTTGTAGCATGTATCCATTTCCTCAGGCTGAAGACAGTTTGGTGAACTCTGATTTCGCATGGTCTGAGACTTAGGCTTAAGTGTTCTGGAACTTTATTTTTGAGATGTTGCTTTGTGGACAACACAGTGGGCAAGTCTTTATATTAAATCTAAGGCACTGATGGTAAAAGGACTGAAAAGGCAAAAGTATAAACCTTTTAATATCATGCCCATGTTTGACTTGGTGCGCACGCAGACACACCAAGTTTGATTTATAGTTGTTAACCACAGAATCTGTCACTGGATGTACTTTTGCTTTTTCGGTTTCTGGTGTACTTGATGCTGTTGGCCAAAGACATTGCTTCAGCATCCTGCCTGTAGTGGGACCTACCTGGAAGCCACTGATGTGACAAGAAGCACACAGTTGTACCCTATGCATTGACTTGTGCTCTGCCTGGTGTGCTTCTCCTATCCAAACTGCTTGACCTCAATTTTCCTTTCTATGCAGCTCTACATAATAGTCTCATTTGTCATTTGTGAGGTCAAGCTGTAGTAAATGATAGAGAACCCAGACAAAACAACATATGAGTAATGGCTAATATCCAGCATTTTCTATGTATTAAGCTCTGTTTATAGTAGATTACAGATACTATCTCACATCAACCCTATGAGGTAGGTTCTTCTATTATTCTTTATTCCATTGTGCAGCACAGCAAACTGAGACCACACAAGAAGCTAAGTAACATGCCCGAAGTCTCTCACTTACTAAGCATTAGTCAGACTTTGCATTATGGAGTCTCATTCTGTTGTGTGCAACAGCTTCTCAACTTGCAAAGCAGTGGAAAAAGGGAATCTGCCCTAACATTCTTCTGATACACTGAGTTTCTGAAACCTGTTTTGTTGGTATAATGGATGTTTTGCTTTATTTTATGCTGAAATGATATTTTTAGTAAGTAAGTATTGCAGATAGGATCATACCAAATAGCTTAAACTACAAAATTTTTAGTTTATCAAAGTTGGTTAACTATTTGTTTGTAATATTTATATGGCAATCTTATATGCTCTGCATGTTTCACTCTACAGTAGAGGGTCTTTTTCTATGAAAGTACTCTTTCAAACTCACAGTGAAAGGGTAACTAAGAATATTCTGAAAAATATATTGGAAGATAATATGTGTTCAGAGAGACCTCTTATACTGACCAAAGAAATCTACATTTTCAGAATGTATTAAAAGTATTAATCTGGGTTGTCATAATATACACGAAACTTGGGGAAAGGAAAAATTATTGCTTAGGGAAAATGTACTCTTTGCTTTTTATATGCATTCATGATTTTGATTTGAAGGACAAAGAATTAATTCTCATTTTGGGAGTCTTTATGGTACCATCTATAATTGGTTTAATGGTCCCAGGATATTAAGTTTTGGATCTTTGTGATGTTTTGACTTATTGCTCAATTCTGAAATTTCTGTGCAATAAAGGAATTCATTAGCCTTTCACCATTTCTCCTCCTCACGTTTTATACCCCCCGCCACCTTTGAGAGAAAGAAAGCATGTTGTTGGGGAAGAGGGATCCAGGGAGAGGGAGAGGAGAATCTCAAGCAGGTTCCACACTCTGCACAGGGCATCCCACAACCCTGGGGTCATGACCTGACCTGAGGTCAAGAGTCAGATGCTTAACCAACTGAACCACTCAGGCCCCACTTTTTACTTCTTAAACAAGCCAATGTTCATCTAGTATGCTCAATGCTACTTAGTATGACCCTGTCTGAAATATTTGTTTAGTAAATCTATTCAGCATAAAATAAAGTGAGGTATCCATAATACCAATAAAATAAGTTTCAGTAACTCAATATTTTGGAATGAACTAAGTTGCTCAGTATACTTAAAAATAATCAAATAATTAACTTTAAAAATTATCTTAATGTTTTTTGAATCTGTACTACCTATTTATCAAATAAAAAACATGCTTGGAAACAATCCTCCTTTGTGACTAATATTCACCAAGCCTGCCAGTTCTCTTCCATCCTACTTTGCCATGCATATGTTGAGTCAGACCATGATGTTCTAGAACAGTTAGAATTGAGGCAAAACAGCTTTCATTTTAGTAGCACTGGCAGAATCATTTGGCTCTACTGAGGACCTACTAGGAGCTTATTCAGTGCCAGGTGTGAGAAGACTGATAAAATGTGTAGGCAGAAGACAAGATAAATAAAATATTAATACACAAAAGTATCTAATCACCAATCGCTTATACCATGCATGTTAAGACAGTCTTCCCAGAACGAAGAGAAGGTAAAATGAGAAGAAGATACTGGTAAATCTCAGAGGTACCTATTGTAACTAAACCCAAGTTCATGTGCCCCAAGTGCAGCAAAGCCTATCACTGAGACATAGACTGTGCAAGGAAAGTCTGAGAGGCAGCCAAGTGAGGACAGGAAAGGGCAAGCCTCAACTTTATCTCCACCTCTTCCAAGGAGGATAGTCAGGGATTTTTAAGATCAAGCAAAAAAGTGTCTGGGTAAAGAAAAGAGGAGATACTTGACTCAAAATCAGATAAAGGAAGTTACTAATGCCGGTTGGGGGTGGGGGGAGTGGTTAATTTCATTTTGTTGTGTTCAAAGAAGTCGTGGTCATAATTGTTTATGGCTGGCTGCTTGATGAAACCTTAAGTTCCTGTAAAACAACTAAATTAATACTTGGTTACGATGGTGTCAGGCAGAAATATTATAAAACATGGTGGCAGACAGCAGTCTGAGAACAAACAAGATTTTGATTAGGGGCGCAGTGGCACTGTCCTGCCCTGTTAACTCTCGTTACTGGTTGCAGTATGAAGATGTCAGCTCAGTTTTTAAAATCAGAATTTGGGGAGGAACTTGGGTAGCTCAGTTGATTGAATCTCCGACTTCAGCTCAGGTCATGATCTCATGGTTTGAGTTTGAACCCCACATCGGGCTCCCCCCTGACAGTGCAGAGCCTGCTTCAGACCTTCTGTCCCTCTCTCTCAAAAATAAATAAACATTTAAAAAAATAAAAATTGAGGTTGGCAAACTATGGCCTGCAGGTCACTTCTGGCCCACTGCCTGTTGTTGTGAATAAAGTTTTATTGGGGCTTGGCATACTCATTAGTTCATGCACTGTGTAAGGCTGCTTACATAGTGCAAAGGTAGCAGTAGTAGCCACCACAGAGACCATATGGATTGTAAAGCCTAAAATATTTACTATCTGATCCTTTACAGAAAATATTTGCTGACTCCTAGTCTAAATTATATATGAAAATTATTCACAAGTTCCCTTCAAGGTGTTGTACGTATACATGTAAACTGATGTAATATCATGCAGCTTAAGTATTGTGGTTTGGAATGACATTTTCTTAAAATGTTACAATGACTAAATTACCTTATAATATGAAATGATACATTCATATCTTTGGAAGAATTTATTTTTTATTACTATAATTCAACTGTTTTAAGAATAGATTGTATATTCCTTTGGGTAAAATGAATTTTTATTTTGTGTGGAGATTTAATTCTCATTTGGAGATCTTGATTAAGACTTAATGAAAATTGGAATGTTACAATAGCTTTTTATTATACATTTGATATTTTGTTAATGGGAATTAGTACAGATTAATTTTCTCATTTGCAGGATATTTTAGTTGATAGTGAGTTACAAGATATCAATTAAATATTACTTTGAATTCGTAGCAGTCTATGACATCAATATGTGATGCCTGTAAGTTTCATGTTACATGACAACCATTAACCTTATAAAATGCATCTAGTGGTTGAAAGAGAAGTTTTAAAATAATTGGTTTATTTTTTTGAAGACTGGCAGAGGATCATTTTGGAAAGAATGACAGCTTCTATATATTTTGGTTTCAATACTTTTTAAGTTTAATTCATTTAAACATTTTTTTTCTAGTCATGTATGATATAGTTCTAAGGACTAAAGTATATCTTATGGCTGAATGGCATCTGACGCATGGCTCATAGTTTAGTGTAACTTGACTGATGGCATGTTTGCTTCTCTCCCTGTTTCTGTCTCCTCGTGGATAGGTGACGGGTATGCACAGCGCCTCGCTCACTGTAGTCACTAAGTAAAGAAATTGTGTTGAAGGATCCATGTAATGAGAAGTTGCACATTTAAAAATTTCTCTTTGACTTCCAAAGTATTCTTACTGTTCTTGCTCTTACTTAAAATACAATAGAGAAGCAGTTACTTTCATTGTTCGTACTCTTATTTAAAACACAATGGAGGGTGTCTTTTGCCACACTTGATCTCCATAAGGAGGGATTGTGCTTGATTCCTGTTTCGCACCTGGCACAGACCATGGAGTGCATACCTGCAAAGCAAGGTTATTGGTAATATGACTGGCGTTCCTCATCACACGCAAAAATAAGCATTTGTTTCTGGATCCAGATGAAGTCCTTTCACGTGAAGCAGGCAAGAAGAGGAGAGTAAGGAGTAATCTTTATGCCTTGGTGGGTTGAAGTTCTGAATAGTCAAGGATTGCTGAATGGATGAACGGAAGAGTGGTAATTAGACTCCTAGCTGTCAGGCAGCACAGAATTGAAATATTAGAACAATACCAAGAGCTGATTTAGCAAAAAAGTATTTTTTTTCCTCTGGTATAATTCAGTAACTCTAAGGGTGCTATTAAGGTATGTTCCCTTGGAGAGAGTGCATATTCAGGCTTGAAAATGTTGGCATTTTGGAAATCCCGGAGAACTCTTCCAAACTGAGAGTTGGGAAGGGATCGAAGTCAGCTTTTAAAGGATGCTTAGAGTAGTAGTAGTTGGTAAAGGTTTAACAACTGCTTTCTAGAAGCTGACAAAAATTCTGATTTGTAGTTTTTCCAGCTTCTGTGGTGTAAATACACCCACTATGGCTGATTTAAGCTACTGACTTGACATTACTGAAAATGGAGTTGGAAAGAAACACACAAAATTAACTCTCAGGAGTGCTAGCTGGCTCTAGCACACAGCTCTTTAAGGTAACTTTGGCTCTTCGTTGTAGGGATTTACTGCAAGGTTACTAGAAGTTGTATGGAGGTGATTCATGTTATTAACTAATAAGTATGAGTGTGATCATTTGTTTTACATACAAGGTGGATATGAAATTGTGGAAAGTTTGTAACAGAGTGTTACTCTTTTTATCTTGGTGGGAGCGGCAATTGTAGTTTTCAAAATTTGTGTCTCAGGAAGGCTGGAGCCCGTGATTCCAGTCATTTCCTTTGCCATTCAGTAGTGGTGATAAGTAAAGGCATTTCATTGTTCTCTTTTCACATGAATGGCCTGTCCTCAAGGTACAAGGAAGAGGGCTTTGAGATTTTTTGCTGTATACCGACATGAACCAGAACTATGTAACTGTCCCAACACTGGCCTGGTTTTGTGAATCTACACCTTTTCTGAGGATAATTCACACCTAACTAAATGATTTCGTTTTGATATTCCAGTAGCAGCTTGGAAGGCTTGCGAAGCCTCTTTCTTTTATAGGCAACTGGTAACTGCTTCCCTGCAGAACCCTATCAATCCTGTTTGTGTGCTAGGCATAGCGATGTGCCTTCATTGTGCAATTTCCTGGTAAGAGTCTGGCTTACTTTTTCTCTGTGTTGCTAAGATGACACTCAAAAAAGTTAGTAGCATACGGACATAACGTACATAAATTTATTTTATGTTGGAAACTTGGTTTTCATATCTTACTTTTCCTATATATTTTGACTTTGTTTTAAAGCTATTTATGGCATTTAAGATATTCTTTCATGGTCTTCATAGAAAACGGATTTAGATTAATTTCTTCTTCATATTCTCCCACTTTCTCCTGAGCTCAGCGCTGTTTGGCGTCTTTGCCCTTTATTCAACTGAAACTGTTTTAGTTAAGCACCTCTCTGCTCTCGTCATTTTTTCCCTTTTTTATTTTTTATTTAAAAAAAATTTTTTTAATGTTTTATTTATTTTTAGGAGAGAGAGAGAGATAGAGACAGCGTGAGCAGGGTAGGGTCAGAGAGAGAGGGAGTCACAGGCTGAAACAGGCTCCAGGCTCTGAGCTGGCAGTCAGCACAGAGCCCGACGCGGGGCTCGAACCACGAACCGCGAGATCATGACCTAAGCGAAAGTCGGACGCTTAACCGACTAAGCCACCCAGGCGCCCCGTTTTTTTTCCTTTTTTTAAAAAATGTTTATTTTATTGAGAGAGACAGAGAGCATGAATAGGGGAGGGGCGGAGAAGGAGGGGAGAGAGGTTCTGAAGCAGGCTCTGTGTTGACAGCAGTGAGCCTGATGTGGAGCTCGAGCTCACAAACTCGGAGATCATATCATGAGCCAAAGTCAGACACTTAAACCAACTGAACCACCCGGTCACCCCTGCTCTCATTGTTTTCTGCGTGTTCTCCATAAGACCTCATCCAAACTTATGCACGTCTCAGGAAGGCCAGAGGATGTAGTCTCATTTCTTTCTATCCTCACTACCGTGCATTGAGTTAGATTCTAGGTACTTCTCACCTGGGTGATTACAAGAAGACACTTAAGTGTCTCACCTCCAATCCGCAGTGCTGCCATAGTGCACCGTCTATAATGAAAATCTGATCGGGTTAGGTGACATGTGGCTGTCCTCATAGGGCAATAATTTGGTGCCCTTTCTAGAAAAATTCTTTGTTCTTCCACATTGATTTAGAGGGCTGCCATGAAGGTGCAGTGGTTTGAGGATGGCTGCTCGTGGCTTGCTCAGTAAATCCCATCTGCCTCCTAGGCTGCATGTGACTGGAGCTGCTGGGGTATGTCCAGTGGAGGACATACTCCACCTCATTAGACTTCACCGAAGTAGTCTCTTATGTAGCTTGTCTTTGAGATGATTTTGTAGAATGCAGTTTTCACCATCTTGATATATTTCTAGTGATAGTTTCTTGGAAATATGAGCAACTGTGTGACTAGTCAGCCATCAAAGATGATCCAATCTGTGGTGATAGATTCCTTTCCTTGGTCCGTGTATATAGTACATAGTACTCAGCTATAATATTCACACATTTTAAGTGGGTGCTGTCCCTTACTATGAAAGAACTTATTTATGATAACCAGGTTTACATATTAGGTTATGCAGAATCATTTCGCTCTCTATTTAATTAATTCAGCTATTTGGACACTTGGTGTAGTTTACTCATAATAAAGCTTGTTTATAATAATAAATGAGTGGGGGAAAAGTAATCATGAATTTGATATAACAGCATTATGATCAGAGGTTGAACAGTCAATAAAGGGGTAATTGACAAGTGAAGATTCAGAAGTTTGGGAAATGTAACCTGAGAAAAGCTAGCTGCTGAGTGAAATTTTAAATTTTCAGAATCCTGGGGCACCTGGGTGGCTCAGTTGGTTAAGTGTCTGACTTTGGCTCAGGTCACATGATATCATAGCTCGTGAGTTCAAGCCCCACATCAGGCTCTGTGCTGACAGCTCAGAGCCTGGAGCCTACTTCTGATTCTGTGTCTCCCTCTCTCTCTGCACTGCCTCCCTCCCACATTCTATCTCTCTCTCAAAAATAAATGAACATTAAAATTTTTAAAAAAGATTTCCAGAATCCCATGGGTATTGTTACTCTCTTATATCTGCTTTTACTAGAACTATCTAATGCAGATGTTGCAGAGATAATTTCCTTGGTTGGAAGCAATCACCAAAAGAAGACTTATTTTAAAAATCATGCTTCAGAGATCACTTTATCATAACATAAAAGCATGGTGTTTTCTTTGTAACAGTAATTTGTGTGTTTGTGTGTATTTCATTTATTTTTTCCCCTGTAAAATTTTGGAGACCTATAGATCAAGGACTTGGGAAGAGGTTCTGTTTAGGAACTTTCACAGTGAGGAAGCAGCTATACTAGCCCAATTTTAACCTCTACCTGGTCACATCCTAGTATTCCAGGGAATCCAGAACTGTATCATTCTTTTTAAAAAAAATAGTTGAGGAATAGTTGACCTATAATATTAGTTGCAGGTATATAACATAATGATTATTCAATTCTGTACATTATGTGGCACTCACCATGGTAAATGTAGTCACCATCTGTGACCGTATGTTATTATAGTCTTATTCACTGTTTTCCCTTTGCTGTACTTTTCATTGCTGTGACTATCTAATAACTTAGAGTTTGTGCCTCTTAATTGCTTTTAACTATTTCACCCTTCGCCTCACCCTGTTCCCTCTGGCAACCCCTCCCCCCTTTGTTCTTTGTATTTTTGAGTCTGTTTTTGTTTTGTATTGAGATTCCACTTACAAGTGAAATCATATGGTACTTGCCTTTGTATGCCTGATTTATTTCACAGCACTATATTGTTCTTGAGTGACACTAGGCTAAGGCGGAACTAATAGGTTATTATTTATTGATTTTTTTGAAAATCTCACATAGTAAAATGACAATTTTCTTTACATTTGTGGGTATGTGTACTTCAAGGAAGGAAAATAATTATTAATTATCTGGTTAAATTAAGCTTTTTTCTGTTAAACAGATATTTATAAAATATGCCAGCTAACACTTTGGATAAATTTGAAAATCTACATTGGAAGTTGAATTAATGACACTTACCAGTATTCTGTGATCAAAAAATTCCAGAACCTAATTAAATTTATTTTTCACTATTTCTTATTATTTCCTCTGTTTAGCCAAGCATTGGTAGTAGTAATGTATTTGTTTTACATAGGGCTCTGTAGTTTATAAAATAATGTCACCTACACCATCTAATTGAATCATTACAGTGATTCTAGGATGTAAGTTGAGCTGATCTATTAAGAGAAAATTGAAGTTAAGAGAGGTTATAGCCTGATGCTACAATTCTGGACCTAATTTTTAATACTATTTTACTTTCCTAACTTTAAGGTGGTCTTAGTTTTTCTACATGCATTTTTTTATAAGGAATAAGAAATAAAAGCATAATTTAAAATTCTTGGGATTTTGCAAATACGCTGTTGAAGTATTAACATCTTCTAATGAACAGAGCAGTAATCTGTTACATAACCACTGGACTGAGACAAATCTCTCAGTCCACATGGTGTTAGTTATTCATATGTTGATCCCGATAAGTGTTTTTTTCTGATTTAGTAAAGCATGAACAATTAGAATGAGACAAATAACAATTATAGTAACAACACTTACTCAAATCTGTATAATATTCTCTACTTTCATTAATTTTTGATTTCTATAGCAGCTTTTTATATTGGTTGGACATATTTGTTTGGTGTAGACAGTAAAATAAGAGCATGTTCCACTTCGCTTAAAAATATTTTTAATCGGTTAGATAACAATGTACCAAAATTCACAAGGAGCATGTTTAAATGTTAACATCTGTTTTCTTTTCCCTCTAACACTTGGAGTGATTTATAACCCATACTAAATTTGGTTCTGCATATCTTTTCATGTAGTTGGTTGAGATAGAAGATTGCAGAAGTTTTAGCCTTTATAATGTCTTTTTTCTTTTAATCTTTGTTTCTGATCAGTGAACTGAGAGCTGCCTAATTGGATGGCAATAAATCAGCACAGGAACTGACTTATCTCAACTCATTTTTCTAGTTCTGGTATCTAACCAACATGGAAGCAGGTTGAATTTTGGGGTCAAATAGTATGAAAAACACACTTTAATCATTGAATCCAGTCTTAGTTTTTAAAGCACACATTACAGAAGTGTTGCTTTTTGAATCCATCTTTAAGGTCATGGGCTACTTTGACCTTTGTATCCCTGTCTGTCTGGGACACCTTATTTTGCAAGCTAGTTTTCTTCCTTTTTGATTTCACTATTCATTGTGTTTTCCCTCAGATTTTCTTTGGATCCCAGTTCTTATTGTTAAGTTCACTGTTAGCTCTCAGATTGCTTGTTCTGGTGTTTCTTACTGAAGGCAGTTTGTATTCTTTCCTGTCTTTTGTTGACTCTCCACATGCAATACTGGTTTGGGAAACACCTTGCTGTTTGCTATATATTTGTTGTGGATGATGAGGTTTCTCTCATACTGTTCTGGAAGCTATTGTAATTTGATTGATTTGGCCAAGGGGAAAGAAAGAAGGAAAAATGTCATGTTAGATTCTTGCACATGTAGTATTTCTTAATTTTTATAAAGAGAAACATTTTAATAGATTGGGTTGATATCTGGTGCCTACGTATTATGTTGAATTGTCTAATAGAAGACATGGCAAAAGTTTGTAGAACATAAATTTGAAGGCAAGACAAACAAATAAACAACATCTTGATCCATAAATATTTTGTGGTTTTTGAGGATATTATTTTTGGGTGAAATTTTCAGAACCCATATTACTTTGCTTTGAAAGGAAGGGGTAGATAGCTGTGTCTTAATGGTGAACTCTCTGGAGAGTACACTGTGTGCCATTGTACGATGAAGTCTATATTTGTCTTTTATAAGTTTTTTCTAGGAGAGCAAACTTTTTTTTTTATAAATTGGTCAGATTCCAACCAAAGGTATGTAGTATTTGATGAATAACTAATACAGATAATTAACAGATTAAGCGAATGTGTGAGCCCAAGCATGAACAGAGAAGTTGGGAAGGAGGTTATCAGTGTAAAAAATGTTAGAAATGAACAGGGCAACTGGAGCATGATTGAAATCAGTTTAATTTGAGGGAACTTATATTTCCTTAAACTTGCGTTGTTATTTTCTTACTCTGTATGATTTAGGCTGTGTCTACAGTCAGTAAGGAAAATTTGTGCCTCAGACAAATGGCAGCCAGATGGGCTAGTTTAAGTTTCTCTGTAAAGAGACCCATTGCTGTATTGGATGCATATCTCAGTCTGTGCTTCCCTCTACATGGAGTGTTATCTCTGGTATTATGGGTCTTAAAATGCCAGGAACAGTGACTTTCCAAAGGCTCAAGAAACCCAGCTGGAACCCTCTTCCTGCCAAATGTAAGAAGCTGCAGAAATCTTCTATCCTAGGTCCTGTTCTGTTCTCACATAGTTAGGAACCTTGAAGGAGCTTGATTGCTTGGTTTTACTTTCCTTTCTGCCTGAGATAGATTTTATTTTATTTTTTTTAATGTTTTATATATTTCTAGGAGAGAGAGAGAGACAGCGTGAGCAGGGGAGGGTCAGAGAGAGGGATTCACAGACTGAAACAGGCTCCAGGCTCTGAGCTGGCAGTCAGCACAGAGCCCGACGCGGGGCTCGAACCCACGAACCGAGAGATCATGACCTAAGCGAAAGTCAGACGCTTAACCGACTAAGCCACCCAGGAGCCCCGTGAGATAGATTTTAAACCCAGTTGTTGAGCTGCTATTTGGATGGTGGTGTCTCAAAAGGATGAAAGATAAAGATAAAAGATCCAGTTCTTGTGGACTTTTCCAGAACCACTTGGTCCCCAGGATGTCTGGTGCATCTAGTAATGTCTGCTAGACTATTGATTTGCCAGTAGGTATGAAGCAAACAGTGGAGCCAGATGAAAGGAGGATGAATCTGAGCTGAAAGTCATTGGTCCCCTGTATGGTTATTAGCGCTTGGTCTGTTAACCTGTGCTGTGATGGTAGCTGCCAGAATTCAGGTTGTTCAGGCTTTCTCCACTTATGGGATGTACACATAAATGGCCTTGTTTTCTTCCTATAATATGTTGCCCTATGCTACCTTTTGGTAGCCCCTTTACCAAGCATATATTCCCAGAGTCTTCATGATCCATTTGCTCTCACCATTCTATCTTAAATGTAGAGCTTTTGTTATTCTAAGTTATATTAAAATGATAGCAACTTTAAAGTATTAAAATCCACCAGTTCTTGCTACTTATACTAGTATTAAGAATTTAAACTAAAAAATTTTGGGCGATTGTTGTGCCTGGGTAGCTCTGTCACTTAAGCATCTGACTCTTGATCTCCGGGTCATAAGATCAAATCCCTATTAAAAAAGAAAGTTTCGGGCAATTTAAAGAAGAAGAAATACATGAGGCGGGAAGGAGATTTTTGGAATCTGAGTTTTCCTCTTACTTGAAAGAAAGAAGAAGGAAGGAAGGAAGGAAGAAAAAGAAAGAAAAGGAAGGAAGAAAAAGAAGGAAAAGGAAGAAAGAAAGAAAAGAAAAAAACCCCCATAACTCCTTAATACTCACTCTTCACCCACCTGCTCTTCTCAAGAGGCAGAGAGAAAGGCATATTACTTTAGAATCACACTGCTAGTGGATTCTCAAGTAACTTTGTATCTGAAAGTATGCATTTCAGAGATGAAAAAGATTTGGAAATTGTTTAGGATTGTTATAAGCTTCATGAGTAATTAATAAATTTGGATTGGAAGAGGATTATGTTTGCTTCAAAATGTTAGTACAAGTTCCACTTGTTACTTTTTTGTGCTTTCTTTTGTTTATTCTATTATTCCTGTTAATATAGCATAGTTGCTTTTAATATGGCACTCAATTTGGTGGCAGCCAAGCTTTAAAAAAAAATCTCAATAAAGTGCCCTGCATGTGGTTGTAACCAATGTATAGTGATTTATGGATTTAATATAGGCTGAAACTATCACTTGGTATATACAAAACAGCATAGCCCTTTCCAACGAAGAACTTAAATTCTTTGCAAGGTGGTTAATATGCAACACACTTCCAAAAATTATTTGAGGCAAATCAGAACACCAACAAGTAAAATTTAAAGACATATGTGATTAATTCTTGAGAGTCAGTTACCATAATAATTTTAATTAAGAGTAAATACTATTACTCCTTCTAAAATAAGGCAGAATTTAAAATATACTTTGAAATATTAATTAAAATGGCATATTTTTAATTTCTCTTTTAGAAAGAAGAAATATACTGCTTGTATACTTATAAATATTTGTTACCACCATCTTTATCATTTATGGCTGATATCTCTATCTCCTTTTTTTTTTTAAGGATCTAATTTTTATTTTATAAAACCATTGAGATAGTTAGCAACTATGACATTTTAGTGATGAGAACCCTAATAAAACAAAGGAAAGACAAGGTACTGGCAGTTCTGGATTTGGTTGATCTAAGAAGTGAGCATCACAATAGGTTGTGCTCAGAATTGGACTCAATATAGCACAGTTAAGCTCACAGGGTAGAATATATGAAAGTCTACTCCACTAGAATGGGATAGGTATTGAGATGATTTCTGTGGCTTAATACAATTGATGAGATACAGAGCATATTATCAAAAGGTGTAGCAACAACAAAATACAGGCTCATCATGGAGTTGTAAATGTTTTGGTAAGTAAGATAAAGTAATATAATGCAGGTACTTAAGAGTCCAGACAGACATGTAGGCCGGTAGAACCAAAGAAACCATTCAACTGATTGCAAGTTTTCAACCACTAGACTAGAATTCAGGGCAAGACTCTATTCCAGCAGGGATACTTGGCTAGGTGATGACAAAGTCTCAAATCTGGAGGAACACATGCACTATGCCTGTTACTGAAAAATGAGTATAGAAACTAGAATTAAATCCAGCAGATCAGAACTGGGGTACAGAAATTTCTAGGGTGCCTGAAGTGGATTTGTAGCCAAGGAGACTTCTGTTCGACTGTAAGTTTTGGGCTAGAGTTGTTCATAGTGTTCCTCCAAAAGATCAGATTTGGCTTAAAGACTGGGTGTGGGGAAGAGGGGTGTGGGGTGGGGGGAGTTGAGCTTTCAAGTGCTCTTGGTTGTGGGAAGAAAAAAGCTTGGGAGGACACCCCATGAGGTTCTCCCCTGTGCTCTAGGACTTCTCTTCTCATATGGAACAGATACTACTCTTAGAGACTTGCCATCATGATCATTATTTAAAATATGTTCATATAAAGTATTAAGACTACATGGGTAAATGAAATACTTTTTGGACATCTGTTATAACTGTGATTTTGAGAATAAACATCTAATAATAAAAGGAACTCTGTATCATTTGCTCTTCAGGATTCCTGGATTTTAAGTAATGTTGGATCTTGTTTCAAAATTTAAAGATGAATAAAAAATGTCCTTAAAATGAAGTAGCATAGTCTTTGAGCAGAATCTTTTAGGTCCTGTGAGAAATCTTTATTAAACCATAAAGCTTTACTTAATCTTTAGCATGATAAGAAAACATGATGTTATTAAAAACACTTAAGTGTTGTATTTTAATGTACCATATGGTTTGGGTCTCTAGCTGATTCTCCACTCTATTAAGGGGAAGAATAGGTAAGCATACACTTGATTCTGATAGTAACCTTCAAATTCCACCTTGAGATTTTCTAAAATTAAATTAAAGCTAAAGTTGTCCACTTGACCAGAAAGGCAATTTTACTAATTCACATTGGTGGGAAATATATTTTATTTTGGCAGCAATAAATTCTGATTACTTCCAGATGAATGATTTCTTCAGCTATTCTATGCATACGGCCTTTCAATAAGAGAAATACTTCTTAAACCATTTCTATGAAGTTAGGAAACTGTAGTTTCCTAAGCCTACCTTCAGTGCCTGTCTCATTTTAATAATTATTTGGAACTAATTACTGGGAAATCTGGACAGCCACATGCAAAAGAATGAAATTTGACCACTATCTTATACCAGATACAAAAATTAAAATGAATTAAAGTCCTGAATGTAAGACTTACAACTAAAGAGCTCTAAGAAGAAAGCAAGCAGTATGCTGCTCTTTGACATAGGTCTTGGTGATGATTTTTTGAATCTGACATCAAATATAAAGGTGAAAATAAACAAATGGGGTGACATCCAACTAAAAAGCTTCTGCGCAGCCAAGAAAATTATCAAAAAAATAAAAAGGCCACCCAAATGGTAGAAAATATTTCTAACTTCTATCTGATAAGGGGTTAATATTCCAAAATATGTAAAGAATTCATATAACTTAATAGCAATACCACCAATCTGAATAAAACTTGGACAGAAGATCTGAACATTGCAGCACTATTTACAATAGACAAGGAAACGGCCTAAGTGTCTGTTGATGGAAAATTTGATAAATTGTTGTATATACATAGGATGGAATATTACCCAGCCATAAAAAAGAATGAAATCTTGCTATTTGCAGTACCATGGATAGATCTTGAGGCCAATATGCTAAGCGAATTAAATGTGACAGAGGAAGACAAATCTTGCTATTTGCAGTACCATGGATAGATCTTGAGGCCAATATGCTAAGCGAATTAAATGTGACAGAGGAAGACAAGTACCATATGATTTCTCTTATACGTGGAATCTAAAAAACAAACAAAACAACCCAAGCTCATAGATAGGTGATTGCCAGAAGCCAGGGGGTAGAGGGTTGGAAAAATGGGCAAAGAGGATTAAAAGATTAATATATATATATGTATTTCCATAAACCCAATTTTAGTACATGTCTCATTTTAACAGTTATTTCATGGAGCCCCGCAGTCTACACAGAGGCCAGTTATGGTGTAGTGGAAAGACCATGAGGGTTTTTTTTTTTTTAAATTTTTGTTTTAATTTTAGAGAGTGAGAGAGATCATGCATGAGTTGGGGAGGGGCAAAGAAAGAGGGAGGGAGAATCCCAAGAGAACCCTGATGTAGAACTCAATCCTACAACCCTGGGAACATGACCTGAGCTGAAATCAAGAGTCAGATGCTTAACCAACTGAGTCACCCAGGCGCCCCAAAGACTATGAGTTGGGAAGGCAATAGATTGGAGTTTGAATCTGACCCTCAACCCCCTTTTAGTTTTTATTAAACCTCTTACCAGCTCTCTGATCTTGGGCAGTTTACCTGACACATGGGTTTCCTGACCTGTGAAAGATGGATAAGACACCTTCCTCAGAGGGTAATTACAGGTATTAAATAAGGAATTCATTAATATAGTGCCTGTACATTATATAATTTCACTTAAAGTTTAGTTGTTAGCTTCAGTTTCTGATTTAAATGGTGGAGACAATGTCTACCTCATCAGATGGTTTTGAGAATTGATAATAAAAACATTTTAAATAATAAGGTCCAATGGACATGTAGGGTTCATTGTTATTCTTTCCTGCTATCAGCCAGTTTAAAACTATTTTGAGATTCCTTAATCACATGGCCAGTGAAAGCTGTTCATCTGACCAGGAAGGTCACTTTATTTTTTATTTTTTCAATTTTTTAAAAATGTTTATTTTTTAGAGGGAGAGAGAGAGGGAGGGAGGGAGAGAGGCAGAGATAGAGCATGAATGGGGGAGGGGAAGAGAGAGAGGGAGACACAGAATCCAAAGCAGATTCTAGGCTCCGAGCTGTTATCACAGAGCCCGTTGTGGGGCTCGAACACATGAACCACGAGATCATGACCTGAGCTGAAGCCAGACACTTAACTTACTGAGCCACCCAGGCACCCCAGGAACATCACTTTAGAGGGAGAATAATTGTTTAGGTAAGTTCTGTGAAATTCTTACTTTCTTTGGTCTTAAATTCAGTTAAACCTCTTTCCCCTTTGGTCTTATGGTATAGTGCTCCTTTTCCTCTGACTCTGGGCTCTTTGCTGGCACTTCCTATTGTTCCTGTGAATATTCATGTGTTTTCTAGAGCTGCTGTACAAAAGTACCAAAAACTGGATGTGTTAAAACAATAGAAATTTGTGATCTCACAATTCTAGTCTCTAGAAGTCCGAAATCACAATGTTTGCACTGACATGCTCTCTCTGAAGGCTCTGGAGGCAGATCCTTCCTTGCCTTGTTTAGCTCCAAGCAGTCCTTGGAGTTCTTTCACTGGTGATTGTGTTTTTCCAGTCACATGACCATCTTTGCTTTGTGTCTTTTATACAGTTGTCCCTTTGTGTGTGTCTGTCTCTGTGTTGAAATTTTCCTTTACAATGATACCATTCCTGCTGGATTAGGGCCTATCTTAATGATCTCATTTTACCTTGATCATCTCTGTAAAGTCTGTATTTCCAAAAAAAAAAAAAAAAAATCACATTCTGAGTTACTAGGGAGTTAGGATCTCAACATGTCTTTTTTCAATGGGTGTTGGGGGTGGCAGGGAGATAAAACTGAACCCATAAAAATTGGTATTCCTCAAATTTCTGACCTCAGCCTCTTTTGGGTCCTTTCTTTCTGAGCCCATTCTTGAATTTAGTGATAACTGTCACATACTGGAGTGAACATGGTCTTTGAATCAGGCCATTTCACATTGGATTCTGGCTATTTCACTTTCTGGTGAGGTTAGCAATGTGAACGCCATATTTACAGGGGTCTATCGAGTGGCATTCTCCTATTCAGGGTTCTTCCTAGGGTTATGCAGGGCCAGGATAAATAGGCTAAATCCCCCAGTGATTTGGCTGGCCTTTAGCATTCTTAGTTTACCAAGTTAGTATGGACACTCAGAAACAACCCTCATGGAAAGGAATCAGAAAAAAATCACTTGGAGGAATGTTACTCAAAGTATGGCCTAGAGATCAGCAGCATTTACATCACCAAGGAGATTTTTGGAAATGCAAATCCATGGTCCCTGCCTCATTCTAGGGTTGGGGTTCAGGTTACATTTTTAAGAATCTCTCTGGGTGATTCTTATACACTTTGTAGGTAAAGTATCAAATTCAATTTGATACGTATAGGATGCTGTGGAGATGGGCTATGATGATGACAGCAGGGTTTATGGGTTGGTTGCACAAGTGTGTGTTCCTTTCAAGACCGTTTTAGTAACAGGTAGTAGCATTCCTCTTCCTATTTAACTCCCCTTTCTTTGAGTTCTTAGCCTTCCTAGGCATACAAATGGGAAAGATGGCATTGACATTGAGGCAATGTAGCATTAATTTCATCTGAGTTACTTTTAAAAGTCCTATTCTAAGCCCCATTTGGCAACTGATCTTTCTCAACATTGCTTAATGCTCTGCTCTCAACCATCAAGTTTCTGTTTTACAACTTCTTGTCCAGAGTGAGGAAGAACCTAGTGAAAGGATTTCTCTTTTTTAAGGAAATATGTTATGCATATCATCCTCCTATTATCCTCCCCAAGGGGACATGTGCAACATAAATGATAAATTAGAGTGACTTATTAGGAATGAGGAACCTATTCTAGTGTCCTTATTCAGCAATTTTCATGCAATGCTCTATAAGTGAGAAAGTATTTGTTATTTTTGGACAGATTCAGAATAAAAGAGAACTAGTGCAAGATGCCTAGGGTTTAATATATCAAATGAATTTGCATGTCATTACAATCCATGGGTAGTTCTGGTTCTCCATTTTCCTTGCATTTGAGCTCTTGACATCTCAAATCAGATGTGGGGTCTAGAATTTCCTCTGTGGGTCACCTATGGCAAGGACAGAAACTGTTACACTGTTTTTTGCAAATATGCAGACATCTTCTGAGGTAGACTTTGCAAAAGAGTAAAGCAATAATGAGTGATCAGGTCAGCCAACAGGGAGTATAGGAGATGACTAGGTGAGAGGCTTGGGAGTAATCTAATTTCTTCCTGGTAATTTTATGACTATCACCTATAAACAGCTTATCTTAATTCATTTTAATAATTGAGACTTAAGATGCATTCATGGTGGAAAAGATGGGCAAGAGAAATATGCAT
This sequence comes from Proteles cristata cristata, assembly GCA_017311185.1. Taxonomy (NCBI): domain Eukaryota; kingdom Metazoa; phylum Chordata; class Mammalia; order Carnivora; family Hyaenidae; genus Proteles; species Proteles cristata. Next base: position 258,806 of record JAESUZ010003709.1, on the reverse strand, counting down.
TTCCTTCCTAGGAACCTGCCACTTTCTTGCATAATACTTCCAAGTGATAAAATGAAGTGAAAGTTTTGAAATTTCATTTTTTTCTCCTCCTTCGTGTATGTCTTGAGATTTTTTTTATATACGAAAGAAATGAGAAAACGGACTAAAGTACATATTTGTGTATATAGATATGTTCGTATTTCCTTATCTAAATTTTATTGAGCAACTGTTATATAACTGGATCTGGATTGGAAGGTCATTTTGTTTATTCTGGTCAAGGAGTCTGTCAGTTTATCTGGTGAAAAATAATTTATCCTGTCAATTTTCTCATCCTTGACCCTTAATAATTGTATGACCATTAGTAATTATTGCTCTTGTCTATAGGGTAGTTAGTTATTCTTAAATTTTGGTGCACACAGAATTTGGTGTGCATGTTCTCTTGGGGATTGTGTTAAAATGACTGATGGTCTACTCCTATCTTTGGCTAATCTTATTCCATTAAACTGGAGGGACCCCACTCATATGTTTTTGTTGAGGGCAGTGTAGATAACACTCATCACAATTCGGGAGCCTCTGCTGCAAGTGCCTAAGCAGGAATGATCTATACTGTTGATTTGTGGCATGAGTGAATCAAGAGTCATATGGTTTTGTAAAAACCAGGAATTTGCCTGGAAATTTGAGCCAGAACCAATGAGAGCAATATAATGATAATTTTGGCCCTTGGAGACTTCACCGGGCTCAGGGGTCAGAGTGATTCTGTGGGCCGTATTTTTCTATTCTAGTATGCCTAAGGACATTGGCTCTTGCTTCTTGGTTATTGGTTTAAATGAAACTTATCCTGCACAGATGGGCCATGGTTTGTAAGCACAGATGGAGAAGGAACAGCAAGTTCACTGGCAGAGCCCACATGTGGGAAATAGCAAGAGAGAAAAAAGACAAAGGCGGGGGGGTGGAGGTGCTAAACAAAATTAACATTCACCTGGTCATTATGGAAAATGCTCCATTCTCTAAAGTTTCTCAGTAAGGGTATACATAGCAAGTCTTTTAGATGCTCATCCAGTTACCTTATTTATTGCCATGAAATTACACAGTAAATACCTTTCATAAAATAAAAATAGCTAACAATGCAACAGGATTGAAATAACAAGAAACCTCAGTTTCAAATGACATGTTTTTCCTACAGAACAGAAGGAACTAAGTTAACAAGAGTGGAAATAGTTGACTAACTTTCTGTTCTAACCAATAAAATTCTCAAGTTAGTACAACCATGAGACTTCTCAAGAAAAGAACAGTTGCTTCTGGTGAAACAACTTTGTTGTTGGTATTTGATATTTGCTTTGGTTTTGATGATTTGGCTTTTTAGTTTTGTGCTAAAAATTGTATAAGGACATACTTAAAGGAACATAAATACAATCTATTTATATATAGAGAGATATACAGATTATAGAAAGAATATGTTCTTTATTTTTATAATCTTTATCTACAATTCATTCTCCATACTAATTTTATCTAAGTCCTACCTCCTCCCTAATATCTGTATTGGAATTCCAGTAACCATCGACAAACCTTTATTTAGTAAATGCTACGTAGAGCATTGCTGCCAGGCTGCTTTGTAAACACAGATAGAGACACAAAAGGCCCCTGAAGTCTAAATGATCCAGCTACACGAATGGACAGTGGTGGAAATACATGACCAGTGGCTCTGTTTGCACTTCCAGTGAGGCAGTTCACCTATTCCGATTATTCTGGGAGTGGCTGACCTACTGACTCTCTTGTCTTTTGTAGGCATAGGGAGATATCATTTGTCTGGCAGCTGTAGAATTTAACTCCTTTAATTAATATCTTCTTGTCCCACCCAGATTGTTTGCAAAAATCATTCATTTGCTTTAATTATGCAGTGTTTTTTCATTGCTCTTAGAATAAAGGCCAAAGTTAAATCACCTATGAGGCCTTGTGGCAGTGATTTTTAACCAAGCACAATTTTGTCCTCAAGGGGACGTTCGGCAAAGTCTGGGGAGACATTTTTGGTTATTGTGGTGGTGGTGGCAGGAAGGAGGTGCTATTGTTATCTAGTGTGTTGAGGCCACAGATGCTGCTAAGAGTCCTACCATATGTGGGACAGGTCCCCACAACAAAGAAGTAATGACTCCAAATGTCAGTAGCACTGAGGTTCAGGGCTCACTACCCTTGCTCTCTCTACTCCAGGTATACTAGTTTCCTTTCTGTTCTTTGAGTAGCTTCTGTTGCTTTTTTATTTTTATGGATTTTTCAGCTCTCTGTACCTAGACCTTCTTCTCAGTTACTTGCCTGGTGTGAATTCACTCTGAATCCTTCAGAACTCAGCTAATAGTGCTCCTTAAAGAAGACTCCCATGCTTCTCCCACTAGGTTAGAATCCCTTATGCTCTTAGAACACCACCCATTCCTATGCCTTGGACTTTATTAACACTCTGATTAAATACTTTATTGTGTACCTGGTTGTTCATACCTTATCTGCCCTATTAGATAATCTTCAGGAGGGCAGGATCTATTCATAGTCATATCTCTAGTGACTAGCATAGTATTTTGTATTTGTTAGTCAATCAATAAATATATTTGGAATGAGTGAGTCATCAAACAGGATAATGTACCTGACAGTTTTTTATGAAAAGTTAGACCCATTGCTATTTTTGACTCTTTAGGAGATCTCTTTCTTCTAAATCCATAAGGCTTTTTAATTTAAACCAATATCTGGTATTAAACATATATGGTTTTGTATGGTAGTTATAGGCTAAGTAAGATGTATTGGCTGTGGCTTTTTGGATGTGATTGTTTTGGTACAATGAATGCAAAGTCATTCTTGTTTATAACCATCCCTTGCTCTCCATTTTCTGCCCTCTACAATTACAGCTGACTTTCAATTTCCACTTTATTTTTGCATTGTCTGATTTTTAAAAAATTAATGAATATTACTTTATATTCAGAAAGATGATTAAAGTTTTAAAGTTCAATTTGGAATAGGACTGGATTCTAAGATTTTATCATCCAATTCCCCAAACTATCCTTTTATAGGAGTTCAATAATATTAATATAACAAAAATCAATTTTTAGGAGTTTAATAGTATTAATATAACAAATGCATCTATTGACTATGGAGAAATTTGTGAGAAATTTCACTGAAGATTATGCAATTTTGAGTTGAGGATAAGGGTTTATATTGTGATCCAAACATCCTGCTTGGCTCACTGTAATATATATTCTCAGCCAAATATAGTTAGAATAATTAAGCAGCCTATACAAAGCAGAGGTGTTCATCCTCTAGAATTTTCAAATGGAAAACAGACCGGAGATCTTTATTAAGTTGATTAATCTGTTTATTACCTGAAACAAATTTGAATGAACATTATAGCTAAAGAGAGTAATAAGAAAATTTGAATTACAGACCATTCTCTATGAATATATTCATAGGATTGAGTCTGGCCCTTTCTGATGTTAGCAAGTCTACCAAACATTTGACTTCTGTTCATGTGTTTTGACTGCCAAGTAAGTGATGCCTAACCTTCATCCTGTCCCTACTCAGTGTGTGAGGTTTGCAAAGGGGCGTGGGTTCATGCTTACATGGTTTGGGGATTAAAAAAATGTGTGGTCTGTTTGTAGCTGCCCTTGAGTCAAAATGCAACAGATTGCTGCTCATAATGTCACCTACCAGTTATATACCTCTGTGCATTAACTGGATGTGATGATCTGTAAATACAAGAATTTTGATTTACACAGCTTTGTTCCTAACCTCTTTCTATTTTATGCTATTCAGTTAATTTTTTTAAATGAATGTTTCAGGTTTAACCCTTATGAATTTGTTAGTACTCAACTATTTGAGTCACAAAAGTGACATTTTCATCTGGTTTGTTTTAATATAAATGAATGAGTGGATGGATTTTGAACTTATTTTTCCATAGAAATAATGTTCTAATTAAGAGTGAAATAAATTAGAAATTGTGCTATTTGGGGGCGCCTGGCTGGCTTAGTTGGTTAAGCGTCCGACTTTCCCTTAGGTCATGATCTCGCGGTTCGTGGGTTCGAGCCCTGCATCGGGCTCTGTGCTGACTGCCAGCTCAGAGCCTGGAGCCTGTTTCAGTCTGTGACTCCCTCTCTACTCTGACCCTCCCCTGCTCACGCTGTCTGTCTCTCTCTCTCTCTCTCCTAGAAACAAATAAAATAAAAAACATTAAAAAAAAGAAAAGAAAAGAAATTGTGCTATTTGTTCAGGTACATAATGGTCCAAATAGATTTTTATAGCCTACCCCCAGAAAGATCTAGCAATAATTTAAGCCATAGATTCATTAGGAAAATGTATGTCAACTACAAAATTCAACTTTACATGAACATTGGGTATATGATATATTCATAGATTGATGACCTAAATTATGGGACCTGTAAGAATTTTCTTCATTTTCTGACAGGATCATTGCTAGAAAATACTTTGTTAGTCATTTGGTTTAGACTAGCAATTAGGGATGGGTAGAGAATTAGATGATAATGTCAATATTATTGGAGTCTGTGTCCTCTCTTTGAGGCATTAAGTCATTAATAGAAATCTTTGTCACTAGGGAACAGGGTCTTTGCAATCTTATAAAATGTAGGAAATATGTGCAGAATTATAAAAAGGAAACCCCTTTCCTAGGAGATGATACTTGTCTATGAGTTGTTATGAGTGAAGGTCATTTTTTGTCATTATTTGTTTCCTGATGTTAGTGTTTTGGGAATGCTGTAGCTCATGGACTTTTAGCTTTCCAGACGCACAGGAATATTCGTGTTTTCATAAAAATCTCATGATGTGAGTGGGCATCTGGTTGGTGTTTCATAATGAGACACAGGAAGGGTGCTGTTTCTGCCAAAGGGTGATGTAACTCACCATGATTTCAGCTTTTGAAGAGCAGGGGTAACAGCTTAGCTCAGTCCTGCTCCATGCATAGGCTGGAAGAATTTTTCAGGTGCCAGTGTGACATGGCAGTAGGAGTGGCCCATATGTGTGTTTCCTTATAGGGAAGATCCTTACTTGGAGACAAAGAAGAGAGAGAGATCTGAATAAGTTTTTATTAAGTCTTTTAATCCCTTGAGGAAATAATAATGATAATGATAGTAGCAATAATAGTAATAAATCCATGAAGAAATGGAAATCACTGTTGAAGGGGACAATATTCTCAGGTGAGAATGTAGTTTCCTTTTCTATTGTTATTTTTTAGATAAATAGTGGAGCATGGGAACTTCCCCATTCTCCTCTGTTTCTGCTGTCTGATTAGTGTAGAGCAAGAGAAGCTAACAACACTCCTGATGCTCACAAGTATAAGTAGCTCCAAGCAGATTTGTTGTGTTTGCCTTGTTAAAAAAGCGATCTCAGGATTCTTTATTAATACATCAAGAAGTCTTATATGAGAGTTTGTTGGAAGAAAACACCATTATTTGAATGGAACTTAAGCAATTAAAAAATCTGCTAATGAGTGATATGATTGCCAGTGGTTATTATGCCAGGTTTCTTGAGGCTGTAAACACTTGATGTTGGTCAGCCTAGAAGTAATACTAAAGTTATTATTGTTGTTATTATTATAGATGCCATTATTAAAATCAACATGTTTTTTATTACGATCCTATTTTTTTCAAATTAATATATTCTTCCAGATTTCTTTCAAGTTTTTACTGAAATCTTAGTTAGTTAACATATATGGTAAAATTGATTTCGGGTATAGAATTTAGTGATTTCATCACTTACATATAATACCCAGTGCTCATCACAAGTGCCAGCCTTAATAATCATCACCCATTTAGCCTATACCGATGCCCACCAACCCCCACCAACTCTCAGTTTTTTCTCTGTCATTAAGAGTCTCTTATGGTTTGCTTCCCTCCCTTTTTTTCCCCCTTCCTCTATGTTCATCTCTTCTGTTCCTTAAATACTACATAAAAGCCAAATTATAGGTATTTATCTTTCTATAACTGACTTATTTCACTTAGCATAATGCACTCTAGCTCCATCCATGTCATTGTAAATGGCAAGATACTTATAATCCTTTCATATATATTTGATTTCCAAAATCGTTCTCAGAACTGTTGTTAGAGATATTGGCAGAGTTTGATGAAATCCTAATGGGTGTGTTTTATCAATGCCAATTTGTATTTCAGGATCCAGTGGAGAAACTTTGTGTTGAATGAAAATGAGAAGGGTCATATTACTGAATGAAGTTCTGTCTTGTACCCTGTCTCAGGTGTGGTTTTCCCTCATCATAGCTACATTGATCTGCTTTGTGTGTTCAACACTATTGTTAAAACCTATCCACAGAGATGTTCGTAAGTCATCATTTGTCACTGATCTCTTGGACTGATGCTTGCTTTGCACCTCCAGGTTGGGGTTAAACCATCAGCAACTGCTTTTTAATTGCAGTTTTCGGCCAACTTTTCAATGTTATTTATAGTATAAACCATATTTTCCTAATCTAATAATAGAAGGCAAGAAAGGCCTAATTAAAGTCTTTGCCAATGGTAAGAAGATTTCAGTTTTTGTTTCCTAATAATATTCATCATACCACATCAGCGATATTTTTCTTATCAGATAAAAATTAAATTAACCTGAAAATTCATCTGAAGATATTAGAATGCACTCAAAAGTAAATAAGATTAACAATAAAGCAGGTGACCATAAATATTGGAATTTTGTTCCAAAAGTTACAAAATATATATCACTAGAAGCGATATGATTTTGGAACAGACAGTCTTGGTGCTTTTGTTGAAAGAGAACTTTATAGTATAATTGACAATTAAACTTCCCCAAATTCTCCAGGTATATATGCATAGGCTATGTGCATTCTGTAAAATTTGCTATGGATTTGTCTGGCCTCAAGGACTTTCTTGGCAGTCAAGGTCTTGGCTCCTTTACCCTGGGCCTACCCATTGATCTTCACTCTCTGCAACATCTCTCTCTCTCTGAAGGTACAGATCCTTTCTCCTGTAAGCAGAGACAACCTAGCTTTTCTAGTTCATGACTCCTTTGCCCTGGAGCTAAATAGAGTTAACTCTATTTCTCATAAGTAAAATGGAGACAATAATGGTACCTCCTACATAGGTCATTATGAGGACTGGATGTGCACTGAGACTAAGCCCACACTTCCTCTGTGCCTTTTCTCTGCATCACAGAGGGTGAAGAGGTAGCCCCAGAACCTATCTATCCCTTCTACCTCTAACACTCATAGCTTTACCTCCACCATCTGCCTTGAATCCATTGGGACACATTTCATGTTCTTAAGTTAGTCATGACAATAATTTTGTCTCCCAGGTGACACCCCCTCCCATGTTCCATATTTGAAAAAATATATATACACACACACACACACACCCCACCACCATTGTATATATATGTTCCACTGATATGTGTGTGTGTACATATATATACTAATTCTTTATCCATTCATCTGTTTGATGGATATTTGAGCTCTTTCCATACTTTGGCTATTGTCGATAGAGCTGCTATAAACATTTCTCCTGTCCCTTTATAACATCCCTCCCTGACTTCTATAACTCTTCTTTGTATTTTATAAAGTTTGAGAGCTGTTATCAATAGAGTCTACAATACTGTCAAACTTTTCTCTGAATATTCCTTTTACATTTTTTTTTAATGTTTATTTTTGAGAGAGACACACACAGTAGGAGTGGAGGAGGGGCAGAGAAAGAGGGAGACACAGAATCTGAAGTAGGCTCCAGGCTCTGAGGTGTCAGCACAGAGCCTGACATGGGGCTTGAACTCTGGGACCGTGAGATCATGACCTGAGCTGAAGTTGCACACTTAACTAACTGAGCCACCCAGGTGCCCCTAAATTTTCTAATGTATACATATATTAATTACAAATGAACTACACATGTTTTAATCCATTTTTTAAAAGTGAAAATAATTATGCTTGGTAACACATTATCATAGTACAGATAATAGATGACAGAGATTCCTGTATTAGATATGAAGGAAGGGTGAAAGGAAGCAAACAGGAACTAGGAAGTAGTTTGTTCTATAGTTTGTCCTTTGGAGTCATTGTACTGGCTGTTATGGCAGAAGTCCCTTTTCCTACTTAAGAAACAAAATTGATTTTGCTCACATTTGTTCTTGGCTCCTAACTCACAACAGGTGGTCAGTGAGCCTGTCATTGACTCTGCAACTGCTGGTTGTCAGGAGCTTTGAAAACCTTCTGTTGTGATTAAAGCAATAGTTTAGAAAAACTTGGGAAAATTCACTGAGTTTATATAATTTGTAAACCTACTGCATGCTGACATGGATTTTAGTGACTCTGATGATGCTTTTCTTTTATGCTGTGTTGACATGTTTGGTTATAGAGGACTCTAGCATTAGATATGTATTAAGCATTCGGTAGCTGGTGGATGAGAATTATTTCAAAAGTGTCTCTGCATTGAGGCTTAGGTAGAAGAGGTGTTTTTCCAAGACGTGCTGGTTTTCTCTGCTGGCAGACAGAGAGATAAGGTTCAGAGGTTAAGGATGGGGAGAGAAAGCATGGGACTCACTGGAAAGAGCCAGTCATTTATCTTCCTGCCCCTTCCTGGTCTAGCTCTTCATAGACAGACAAGGTCCTTGAGCCCTGTCCAGTTTGTAGTAGAAAGCCAGATTAAATCTACAGAAAACACACATGAGCATTTGCCTTTCTATATATTCCTTGAGAACTTGATATGGTAATAGGTTAGCAGAGAAATATTTGGGGAATTTTCTCTCTGATGAAAATAAAGACAGGGGACATGATTTTCCTCCATCTATGACATGACCTGATTGAATTTGGACCCAAACAGAACCTGTATCTATAGCAGAAGAAGTAGAAAGTAAAGACCTAGACTGGAGGCTCAGATTACCTCAACATACAGACAGGATGATTGAATGGAATAACATGGAGATGGGGATTCTTAGCCTGCTGCACCTCAAAGTCCCAAGCTAGTCTTTCTCCAGAGGTGCTTGTGATGGAAAAGCATTAAAACATGGCTCTTTGCCACATGAATCCTATAGAGGAATACCTATACTAAAATCTCTACTTTACAATTTTTGACCTTTAAGAAATGGACAAAGTAATTCACCCCTATGTATTTCAGTTTCTTCGTCTCTAAAATGGGAATACTATTTACTGCACAGAGGTTTTAGAATACAAAAATACACATTGAACTGGAGCTGACATATGACAAAGTGCCACATTTGAAATTCTTTTTTGAGAAGAGGGGGAGGTAAAATACACTCTTTATAAAGTAGGGGTAGCATAGATGTTCTATGCGATATCATTAGACTGTTTAGGGATTTATATATGAAAAGTGCTATATAAATATTACCAATCTTGGGGCACTGGAGTGGCTCAGTCATTTGGGCTTCTGACTTTTGATCTCAGCTCAGGTTTTGATCCCAGGGTCTTGAGTTCAAGCCCTGTGTTGGGCTTTGCAGCAAAAAGAAACTATGAATGTTTTCTTGCTTTGTTCTTTGCAGCGAATTTCATTTTTTAAGACCTTTAAAATGTATATCACTTCTCTTGGGGATAATTTAATTTTCTTCAGTAGCTTTTTTCAGCCCCACTCTACTGCCTCGTGAACAATGCTCTAGTTTATTAATTTGTTTGAGTGTAAACATTATCCTTTTAGTTTCTGTCCTGTGTTTAGGGACATGCCAAAGGCTACCTGCTGCATATTAATTCTTTATCTTCAAATCACACAAAATGTAATTCAAAATAGTAACTTACATTCAGGTCCTTGGTCCAGGCTAGAAAATTTTCATTTACATATTTTAAATTAGTCTGCTTTCAGTTCAGTGATTTTGTCTAATGTTATAGTTATAAATATGTGGCCCATGTTGTTTAGCTAAATTTAAAAATTAGGAATAATTATTGTAGAAATAGTACTTTTATATATGCCATTCTGTGAACCATGGGAGAGCTATTATTCAAAAAAAGAGAATTCCCCTGAAAAAATGTAAGTCTTTGAGTTATTGGTTTTTAAAGGAAAAGACCCTAAAATTATTATGAAATCAGATAAGTTAGGAGTATAATTTCAAGCTGTGTCTTGATTCATCTCATGCTGTTTGATATTGCCACATAAGTGATGCCAGCATGGCCGAGCGTTTAAATGCAAATTTATAATTCTGAATGCTTTTCTTCATTGAAGGCATTTTTGTTTAGCTTGAAATCCTCAGAAGGCTTACCACAATTTTGAGTATTTTCTGAAATGGAAACCTTTGATAAAAATAGAAGAGGCAGAGAATAAGCTGAATAATAGCAGTATTCAGCAAATTCACCTCCTAGACTCTATGAACCAAAACAAAGTTGGACAAAATGATCACTGTCTGCCAGTTGATAGATGAATCAGAGCTGTTCATGACACCAGTGAGGAAGGGTGCAACAGGAAAGGTCAAGTTGAGCTGGAGCTAGAAGATAGAATCAGAGCAATGAGTAGATCAACCTGAGTAGGGACAAGGGATGTCTCCTGGCTTTGCCAAGAGTCTGGAAATTCACATTCCCAGGAAGGAAGCAATCTGTTATGGGTTCACCTCAGTGCAAATTGTAGGGAGGCCTGAGAGGGGCCTTTCTCTCTGCTTTATGTGCCTTCTTTGACAGCCTACCCCATCTACTCAGGTAAACCTTGTTGAAATGAATGAGCAATGGAGACGACACAAATAGACACATAAGCAACTATTTTACCAGTGACTTATCAGAGGATTCAAGAAAAGTAATAAACTATTTTTAAGAAATTTTTTTATGGTTAGTGTTTACATTTGAAAAGGATGATGTGAATGTGTCTTCCAATGCTTATATTGTTAGTAGAATTTTTTTATCCCTTGTAATGTAAATTATTAGTGATCCTCTTTGATTGGGTTATTGCATGTACTGAGATATATATGGTATGAAAAATGAGGTAAGGTATTTTTATTTGCCATGTTCCCAGTTAATTTAGAGTTAATTTCGCTAGATTAGTCATTTATCCTGGGTTCCTCTGCAGTACACAGAGTAGGTGCTCAATAGTTTTTATTAGAGTTTTTCTTTAGATAAAAACTCTAGTTTGCATTGTAATTAGGATGGAACAACCAATTTTTAAAAATTAAAGCTCTAAAATGAAATTTGAATTAGGTTACAATCTCATAAAAACATTTTTCATTATTAGAGGACTTTAAAATGCAATGCTTATTATGCTCTAGTAAATGTGATACAAAGAAAGTTAGGAGATATATATTTTTTAACAATAGCAACAGCAAAACAACAGCAATAAAGTGTTCTGGTTACATTTTATCTGCTCTACTTGAATATGGATGATAAATTTTATGTAGAAGCTCTTTCCTATAAGTAAAAACAGTCCACGGTAATGTTTTTTGGATCTATGTCATACTGAGATCATACTTTGTCAAATATTAGTTTATCAGTGTGTAGAAAGCAGAATGAATTCTCACATGGGATATTAACTTCATCTAGCTGCAGAGAAGAAAGTCAGAGGCTCTGCTCTAAAGAAGCAGTAGGCACCGTGGGAAGGGTCACAGAATCATTTTAGAAGTTAGGTATGGTGAGATCCCTATCTCTTTCTGGACAACTATTCATTCAACTTTCCACGACTGTTCATCTTCTATCAATATAATGCAGTCAGGTTCCTTAGGCTGTGGCTTCAGGAAGGGGTTATTTCTGGTAGTATATACCAAATCGGTGCAAAAACTAAGAGGAATGATTGCTGAAATCATGGAGCTGTTGGTTAACTTTACTGGTGTGGCCAAGGCTGAGTATACCAAATTATGGTGTGGTGAGAGGGGTGAGGAAGACATCTGCATGATAGAGGCAGCAAGACGAATAGAACAGAGTCTCTTCAAGCTGTCCAGGTAAGACAGTGGATCCTGATATCAGAAAACTTTTAATTACATCAGATATAAAAAGATACTTTAGAACTAATCAACACTTCTGACTTTCAGAATTTTAACAAATGTCTATTTAGCTCTTCTATAAACCCTCTAATAAGATAACTGAGGTTAGTTACCCTTTGACGATAGTAACACACAGTGAAGAAAAAATTAGGTAAACATTGGTGAGAAGTTTTGGGGAGATCTGTAGTTTTTCCTACTCTGAATTTTTGTCTTTCCCTTTTTTTCTCCTGTTGGGTAGCAGGTCAAGTTCAGACTGTAGGGACTGGAAGTAGTAGAAAATCTAGTTATTTAAGGTGAACTGAGGAAGTACAGAGGTACAAAATGCTGTCACTGCCTCTCACTGCTGCTTTCTAGTCTATCTGAAAGCTATGTTGCTGTTTTAGGATACTGAGAAGAATTCCACATACGCTTCTACACCCTTTCAGCTACAAAATTATGGTTTCTAACTCATGGTCCAGAAGTCTTGGTTTCTCAGTCTTGTACTGTGTGCACAGAGCTTGAATGAAACAGTAACTTCCTTGTTTGTCATCTGATTTGATCTAATTTTCCAATAAAGTGATTAAGCCTATAAAATATATCATATTCTATAATTACTAAATTTAGATCTGAACTCAAAAGCTACTATATTTAATATAAGCAAAATACTTAGAGATACGAAACATTTTCTATACCTATTAGCGCACAAATGAAGTCAAATGCTTTGTATCCTCAAAAGAGGTTCACCTCTTGTTCATCAATGGCAGGTCATCCACTTACCGCCACACCCCCACCCCGACTTCCTGTGCATTCTTCTCCCTGTTACTGAGCTAGTCTGCCAGTATCAATTCATTATGATTTCATGAGTTTTGCTGTTGAGAAGCAGGCCCCAAATATCATGTATGAGGCATTGATTTCTCGCTTTCTTAGCTTCATTCTCATCACCAATGCTCATTAATTCCCTCCTCCCACCCCATCTCTCTCTGTTTCTCTTTCTCTCCCCACATGACTAAAAACACCTACCCATGAAATTACTTAGAAGGCATATGCTTAAAAAAAGGAGGATTTCAAAGTTTAGGTGTATTTGGCAGGATAATCCTGGATGGAAGGGGCAAACAGTGTATTTCAGGTCTGAGATTGGTGGTGTTTGCTTCCCTCATTCAGTGGTTGGAACCCTGGGAATGGGCACTGTTTGCTAGTGTAAACCACCATTTCCCCACCACCATTCCTGGTCCATGATGTACGCTTAGTGAACTGTTGTAGTAGATAATGAATTCATTACTCAACTACTTGTCTGTCTTGGCTCACAAGGGAAGTTAAAGTTATGCTTCAAGTACTGAACATATTTAACCAGGGGGCAGAAAATATATGTGGTTTGAACCCTAGAAATGTTAAGAATATGTTAAGAAACATAAGAATGTTTCTCATTTCTACCTAAAGAAAATATTCCTTATATCACAGTGCTGAGTTTTCTTTGCTAGGAAAAAAAAATCATTAAGTACCATCAGATACACTGGCATTAGGATGGCTGTTTTAAAATACAAGACTGATCGTGTCACAGGCCTTCTAAAACCCTGCAGAAGCCTGCCGTTGCCTTCAAAGTGAAATTTGAAGTCTTCAGCATGACATATAAGGCTCCTTGTGATTTGATCTTTTAATCTAATCTAGTCTAATCTAATTTCATCATCTTTTCCTTAATCACAGTTCTTTGCTATAATTTGGGCTCTGTGTCCCAGTTTTGTGTTCCTACAGTATACTGACATTGTTTGTACCCCAGGATTTATTATACTGAGTGGTATAGAGCTGCTTCCTTGTTCATGTCCATAGTTCTATCTTGTTTGGTTTTGCCATTGTCTAGAGCAAGGATCAGCTGCCTTTTTCTAGTTTAGTAAATTTGCTTTCAGCTTTGTGGGCCACACCATCTCTACTGCAACTGCTCAGTTCTGTCACTGCAACACAAAAGCAGCCATGGGAAATATGCAAAGGAATGAATGTGACAGTGTTCCAACAAAATGATGGATTTGAATTTGAATTTCTAACATTTGAATTTCATATACTTTTCATATGTCATGAAGTAGTATTCTTTTCATTTTGTTCATCCATTTAAAAATGTAAAAATTATTCTTAATTTGTGGGTCATAGAAAAACAGGCAGCAAGAAAAATTTGACCCATGTGATATTGCAGATTCCTGGTCTTGCAAAATGCCTGGCGTAGAAATGGTGCTTAGCCAATACATTTGAGTAACTGAGTGAGTAAAGGGGTATGTTTTCACTGAAATCATTTTCAAAGGAAACACAGGGAGACCATTTACATGACCAACTGTTGCCAGTATTATAGCATCTAAATTCCTCAGCATGGCTTAGAAGAAACTTTGCAGTCTGATTTGTAGGTAGATAATCACTGTCATCTTACTTATCTTACTTCCCCTCATGCCCTCTTCCAGTACTGTCTATGCTATGACTCATTGACAGTACTAATTGACATTCTCTGGAACACCATGCCCATTTCTACCTCTAAGGCCATGTGTCTTGCATCTTTCTTTACAGGGAATGTGCTTTCCTGTTGTTTTAATTTTCTGCTTACTGAGCTATTATTTGTCCTTTAAGATCCAGCCCTTCTCCAGAAAGAAAAGAAGGTATGGAGACTTTGGTGAGGGCAGATCCCTCTGTGTTTCTATGGAACTTTAATTTACCATTAGCATGCCACTTTTCGCATTGTATTTTATTTATTTTTTATTTTATTTTAAAGTTTTATTTTATTTATTTTGAGAGAGAGAGAAAATGTGTGAGCTCAATCACAAGCAGGGTAGAAGCAGGGAGAGAGGGAGAGAGAATCCCAAGCAGGTTCCATGCTCAGTGCAGAGCCTGACAGGAGGCTCAAATCCATGAACTGCTAAGATCATGACCTGAGCCACAACCAAGAGTGAGATGCTTAACCCAATGAGCCACTAAGGCACCGCTCACATTATATTTTCACTTTTATCTTTGTGTGTATTGCTCTTTTCCAACATGTTCTGAAGTCATATGCCTGTGTCAGAATAGGACTTGGCCTTGGTGGTCATTTATTAACAAGTAAATAAAATGAAACCTTTTCATATAAACATAAATTCCCAGTATCCTATTGAGAGTGGCATTACTTTAGTTTACAGTGCTGAGACTAACTTTCACTGATTCTTGAGGTAGTCTCCGTATTTAAAAATTTTTTAACATTTTGTTTTATTTCTGAGAGAGAGAGACAGAGTGAGCAGGGGAGGGTCAGAGAGAGGGAGACACTGAATCCAAAGCAGGCTCCAGGCTCTGAGCTGTCAGCACAGAGCCCAATGCGGGGCTCGAACCCATGACCTGAGCCGAAGTCAGCCGCCCAACTGACTGAGCCACCCAGACGCCGTGTAGTGTTTAACACTGAAATGAATGCAATTAAACTGAAAAAAATTAAATTTGGAAACTTAACTAAATGAATTATGTATGTTATATGTCAATTTTATAACTTAATTTCAAGTTTTGTTGAATTGAAATCTCTCGATGTATTTAAAAAAATACTATGTTTAAGCCTTTGCTTGGTTTTGTGTGAATAAATGGTGATATCATGGAATCATGTGTGTATTGCTTTTGTTTTCTGGAAAGGCTTTAAAACTTTCATGGAATTTAGCTGAAGAGATAGGAGACATTTTGTAATGTACATTAATTACTGTGTCAAATATTCTGTTACTACAAATTTTTTCAAGCATGCTCAATCCTTATTGTGGGAATATCCAGTACCTTATATATCTTTTTAGTTCTTTGGGGAAATTTCCTGCATTCTCCCAAACTATAAGATTTCCAATTGAGATCAGTGTTCTGGGTATATTTCACCATAAATGTCTTGGGAAATCTCTCTAGAAATTGAAGGCACCTCATCATGTGCAATGAATAACCAGCTTTTCCATTATTGATCAATCAGTTTCATCAGTTCTGGTAATTATAACAGATAGTAATGAGTTTCAGTGGCAGTTTAGGTTGTCATTATAAACAGAATGTTAGAATACTGGCTGTTCCTCTTCTCTCTTTGAGAGAATTGCCCACCACTGGTTGGAAATCAGCTTATTGTTCAACTGGTACAAATGTTTATAAAATATATGTCATTTTTAATGTGAAAAGCAAGAGCAACCATGCTCAGGTGATCTTACTTGGTATTTAACTTGTAGAAAGTTCTTACATGGGAAAAAGTAGGTGTCTTTCAGTTATAGGACAAAACAGTAATAGAGATATATTAATAGAATACACTCCAGAATAGGGTCATCTCACACTAAGCCCCATCCTTAGGCCTTTGGGTATCTGCCTAAATTTTAAGCTAGAATATATTTTCTTAAATATTCTCTGCAGTGCAAACATCTTAATGACAGGAATTATGTCTTATATCTTTGTGTGCTTAGCAGTGCCTGGTACAGTGTCTTGTATATAACAACATCACATACATTTGTTGAATTAAATTATATTTATAAACAGTTCAGACAGTATGTATGAAAAAGTAGTGATTCCTAAAATGCTCTCCTAGAATAACTTTTCCAAACATGGGCTATTTCTATAAATGTAAAATAATTAAATGACAGCAATCAATCACTGAGAACCTAGTATTTTATTTTTTACACATTAACTTATTTAACTTTCAAAACAATTGTATGAGGTTGGTATTTATCCCTCTCATCCCCAACCCCCCACCCCCCCCAGGAAGCTGAGGCTCAGGGAAATAAAACAACTGGAATTTATGTACAAAATAACAATAGTATGTCATTTTAGGGTTTGTCAGGATTAACTGGGTTGGATTATAGACCAAACTTCCTGGTGCCTGGTAAACCCTAAGTAATTTAGCTAGTATTATTAAGGTAGTGAAGCTAAAAAAGTTGTAGACTTTGGATTACATCACTGATCTGTTTCATTTCAGAACCTATGCTCTTTTCATCCAATTCCATAGGCAAAATATATGGTGCAATCATTATCCTTCCCATTATGAGCTCCAAAAGGGCAAAGGAGGAGACTTTTTCTTTTGTATCATCTACTAGTACCCTGTACACACAGCAATAAATGTTGACAGCTTGACTGGCTTGGCAATGATGCTGTTTCTGGTTTTGCTTTTCATATGAATGATTGGTAGAGTGTTTGATTCTGA
This sequence comes from Proteles cristata cristata, assembly GCA_017311185.1. Taxonomy (NCBI): domain Eukaryota; kingdom Metazoa; phylum Chordata; class Mammalia; order Carnivora; family Hyaenidae; genus Proteles; species Proteles cristata. The sequence continues at coordinate 241,810 of JAESUZ010003709.1, read as the reverse complement.
GTAGGACTCAGAAGAACGTTGGTATAGTACGCCTCACACTTTTTATTTAAACAAAATTTTCCCCTTAGTAATATACTACCTGCATCTTGATTTTGAATTTTGTTTCCCCTGTGCTTGTGTAAAGAAGGGCCTGAGAACAGTCTGTATTCAGGCAGAGTAAACATTTTCCAATTAGCTTCGCCACTATTTCACAGTTTTATTCTGAAGTCTTTCTGGTGGTTGTGCTCTGGGATTTTCAATGGATAAGCTTTTTTCACTTCAGGAGTAAAAATTGCTTTGTGTTCTTGGAGGTTGGAGAATTAAAAAAAATCATTGAGTCCTAGCCCTGGAGAGCTTTCCTGAAAGGGAATTTGAGTAAAAAATGAGTTGTGTCCTTGAGGTTTCTTGCTCCTCATTTAATGATGCATCATTTGTCGCACATAGTTGTCTGTCTTTACTTGAAGATCCTGCTGTTGGTGGTGTTTCTCCATACTTGTGCAGATGCAGCTCAATAACAAAGTCACGACCAGCAGTTCTGTACATGGGGTGTTTTGTGTGACTATATTTTTTCTGTAGTTTAAAATTTTTTTAATGTTTTTATTTTTGAGAGAGAGAGAGACAGCGTGAGCAGAGGAGGGTCAGAGAGAGAGGGAGATACAGACTCCAAAATAGGCTCCAGGCTCTGAGCTGGCTGTCAGCACAGAGCCCGACGTGGGGCTCGAACCCATGAACCGTGAGATCATGACCTGATCTGAAGTCAGATGCTTAACCAACTGAGCCGCCCAGGTGCCCCTGTAGGTTTTTTTTTGCAGTACAACATAAATAACCTAAAACTTACCATTTTAACCATCTTTAAGTGTATGGTTCAGTGGCATTAAGAACATTCACGTTGTTGTGTGACAATCACTGCTGTCTGTCTCCAAAACTCTCTTATCCACCAGACTGAAATTGTGTGTCCATTAAACAGTAACTCTGCATTCTCTCCCTTCACCCCTAGCAACCACCAGTCTGCATTCTGTCTCTGAATTTGACTGCCTGTGTTTCACTTTTATAACTTCATAATTTATTGGTTTAAATTGAAACCTACTATCTTCTGTTTTTCCTTGTTGTGGCTATTATCCAATTATTGGGATTGATGTTCCACTGCTAGATCTATGTGAGGATGTGAACTTAATGCAATTCTCTTGCAATCAATATTCTGTTTTGCTTCTCTATATAGTAACCCCTTAAATAAAATTATCACATCATGAGGACAAGAACTGTATCTATTCTCTTTACCACTATATAACCAGTGTCTGGTACGTTGTTTGTAGAGAAACAAATATTTATAGAATAAACAAATGCTGCTGATATTTATCATTGGGAAAATATTTACTTAAAAAATCATTTAAATATCTCTTCCTGAGACTTTCTACTATGTAGGAGACCAGCTAAAATATCAACTCTTATGCTTCTGTGATCCTCTCTCTAAAAATAAGCTGTGGTGGTCTAATCCAAATGACTATGGACTTATGCCCCTCCAAATCATTTATTTGTTCTTTAATTTATTCACCCATCAAATTTTTATTGAGTACCTGCTATGTTTTATGTGCTGGCTGTGCAGTGGTGCACAACATGGCCATGATCCTTGAACTCATGGACAGAGTCCTAGTAGAGAACACAGGCTGTAAAAAGTGAACACACAAATGATATATTAGTTGTAAATTTCATGAAGGATGAAAGATGGGATGCTATCAGAAAGATTGATGATGGGTGGACAACTTTAAATTAAGGGAAGTGGAGAAATGATAACTATTTTCATGTTTGTGAAGAGCCATGCTCTTGTGTAGAAGAACAAGAAGGCTTGTTTCAAAGCCTTAAAGGGGTAGTAGGATAGATATTCTTGGCTAATAATGGAAGAATTTGCTAATAGAGCTCGTCAAAGATGAAAAGCATGGCCTTTTCCAGGTTGTCTCTCCTATCACTGGAGCTAGTTAGGCATAGCTTTGTGGAAAGAGTGCACTCAAACAACTGGTTTCCAAACCTGGTTGGTCATCAAAATCACCAGTGTATGTGGAAAGGTCGAGTCCAGTGCTTGGTATTTAATGATTATGCTTAGTAAATGCTGCTGAATCTTTGCATTGTTCTTTGGTATATTTAATTATGGTAGCCAAGATAAAAAATCTGAAAACTGAAAATGTTTTTGTTTTATTTATTTTTTATTATTTCTAGGAGAGAGAGAGAGAGAGAGAGAGAGAGAGAGAGACCACGTGAGCAGGGGAGGGTCAGAGAGAAGGGGGAGTCACAGACTGAAACAGGCTCCAGGCTCCGAGCTGGCAGTCAGCACAGAGCCTGATGTGGGGCTCGAACCCACGAACCATGAGATCATGACCTAAGTGAAAGTCAGACGCTCAACCATCTAAGCCACCCAGGCACCCCTTTAATTTTTTTTTATTTGAAAATGATTTTAATTTACTTCAAGCTTGCAAACACAAAATTAATTGCTCAGCAGTATTGGTTAACATACTGTCTGATGAGGTTTGAATGCTGCCAAACATGGTCCATAGATATACTAAGTATACATAGTAACCCTAAGGTTGTATCTTTTAGTGCCTAACCTGAAATCAAGATTTGTGATGCCAGTAGGGTCTTTGAAAGTAATATCTGCTTATAGAACTCAGTGGAATAATATGTAGTTTAAAGATTTGGAGAATTTGTTTTATAGTAGCACACTAAAGTATCAGTCAGCAATCAGATAGATATCAAGTATTTAAGAAACAGCTACTGTGTTCCAGGCACTATTGATAAAGTGTAAATCAAAGGTTGATAATTTTCAATCTGTGTATGTTGATGACACCAATTGGGTATGCTTTGTGAGATAGAACATCTCTCCATTGTATCTAATATTGTAAAAGTGTAATGCTATTTTAGCACTTGATTAGGTGATATTTGAAGGTGATTTTACATTATCACTTAACTAACAGCTAACTTATTATATTTACATAGTGAATCTTCTACAGTGCTTAACTGTAGATGGTCAAGATTTGAAGACTGGATAGGTGAGGGAGTAAGATAGGTTTAGAGATGAAACACTCTGGCTTCAACACATTCCACTAAAAAGTAGTTTCATTATTGCAATTCAGTAAGTGATCCTCTACAACTTAAAATGCACTTCATTACTCACGCTGTGGTATTGGGCTAGTCACAAGGTTGGTTTTAGTAGCATTAAACCTAACAGAGCTACTACACTGTGTCATGATGGCATGTGTGGTGTTAAATATCTGGGTGTAGTGTTTGTCTGAAGAATGTGATATCGGCGTTTTAGACTCACTATGAACTCAAATGGTACCCGTTAGCAATAGAAAGTCTCCTTTTCTTTTCTTGTTGAGTGCTTATTACTGCACTTTTGAAATACGTTAACCAGGAAAGTTGTGTTCTACTTGAACCTGCATTATTTCAAACCTGTTAACATGCTATGATCAGAGATTTGTGGGTGGGTAGCCACAGGCATCGATTTCTATTGTGCCGCCCTTACTATAAATACCACACATTTGTAAGCTACAAAGCTTGAATTTATCTCCCCAATTTCCATGTAGTAAAATTCTACCACATTTATAGTCTCATAACCTAATCCTTCTCAAGCAGCCTACCTCACTGAATTTACTGATCTTTTGTCCATAAACTGCAAATGCTCAGTACGAGGCTAAATTTGCATGACAGCATCTGCAGATAATCTAAATGTTCCCTAGTGAACCTGCATGATTTTAAATATGGGACCACGAATGCCTCTTGGGCAAGGAATTGATTTCCACCATTTTAACGAGGAGGGTGTGTAAAAACACATTGAAGCTCTGAACTCTGTTGTTAACTGGGCCAAGTTCAGGGTGATGTTTGCCTATAATGCATGTTACCTTATTTACTACAAACTACTTTTCCGTCCCTATTTAGATTTAAGTAATATTTTTCCTTCCATGCAATAATCGGGAAAATAGGATTTTTTTTCTTCCAAGTGCATTCTACTCTGGAATATTTAGCAGTGTTAGAGTATCAAAAACATGCGGTACTGATTTGCTTTTACTATTGCTAAGGTGAAATTTCAAAGTACTGTGTTTTAGAATGAAATATTTCTCATTAAATTTCCAAATATTTGTTTCTGTAGAATAAACTTAAGAATAAGACACAGTCTGAGATGAAATGATTTGGGCACAATTTCACTATGGTAGAGATTTTTCTACTTTTGTGCTTTGAGAAAATTCAGTAAGAACATAAGCAGTGGAAGTTTGAAGGTACTAATAAAAATGGAAAATAACTTTTTGACCACAGGCACCTTTGTGCCTTCTCAAAGCACCTACAGAGGTTAAAACAGCAACAGCAACAACCCTCTGTTATAAACCAAACAGTCTGTTTTGTTGGAAATATTGAGATGTGAGAAGGATGATATGTGTGCCTCTCGCTGGTTTCTATATGGTACATTTACCTAAAGAAAAATAAAAGTAAGAAAACAGTTTTCTTATAGAAAGAATGTTTTGTTTTTATATCTGCCTTAAGAGAGGTGCAGATTTTCATGGCACTAAATATTATATTTTAATAATGTGACAATCAGATAATTAACATTTGTTGATGATGATACCCATGTACTGGTGTGTATCAGGCAGTCTGGATTCTTATTATCATTACTGAATCACTTTTATTTAATGTCTACTGGATATGACTAAAAAAAATTGCCCTAAGAAATTCTACATTTGTACCAAAGATGCTTGCTGTAGTGTTGAGAATGCAGTATGACATGACTTAGAAACACTAGAAAATTACACACAATGGATGATTTATTTAACACACGTGTCTCAGGAGCTCGGGCATTGTACAAATGTGATATCTGGTACTAGCTCTGTTTTACAGATGAGGCAAACTGAGGTTTGAAGAGCTTAGAAGGGTTGCCAGGGTTTTAACTCTGGTCTCGTAAGGTAAGGCCAGAAGCTCATTGGCTATCATACAATAGTTTCAAGTTAATGTTTTTGTGTAGATGTTTTGAATGCTGGGGGAAAAAAGTAGGAGAATGTAAAAATTAATGGAGAGTAGGTGTTTCTTAACCACATTTAAGTGTGTTAGATGAGGTGGGCTCAACTGGCCAGTTTCCTATAAGCTGTGATGGCACTGCAAAAGCTGTTTGGGGGCAGTTTCAAAAGTACATTGAATTAGGGACACCTGGGTGGCTCAGTTGGTTAAGTGTCTGACATTGGCTCAGGTCATAATCTCACAGTTTGTGGGTTCGAGCCCTGCATGGGGCTTTGTGCAGACAGCTCAGAGCCTGGAGCCTGCTTTGGATTCTGTCTCCCTCTCTCTGCCTTCCCAGCTTGCACTCTCTTTCAGGAAATGAATAAACATTAAAAATATTTTCTAAGTGCAGTGAATTATTTTAACATATACTACTTTGTCATTAAGGCATTCCCACCACTGTTTGAAGAAGAAAATACAAGGAAGATGAGTTTATATGTTTATAATAGGAAAACTATGAGCTAGGAACTAGCAGACAAGAGTTCACATCTAAGAGTCCCGTCATATTTTTGACCTCATGCATATTGCAAAATTTTCAGAGTATTAGTTTCTTAAATGGTGAAACAAGGAATATGATTCTCAAATTCCTTTCTAGGCGTGACAAGTGGATGAGATGACATAATGTATCACTTCTGATGGCTTAGTCATTGGAAATAATAACAGACTTTCACGTGATTGTTATCTTTTTTATATCTGGAATGGCCAAATGCATCTGAATTGCCCCACAGCTGATGTTTAGTCTGTTTTGACTTTTCTTTGAGAACTTTTCATGATGGTGATGTTATTGTCCAAATCAGAAGTATTCTCTGCCATGTAATTCCTTCTGTCAGCCCTAAAGGGGTTGCGGGGCTGTTATACTGATATTCCCCATAGCTGTTAGTTCCTGAAACACGGTAGGTTCTCAAGAAATACCTATTAAATGAATAAATGAAGAACTATATCTAAGGAACTTGAAGTTTCCCCTTTGCTTTTTGATACCTCTATTAGAAGAATGAGTGCCAGGGAACATGATGATTTCATAACTGAGGGGACTTGTATCACCTTTTAGCCTTATGATGTCCCTAAAATTTAATTGACTTTAAAATAATTTATTACTCTGCAAAATATTACAAAGATCTAAAGTTATGTGTTCAATATGATTACATATGGCTAGATACTGAAATTCTGAGTTTTGTCCTTTTTTAAAAAAGTTGATTATTTATGCTACCAGATTTCTCTCCATGTAATATGTCCTTGGAGGGGAGATTTTCATTGAGAAACATGATTAATAACAAAGCTTTAGTGGTTCGAAAAGTTGGTTATTTAAGAAGGAGATCCAAGTATGATTGCAACAGTGGTCTTTTCTATCAATTTCTGTCATTTGATTTTTCTCTACTCAACCCCACGATTTTCTTTCAAAGGTCAGTTCTCTCATCATGTGCAATGTGGGGCCTAAAATGCTGGCAATAAAATGGATAGTGTCAGGCATTTTTTCAAAATGCCAAATGATTGCAATCATTTGTCTTGTGTGTAATCTTGATGCATCTAGACAGACAGCAATGCCAGAAAGTCAGGTAGGATTGTTCACAAGGGTTAACAATTTTGCCATTTCTGCTAACTCCAGCATACTTAAAATATGTTCATTCCCAAGCTGGCCTTTTATATGAGCATATTTTTAAGAGAGTTTAATATATTTTTAAAGATGAATTCTAGGCACATCATTTTTGAATCAGATTTAGATGTTAATAGTGTGTCATAGTATGTTAAAATACTTCTATTTGAACAAGATTTGGCTGTAGCCTGTTAAAAACAGGTACTAGCATATACTCGCAAATTTAAAATTCGTAGTTTATCTATGTTATTGTTTTCCCTTTCTCGTTTCGAGAAACATGGTTGTATTATAACCTTAATTAAAAGAGCGGAAGCTAGGGGAGACTGGGTGGCTAAGTTGGTTAAGCGTCCGACTTTGGCTTAGGTCATGATCTCACGGTTTGTGGGTTTGAGACCCACGTCGGTCTCTCTGCTGACAGATCAGAGCCTTGAGCCTGATTTGGATTCTGTGTTTCTCTCTTTCTCTGTTTCTCCTCCACTCATGCTCTGTTTCTCTCTGTTTCAATAATAAATAAACATAATTTTTTTTAAAGAGGTGATATAGTTAAAAAAATGAGTGGAAGCTATGTGAAATATTTAACCACTTATCCACTTTCCAGAAGTGTGGCATTTTGGTAGCTATTTTTGATATTGTACGTTGTCTTAAAATGCTTAATCAAAAGAAAAAGATAGTAATCCAGAAGAAAAGTATTTTACGTGACATTGCATTCAAATCTTTAAACGTCTGCTGATGGTGTCCTCAAAATTAATGTAATTGATTTATTTAAAATTTATTCCTTGGGGCACCTGGGTGACTTGTTGGTTAAGCCTCTGACTTCAGCTCAGGTCATGATCTCACGGTCCATGGGTTTGAGCCCCGGGTTGGGCTCTGTGCGGACTGCCAGCTTGGAAACTGGAGCCTGTTTCAGATTCTGTATCTCCCTCTCTCTGTGATCTTCCCCAGCTCTCTCTCTCTCAGAAATAAATAAAGCATTTAAAATAAATAAATAAAATAAAATTTATTCCTTTACAAAAAATGATGAGGATTTCTAGAAATACTCTTCTTAGAACCAGTATGAAGAGCATGGCATCTATTTATTTGAGATAATCTTTCTTTATAAAATTACAGGTTAGGCTCTAGAAATCATGAGACCACTCTTTCAGTCAAAGTGGAAATGATCTCTTTAATGTCCCTGATAAGTTCATTTACTTGTTTATTCAACAAGTATTAATTGATTACCTGCTATGAGCCAGATACTCTTCCAGTCATTGTGAACAGAGCAGTGAGCCCCTAAGTAAAGCCTCTGCTTCACAGAGCTTGTCTCCTAGTGGGGAAATAGGGAATATATATAAACAAAATACAGTGGCTGTAATAACAGAGGGAATAAATGCTCATGAGAGAAGCAGAGTCAAGGGCTGTGGTGATTTTATATGGGGTGATCAAGGGATCTCTTGATGACATTTGTGCAGAGTCTTGTATGTTCCTGTAGGAGCAGGCTGTGTGGCAAAATTACAAAGAACATTACAATCATAGGGGTCAGCAGGTGCAAAGGCCTCAGGGGCACGGTGTGTTTAGAAAGGGGTCAGTGTGGCCAGATCACAGGGAACAAATGGGGAGAAGAGTCAGAGAGGTGGCCAGGTGACAGATCACGTATGACAGTTCCTCATCACTTCCCAGAGTGTGTCATACTTCATAGACAACAGCTGTTTCTCAATGCCCTATAAGGAACATATATTGTCCATTTAGTCCACAAATCCACTTTAGGAGGTAATAAGTATATATTTTTTAAAGTTTATTTATTTTGAGGGCCACCTGGGTGGCTTTGTTGGTTGAGTGTTCGACTTTGGCTCAGGTTGTGGTCTCACAGTTTGTGGGTTAGAGCCCCAACTTGGGCTCTGTGCTGACAGCTCAGAGCCTGGAGCCTGCTTCAGGTTCTGTGTCTCCCTCTCTCTCTGTCCCTCCCTCACTCATGCTGTTTCTTTCTGTCTCAATAATAAATAAACATTAAAAAATTTTTAATAAAAAATTATAAAAGAAAAGTTTATTTATTTTGAGAGAGAGTACACATTTGCGTGTAGGAGGAGCAGACAGAGAGAGAGAGAATCCCAAACAGGCTCAGTGCCCAATGTTAGGGCTTCACACAAGGCTTGATCTCATGAACCACAAGATTGTGACCTGAACCAAAATGAAGAGTCAGAGGCTTAACCGACAGAGCTACCCATGTGCCCCAGAAGGTAAGAAATATTATCCTAAGTTTATAGTTGATAGTTTAAGTAATTTGCCTGAGTCCAAAGCACACAAGCTAGGGAGTTGTCTCTCTTCACTTGTAAGCAGATATTTAAAAGGTTTGTGGGGGAATCACTGGAAAATGGTGATAGAAAGTGGTTTGGGAGAGGATATGCTGGCCACCAAATTTGGGGACTTCTGTTTGACAATTTGCTTTGGTAAAATATGATGAATAACTGAAGCGACACCATTTATCTGAGTATGATTTCACTATCACTTCCTACCTGTAACCTCTGTTAGATTTTAGTTAGTAGTGAAGCAAACATAAAATAATAAAATAATATAAATCTTTTCATTCAGTTTGAACTTCTATGCCTTGTAGATATATTTTGTTTCATATTTTGATTCTTATATTATATCATGATAGGTATTTTAGAAATCATTTTTAGCCTAGTATATTTCAGATCTTTAGATAATACTAGATAGTCACATACCTCAGAATCTCTATGGTTTCAAGTATGACAATTTTCCTTTTTTTTTTTTTGACCAGGAGAGGGCACACTTCACAACTCTGTTTGCCTTTGTCAGCAGAAGCACAGATGAATTAGAAAGATTTTTTAAGCTTTCAAAAACGATAAACTTTCAAATTCTCTGTATGTAGTTTATGAAGCAAAAACATGAACTGGAAGGAAATTTAGGACATAGTCAATACAGGTAAGATTTATACTATTCAAAGTCACCTAAGAGAGATTAAAAGTTGTTTTTATAAATCAAGAAAATAAAAAAAATACAACAATAAATCCTGGGTATGAGCCCGAAAAATATTGAAAGAGGGAAAATGGGTTTATTTTGCTAGGTAGAGCTATATATGAAAATACTGAAATACAAATTTTAATAAATAGATAATTTAGAGGTGTATGACTGAAGATGTGCTTTGCAGTTTCTTTCTCAGAAAAGATTTTTCATTGCCAGATGTTCACATTAGATCATTAAATGTGATTTGAACTGCTTATGGTTTTCACAGTTTAGGACAAATGACCTATTCACATCTTACTTTCCTTATTTCTAAAATGCATGTAGTCATGCCTGCCTGAATTATTCTTGTGGATTAACTGGAAAGAAATGATGGAGGAAGAGGGAACCTGCATTGTAGGCCAGCTCTGTGACCTTTGACAAGTTGTTGACCATCTCTGGACCTAGATTATCTAGTTTGGAGTAGACTATCTATAATATAGATATGTGGTCTCTGAAAGAACTTTTATCCTAAAATATCATGTTTAAACGGCTAATAAACTGGAAAGTGCTATATAAATATATATAGCACTGAATAATAAAGCATGTACATACCTATTTTATTTATTTCTTTATTCCTTTATTTACTTGTGTCCCTGTATTTTATTTTACTTTATTTTTTCTTTTTAAAAATTTTAAATGTTTATTGTTGAGACAGAGAAATACAGCATGAGTGGGAGAGAGGCAGAGAGAGAGGGAGACACAGAATTTGAATCTGTCAGCACAGAGCCTGATGCGGGGCTTGAACCTGCTTAACCGTGAGATCATGACCTGAGCTGAAGTTGGATGCTCAACTGACTGAGCCACCCAGGCACCTCACGTCCCTGTATTTTAAAATTAAATTATATTGTTTGTGTATTTCCAGGAATGTACCTGTATTTTGAAGCCACGGTGATCAGTATTTACGGCCTGCTTGGAAAGAAAGAAAGAGAGAGAGAGGGAGACAGGGAGAGAAAGAGGGAGAGGAAGGGAAGGAAGGAAGGAAGGATGGAAGGAAGCAAGCAAGTGAGCAAGCAAGGAAGCAGCAAACGTTACATGGAGACCATATGAATCAAACAAAGACCTTTAAAAGGCAGCCAGTATGACTGACTATCACAGAAATGTAACTTTTCTTTTCAGGCACCTTCCTTCCCAGTGACAAAGCAACCCTTGAGTCATAAATGCATGAGTCGTGAATTGATTCACTTATTCCCTAGCTGAACAATTGTCTCGCTCATCCTGCTTATTCTAAAGACAATTTACACACGATTACATTCCCACCAAATTTAGAGACAGTGGTTTCCTTTTTCTCTGCTCAGACATGAGCAGAGATGAGATGCTCGTTTGTCTTTTACAACATACTTGTTTTCAACTCAAGTAAATTTTCACTATTCAGTACCTTTTTGTCTCCCCCACTTTCCAGCTGTTGGTTAGTAATCTCAGAAAGACCTACTTTCCTTCACCTTTTTCTGGTTCTCCTTATGTTTCTTTCACATGAGTTGAAAAGAACCTATCTGTGGATTAGAAGTATAAGAGCAGAGCTGGTGATCCACCAGCTGAGTGGGATAAGGGAAACCCTTGGCTTTGAAGTGAAAATAGACATGACAAAGATTCCGTTTCTAATAACTTTGACAGGGCCTTGAAGTCCCCTTCAGAATTGACATAAAAGTTTCCAACTTTCTTCTCATTTTCTTTAATTAAATATGGCTGCTCTTAAGTGTTGGTTTTCAAGATCAAATAATACTCTTTATTACTTGCTTTGCTTTTCAAAAAAGCTTTATTGAGATATAATTGCTATATAAGAAACTGCACATATTTGCTGTATACAGTTTGATGAATTTGGACAGACGCAGACTCCCACGATACCATTATCACAATCAGGATAATAGATGCATAAACTCCCAAAGTTGTTTTATGTTTTGCATTTCTGCTTAGTTAATTGATATTAAAGTGGTTTAATTCACTATTACTCATTAATATACAGTATTTTAGATACTTATATATTGAATATGCTTTTGTAGACTGACTTCTGGATCTACAATTGGGACATTTCTTACCTATGGGGGGAAATGTAGAAATCAATGTTTGGAGTATAGCATATGGTCAATTAGGAGTTTTATTTATTTATTTATTTATTTATTTATTTATTTATTGAATCCACTTCCTGTAGAAAGATAGCAAACGAGGAATCTGCAAGTTTATACTGATATCCCATTATGATTCTGTTGAAATCTTGCATAGAGATGTATTTATGTTTTTTATTTAAACATATTTATTATGTATCTACCATATAGTAGTAGGCATTCCTGTAGATACTTGGTGTGTATAAGTGAGTAAGACAGATCAAAACTTTTGACCCTCATGGAGTCTAAATTCTAGTAATGAGGGTGGGCAAGGGAAAGATGATGGATATAATAAATAAACAGATTATGCTATATAGTATAGTAGACAGTTAAAAGTGCAATGATCAAAAGAAAAGTAAAATAGGGTACGGAGGAGTGGGAGTGCTAGGCTGAGAGAGGTTTTGTTTTAAATGGAACTTAAGGATAAGCCTTGTTCAGAGGCTGAGATTTGAGCAAAATTGAAGGAAGGCAAAGAAGGAGGTCATGTGGGTAGATTTAGCCTAAAAGCATTGTAGGCAGAGGAATTAGTCCATGCAAAGGCCTGGAGGGAGGGGCATGTCAGACAGATTTAAAGGGCAGCGAGGGGACCAGTAGCTGTCCTACAGTGAGGGAACAGAAGACGAGGAGGAGAGAAGTCAGGGATAAGGGGCATAGATCACAGCTGGACTCGTAGCCATTGCTTGGACTTGGATTTTACTGTGGATGAGATGAAAACCACTTGAGAGTATTGAATAGAGAAATGGCATGATTTGATTGACAGCTTTTTAAAGGCTACTACTGGCTGCTCTGTTGAGAATAGACTGTTGGTAGATAAGCTGGGGGAACTATTAAGAGCCTAATATGATAACCCAGGTGAGAGATAATGTGGTGAGAGGGGAATGGAGTCAGGGATGTGATGTGATTGTAATGATTGGCCATGGAGTTTTGAGTACAGAGGGTGGAGAGATGTCAGAAGGATGGAAGACAGTGAAAATTAGTGGGATCAGTGCTCTGTAAATTCTCAGGAGATTTAAGCTGGAGTGAGCTGGCTGAGGTACTAGAAGCACTAGAAGATAGAAAGTGGCCAGGAAGTGGGAGGCTTGATATTTTGGAGAATTTGTAGGTAATAAAAAGGTAAAGAAATGGGTCTTAAGAGTGAGTGGATAGGGCAGGGTGTAGGACATGATTGTTGGAAGAGAGAAATTTGGGAAAAGACCAGGGTGTTGAAGGCCTTTCTATATATGAATTGAAATAGCCAAATATTAAGATAGGAGTTGTGTCGTAGGAAGTCGTAGTGAACTAGAAGTTAATATTGTCTTGAATGTTGAGAACAAACTGAGGACTGATGGGTATGGGGGGGAGGGGAAGGGAGGTGATGGGCATGGAGGAGGGCATTTGTGGGGATGAGCATTGGGTATTATATGGAAACCAATTTGACAATAAACTATTTATAAAAAAAAAAAAGAAGTTAATATTGTTAAGCAGTGAGTAGGAATGACTCCAGTATCAGTAGATGGCATCAACAGTGATTACATCTGATGAAATTCCAAGCTGGGAGATTTTATGGAGGAGAGAAGAGGAGTGTAGAGAGCAGGATGTTACATGATGCAATGAGAACATCACCAGAGAGGGAGGCTGCAATGAGGAGAAATGGGGACATCTACCCTACTTGTAGGTTCAGTTGTGTAAAGGTTATGAGAGAAATCAGCACTTGAGCTGTGAGAGAAGCGGGGTGCTTATAGAAGAGCCAGGATTTCTGTAAGGGAGAGAAGGAAGGCTACAAATGGGCTACTTTCCCCCCAAAAAGGAGAAACCAAGATGCGTCTTTTTTTTTTCCATTTTCTTTTCTTTTTTTTTATTTTTATTTTTTTTAATTTTTTTTTTTTTACAAATAGTTTATTGTCAAATTAGTTTCCACATAACACCCAGTGCTGTGTCTTTTATGATAGAATTATATGCCTCACAGAAAACTCCCTCTTCTCCTTTTTTATTTTTTTATCCCTAGGAATCAAATCTACAAATACTTACTGAATACCTGCAATATAAAAAGTACTATGGTCTGTGGTCCATGCAAAATGCAGTGAAACATAAGCCGTGGTCAGACAATTATGTTGACCTGCCCCACCATATTATCACCAGTCACTGAAGATTTTTTCCATAATCTGGACAAAGGGGTCAAGTAATATGGGATTCTACAGAAGAGGGAGAGGTTGGAGGGTTGAGCATGCTCAGGGGTGGTGATAAAACCATTTGGCTCTTATGTTTCTGGTACCACTATTCTGTATATATCACTAGGGGATCTTTTGATTCCATGTTTTATTCATATTAAAACCTCTTTTAAACATCATCACTCACGAACAGCTAATTATCTCTCTCCATAGTGTCTTCTGATATTTGCATAGTTTTTAATTTGTTATAATCATATGTATTTTTGTTTTACTTTTTACATACAATATGGATCACTATATATTGTGCTGCCTAGGGGATAAAAATGTGCCTAGTCTGGCACATTTATTTCTCAGATGAGGGAGCAGGGAGAAGTTTAGCAATCTGACTTTCAAAGCTAGTTGGAGAAAGCAACAGAATCTCAAAGGTCGTATAGGCCAGTGTACATGCGGTGATGTTCTTTCCCCTGCATTTTATGCTTTCTGTAGTATATTCATGAATTGTAGGGATATCATTGGGCAGAGGGAGCAGAGCAGTGGAGTACAATGATATTTATTCTGAGGATTTTAATTTGCATAAACATTTTTATCAGTTATAATATGACTTATAAGTTATCATTCAGATGACCAAAATATATTTCTTAGATGTATGTGGTCTTCATCCACAATTTAAAAAAAACAAACTTCAGAGCCATAAAGGTGAAATGGGTGTCTTATTATTAATGAAGATGACTTTTGGACCCCACTCAAGGGCAGGGGTTGTCAGAATGGACCATATGATTCAAGGGTTTGGAACTTTTAGCTCCACCCTCCAACCTCAGGGTAGGGAATAGAGGCTGGAGGTTGAATAAGACCATAGCCAGTGATTTAGTGAGTCATGGCTATATAATGAAGCCTCTGTAAAAAGAAACCCAAGACACCAGCGTGGTGGTGGTGGTGGTGGTGGTGGTGGTGGTCGTTGTCATCCTCTGCTTCTGCTGCTGCTGCTTCTGCTTCTGCTTCTGCTTCTACTTCTGCTTCTTCTGAAGACTTTCCATGCTTAGGGAATCAAAGCACTTCTTTGTGTCACTGTACTAGTCCCCAGCCTCCATGAGAACAGAAGCTCCTTTGTTAAGGATCTCATCCTACGTATCTCTTCATCTGGCTGTTGATTTGCATCCTTGATCATATCCTTTAATTAGCTGGCAAACATGAGTAAGTGTGCCCAAGTTCTGTGAGCCACTTTAGCAAACTAGTCAAACCTAAAGAGATCACTGCAACCTCCAATCCATAGCCAGCCAGTCAGAAGTAAACCAGGACTGGAATTTTTTTTTTCTCCCTGTTGGGGCCATGTTTCTTTCTTTCTTTTTTTTAAAATATTTTATTGTCAAGTTGGTTTCCATATAACACCCAGTGCTCATCCTCACAAGTGCCCTCCTCCATGCCCATCACTCCCCTCACCCCCCAAACCCATCAGTCCTCAGTTTGTTCTCAGCATTCAAGAGTCTCTCATGGTTTGCCTCTCTCCCTCTCCCCCACCATTTCCCCCCTTCTTCTCCCCCTTGGTCCTCCATCAAGTTCCTCCTAATCCTCCTATACGTGCAAACATATGGTATTTGTCCTTCTCTGCCTGACTTATTTCGCTCAGCATAACACCCTCAAGGTCCATCCATGTTGCTACACATGGCCAGATTTCATTCTTTCTCATTGCCATGTAGTATTCCATGGTATAGATAAACCACATCTTCTTGATCCATTCGTCCGTGGATGGACACTTAGGCTCTTTCCATGTTTTAGCTATTGTGGAGAGTGCTGCTATGAACATTGGGGTACATGTGCTCCTATGCATCAGCATTTCTGTATCCCTTGGGTAAATTCCTAGCAGTGCTATTGCTGGGTCCTAGGGGAGTTCTATTGTTAGTTTCCTGAGGAACCTCCACACTGTTTTCCAGAGGGGCTGTACCAGTTTACATTCCCACCAACAGTGTAGTAAAGTGCCCATTTCTCCACATCCTCGCCAGCATCTAGAGTCCTCTGATTTACTCATTTTAGCCACTCTGACTGGCGTGAGGTGGTATCTCAGCGTGGTTTTGATTTGTATTTCCCTGATGAGGAGCGATGCTGAGCATCGTTTCATGTGTCTGTTTGCCATCTGGATGACCAGGACTGGGATTTTTGACTTGCATCCGAAGTGGAGGATGGAGAACAGGGTTTTAATACTGAACTCTTAACCTGTGGAATGTGAGGCTATCTCTGAGTGGGCAGCATCTAGATTGAGTTGAATTCTCATACTTTGCCGGTGTCTGAGAATTACTAGGTGTTGTGTGTGTGGGGAAACTTTCTCCTCCCCACATTAAGATTGGGTGTTGGAATCCTGAAAGATAAACTACTCCAGAGGTCCCTCCCATGTTCTTCCCCCAAAAGTAATCACTATTTCCAACTTCTGTCACTATAAATTCATTCTTCCTGATTTTGTCCTTTAATCATAGAGTATGAATCTCTTTGGGGCTGGTTTCCTTTGTTTAACATGATGCTTGTGAGAATCATCATTATTAATATGAGAGGAGGTAGTTTATTTTCATTGCTGTGCAGCATTCCATGATATGAATATATTATAATCTATTCTGTGTTGAAAGAACAGTTAGATTTTTTCTGTTCGGGGCTATTCCATGTTTTACTGCTTTGAACATCTTTGTACATTTTTTTGAGTACCCATATTTATGCATATCTGCTGAATATGTACTAGCAATAGAGTTGCTGGGTGATAGGGTATGTGTATATTCAGTTTTGTAAATATTACCAAACATTTTAATAAGGTGGTTGTACCAATTTTAACTCCCTCCTATAATGGAGTAACATGTACTCCACATTCTTGCCAACACTTACTATGGAATCTAGTTCACAACTACCATAGGCTTATCAAATTATTGACCTGTGTATTAGAAATCATAAAAAATGGTGCAGGGAATGAAAAAGCCAATGTGTGATGTAGTTTCTGTCTTTGAGCTTCCCCTAATGTAGTTGGATAGCTAACACCTATGAGGAAACTGAAGGATAACATAGTTTACAGTAAAATGATGAATTACAGGATTAAGCTAGTAAGAGCTATACTTAATGATTAAATGTGATTTTGTTTTAGTTCATAGATTTGCTTGTCTTTTTAAAAAGTATAAACTAGTGGTATATGGGTGGCTCAGTTGGTTGAGCATCTGACTCTAGATTTCAGCTCAAGTTATGATCCCTTGGACGTGGAATTGAGCCCCATCTTGGACTGTGTGCTGAGGATGGAGCCTGCTTAAGATTCTCTATCTCTCTCTCTCTCTCCACTTCTACCCTACTTGTGTTCTTTCTTTCTCTCTCAATCTCTCTCTCTCTCTCTCTCTCTCAAAAATAAAATAATGAAAAGTATAAGTGATAGGAAATGACAGTAATCTTAATGGAAGAATAAATAAGTTGGTTCACCCAAATATTTGATCAAATTTTTTTAGTGTGTCTGAAAAATATTAATTTTTTTGGTAAGATTTTTATTTATAAATATATAAAAATTTTGGGGAAAGTTCTCCTATATTGGAATACAGGTGTAGGGGTGCCTCAGTGGCTCAGTTGGTTAAGTGTCTGACTTGTGATTTCAGCTCAGGCTATGATCTCAGAGTTGTGAAATCAAGCCCCACATCTGGCCCCATACTGAGCATGGTGCCTGCTTAAGATTCTCTCTCTCTCTCTCTCTCTCTCTCTCTCTCTCTCTCTCTCACTCTCTGCGCCTCCTCAGCTTGCTCACTCATAAAATAAAGTAAAATAATAAAAGAAAAGAAAATAGGTGTAAGAAGTATTTACATTGGTCAAGATGCTGTCTCTTTCCATAGTCTCATGGGTTTGGGAAAGTCTTTTCCCCATCATTTCTGAAGTATATCCCCTAGGCCACCTCTCCACCCTAATACTGAACAGAGCTCATTCATTAGATAGGTACAGTTGCAGATTTTTTCTTTACATTTATTAAAATCTTTTGTGCCAGAGACTGGCAACTAAATGTTGATATACATTAGTTCATTTAATTATCTCAGTAGTTCTGGGACATTGGTGTTGGTATGAACCTCACTATAGATAAGGGAACAGGAGCAAGGTGTTTAAGTAACTTGCTTGAGAATTTCACAGGATCCTCTATCAAATTATATTGATTAGTATGGAACTTGCCACATGAATTGCCTGTTGAATGATAGGTTTACCTTTAATGGATGATTGAATGGTCTGATCTTCATTGTCATGGAGCCATATCCACATATCACCTCTGTACCTCACCTACTTATGTGATCCTACCAAGACATTTAAGCTCTCTCTCCTTTATCTTCTTTAGTAAATTTAGATACTAAATCTGATGAGTCTTTTTGGTGGATACCAAAAAAAAATTTTTTTTAATGTTTATTTTTGAGAGACAGAGTGCGAGTGGGGGAGGGGCAGAGAGAGAGGGAGACACAGAATCTGAAGCAGGCTCCAGGCTCTGAGCTGTCAGCACAGAGCCTGATGTGGGGCTTTAACCCAGGAGTGGTAAGATCATGACCTGAGCTGAAGTTGGATGCTCAACCAACTGAGCCACCTAGGCACCCCCTTGGTGGATTCTATGAGGTTAGATTTGTGTACTACAAAATGACAGTCATTATTTACAACAAATTCAGCTATTGAGGCTATTGAATAAATTGTATGGGAATATCTGGGAAGATTCTTGAGACAAGAGTCTTGAGGTCAGTTTTGAAGGAGGGGACTAGCTTTGGTTGAATACTAATTTGAATTTGTCATTTGGTTAAGTTGAAGTACAAAATCCCCTGGAATTTAATGGAACTGCTTCCTCTCCTATTAAGATCCTCTTATGGCAAGAGTCTTTTTCAGTCTTCAATAAAATCTCCAAAATAAGAAGTAAGGAAGTCTAATATTTGAAATTAGATCTTGTTCATGCAGCTGGAGTAAAAAGCCGGCTTCTTTGGCATGATGCTCTGGGATTACTACAGAGCAGGTTAGTACTTAAGTGCTACAAGTAGGAGAAAATTCTCAGGATATGAGAAGCTGCCCGAGACATGGGAGGTGAATATTTCACAGTTGTAGATGAGATGAGGATTAGAGAACATCATTTGCATCTTTCTTGGTGGTGGTAGAATTAGCTACTGAGGAGAGATGCTTATTCCTAGTCCCTTCCTCATTTTTCTTCAAACACATCCTTTAGGTGCTGACTCTGTTGTTGTTTTTTCTAAACTAAGGTGCCATATGCACAGTACTATAGGAGGCAGTATGTGTAAATGGTTAAGAGAACAGAGCCAGACTGCCATGGTTTGAATTCTGGTTTCCAGCTGTGAGGCCTTGGTCCAGATATTTAATTTCTTGGGACCTCGGTTTCCTCATTTGTACAATGGGGCAAAAAATAGTACAGGCCTAATGTAGTTTGTGAGGATAAAGTGCTTTTATGTATGTAAAACACTTAGAACAGTGTTTTTTATGTAATAAGTACTATGTCAGTGTTTGCCATTAACATATGAAGTTTTTGTTAAAGAGGAAAAAAGATACCTATCTGTGTCATAAAAAGTACCATTTTCATCTTTATATCTAGGTTCAACCTTTTTTATGACTGAGATATAATTGACATATAACGTATCAGTTGCAGGTGTACAACATAATGATTATTTATATGTTGCAAAATGATCATTAGAGTAGGTCTAGTTAATATCCATCACCATACTTAATTATAAATTTTTTTCTTCTGATGAAAACTTTTAAGATTTACTCTTTGCAATTTGCATACCACACAGTATGGTTAACTATAGTCACTGTGCTTTGCATTATATCCCCAGAACCTACTCATTAAGTTTGTACCTTTTAGGGACACCTGGGTGGCTCAGTCAGTTGGGCGGCCAACTTCAGCTCAGGTCATGATCTTACAGTTCATGGGTTCAAGCCCCGCGTTGGGCTCTGTGCTGACAGCTAGCTCAGAGCCTGGAGCCTGCTTTGGATTCTGTGTCTCCCTCTCTCTCTCTGACCCTCCCCTACTCATGCTGTGTCTCTCTCTCAGAAATAAAAAACAAAACATTAAGTTTGTACCTTTTAGAGTGCTGTCTTTTCAGAGATGTGAGCAAGGAAAGCAGATCAAGTAAATGAACAAGGAAAAGGTGTGCTTTTAAATGAAGTTTTCTGGAAATATCGTAAAATGTTATGCTAAATTACATTTATTAAGAAATCTGTAGATCTGAAATCTTATCATGTCAGTTGAAACCTCAGATTTTCCCTCATATTGATATTCTGAGTGACAGGAATTGGCAATTATGCTTCTGAGGGAAATTGTCACTCCTCTTTAATGTGCACTGGTTTATCCATTAAATTCCTTCATTAAATTCCTTTTAATTTTTTAATTTTTAGAACAGTCAGCCTAAGATTTTCTTTTCCATTCTGATTTGTATAATTTACATCTGACCTGTGATTTCTTGTAGACTGTGATGATGGGGTTGATCTAAGTTTTCTCCTTAAAAGAGGTGCTTAAAAATCAAATTTAGCTTTACTTTGTAACCAATGTGAACATGATGTAATATTCCAGATAAGCTTTATACTTGTATTAAGAATTAATTTAAAACTTTCTTTGGTTAAATGTGAAGAGCTTTCTGTCAGAATATTCATTTGCAAGAAAAACAACACTTGAGCAGAACTAACATCTTTACTTTTATTTACTTTTAACGTTGATTTATTTATTTTGAGAGAGAGAGAGTTTGTGCAAGCACATGTGTGCATGCAAACAATGGAGGGGTAGAGAGAGGGAGAGACAAAATGCCAAGCAGGCTCTGTGCTGTCAGGGCAGACCACAGTCCATCACAAGGCTTGATCTCAAGAATTATGAAATCATGACCTGAACAGAAATCAAGAGTGGGACTCTTGGGGCACCTGGGTGGATCAGTAGGTTAAGAGGATAACTTCAGCTCAGGTCATGATCTCATGGTTCATGAGTTTGAGCCCTGTGTTAGGCTCTGTGCCGACAGCTCAGAGCCTGGAGCCTGCTTCAGATTCTGTGTCTCCCTCTCTCTCTGATGCTCTGTCTGTTTATCTCTCTATGTCTGTCAAAAAAAAAAAAAAAAAAAAGAGAGAGAGAGTTGGATGCTTAACTATCTGAGCCACCCAGGCACCCCCCCCTTTTTTTTTTTTAAGATGCTTAAGTCATTTGAATGCTTTCTCCTCCCTTGCATGTTGATCTGCTCTCACATCCCCCCTGGACCACTACTGTTATTAAAGCTTTCTGAGTGGGGCTCTGCTTCCTCCTCTGCGTTCCCATAGTGTCTCCACATAACAGCTTGCATGATCTTAGAGAAATGTAAGTGTAATCACACCATTGCCCTTTCTACAGTTGTCCACTGGAGAAATGCTTCAGAATAAAATTTAACTTCCGTCTTTTGGCCTTCAAGAGCCATCCTGCCTCCTTTCCTGTCCCCCCGGCTACTCCTTCAATTCCAGCTGTATGTCTTCTTGGTCTTCCTTGCATGTATGAAGTTCATTTCTAACTACAGGCCTTTGTCCTTATTGTTCCCTTAACCTGGAAGGATTTCCTCCTGATAATCATTCAGATTTCTGCTCAAATACTTCTTTTCCGGAGATTCCTTCTCTGGTCACAACCTTTCCCCATCACTTTTTTTTAAATAGACCTTATCACTATTTACCATATTATATCTATGTTTGCTGATTGCTCCTTGCCACTAGAGTAAAACCTTTAGAGAATGTGGATTTTGTTATGTCCACTGCTATATTTCCAGAACCTAGAAGAGAACATGATTTATAGTGAAAATGGATATTTGGTGAAAGAATGAAAGAATCGTTGAATGAATTATTTTTGCAAATGTGAAGGCCTATAAGCATAATTTATGGTTGTCTTACCTGATTGACACTATGCCATTGTGTGAACTTGGAATATTTAGATCCTCTTGGTAAGGCAATAAGAATAGAGAAATAGACTTTGAAGATTGCCTAAAACCAAGACTCAAATAGAGACTGCGACAATGCTTTCGCCTAGGCAGTTTATTTTGGGAAGTGATTCCCAGGACACAGAGTGGAGCCTTTGGAAGAAAGAGAGGGAAGGAGTAATAGTCTGTTCAAGGTACATGTTTGAGCTGCTTACTGCTATGGGAAGCTATGACTCAATCCCACTGGACAGACTTTGAGGAGACACAGAAGAGTCGACTATTTACGGATTAGCTCCGATATGGTTGAGGGTTGTACCTGTTGTCAGCACCCACCTCCTCCAGGTCTGCAAGTCTGTTGAAATGGCTGAGTGGTTCTGTGATGTCCCACATGGCTACAGTGCAAACCCTGGTAGGAAGCTGAAGTGAGGGGTTGTTCAGCTGCACACAGTTGGTTGCTGAAGTGCCAGCTGGGATAAAAAGGGAGCCATCTGGGGAGCATGGTATACGGATCATGAGAGGTTTCTGATAAAGCGAGGGCGGGGGGATGGGGTGGGAAGGGTGTGCAGTGCAGGTAAACTTACCTGGGCAAGAACACAGAGCACAGAGGAGACTCCAGCTTATTGGCCTGGAGTGTTTGTTACAAAATTGTGGGCTGTCAGTGTGTAGAGAGTGTGGTCTGATTGTAGGAAGTGTTCAGTATTAGACTAACTTTGTTTATAGGTAGTAGAGAGCTGTTTGTGCAGGATTTCATAGAAGAGAGAGTGATGCAAGGGCTGTGGTATTTAAGAAATGTGAGGGCTGCCTGTATGGCTCAGCCAGTTAACTATATGACTCTTGATTTTGACTCAGGTCATGATCTCATGGTTTGTGGGTTCAAGCCCTGCGTATGTTCAAGGCTGTAGCCCAGAGCCTACCTGGAATTCTCTCTCTCTTCTCTCTGCCCCTCTGTCATATGCATTCTCTCTCTCTCTCTCTTTTTCTTTTTAAACTTTTTTTTTTAATGTTTTATTTCTTTATTTCTAGGAGAGAGAGAGACAGCATGAACAGGGGAGGGTCAGAGAGAGAGAGAGTCACAGACTCTGAAACAGGCTCCAGGCTCTGAGCTCGCAGTCAGCACAGAGCCCAACGCGGGGCTCGAACCCACGAACCGCGAGATCATGACCTGAGTGAAAGTTGGACGCTTAACCGACTAAGCCACCCGGGCGCGCCTCTCTCTCTCTCTCTCTCTCTCTCTCTCTCTCTCTCTCTCTCCATCCCCCCTTCTCCGTCCCTGTCTCCCTGGAAATAAATAAAAATTAAAAGAGAAAGGTGAATCTCTCACTGCTTTCAGTGTAAATAGGCAGTGAAGAGAATGGAAAGATTCAGAGGTAAATAAACATCCTGTTAACACACACACGTTGGTGTCTGTTAGAAAATTATTTACGATCCATTTTAGTATCTGTATCTAATGGTGATGAGTTGCAGAAGGTCCTCAGTTTTCAAATGGGGAAACTGAGGGTTAACAGGACAACAAACGAGGTGCCTGTGTGGCTCGGTTGGTTAAGTGTCTGACTTTGGCTTGGGTCATGGTCTCATCGCTCGTGAGTTCAAGCCCCACATCGGGCTTACTTCTGTCAGCACAGAGCTCCCTTAGGATCCTCTGCCCCTCACTCTCTGTTTGCCCCTCCTCTGCTTATGCTCTCATTCTCTCAAAATAAATAAATAAACTTAAGAAAAAAACAGGATAGGACATCTGGATGGCTAAGTCAGTTAAACGTCTGACTTAGGCTCAGTTCATGATCTCACAGCTCATGAATTTCAGCCCTGAGTCAGGCTCTGTGCAATATTTAAAAAAACAGGATGACAAAGGAAAATCTTGATCTATGAGGCTTTCATTAGAGTGAGCAAATGGATATTTGTGCTCTTATGTCCAGTGATAGGAATATTTGAATGGCAAAAAGGAATTGAGTAGCTTCTGACAGATACCTTGTATTCTTTTACATATATGTATATATTCAGGTTAATAGATCATTTAACAGTTTTTAGAAAGTCACAAACAAAAACAAAAAAACAGCTGCCAAAAAAGAAAAGAGAAGAAAAAAGTGAAACACTCACAGTGATCAATGTATGAAGTGTAAAGACATTTTAATAAAGTAGGTTCCAAAATAAAGATCTGAATTGTGTTTGGGCAGACAGACATCTACAACTTAGAAAACTATGGAAAGGCACATATATTTGAGAGCTTTTAGGTACTTCATAAACTTGAAGTGCTTTAATCCTGAAAATAAAGACACTGATATAAATTGGAATGATTCATATGAATGAATGGAAATTACAAAGAGAAGTATTGATTTGTAATAGAGGAGAGATTTAGTTGGAAGAGGGCATTTCAGATATGTAAGACTACCAGTTTACAGAATAGAAATGATTGTAGAATATTTAGTATGTAGAGAAGCCTAGTGAAAAGAGCACAGACTGACTTAAAACCTCAGTGCAACCACTTTCTAGCTGTGTGATCTGTGACATGAAATTCAGCCTTCCCATGATTCAGCTTCTTCATCTACATAACAGGGATAATAAGTTTTCATGAAGGTTTGACATGGGGTAGGCATTGGACTTGGCATTCAATATGGAGGAGCTACTATTTATGGAACAATATATAGAAAGACTCATCATTCAGTCTCTTCTTCAATGAATATATGAATTGTTTCAGTTTAGTGGCACAGCAGTTTATAAAATAGACAAGTTGCCATTTTCATGGAGCTTATATTCTTGTGGAGAGATGTGTGTTGGAAGAAAAGGAAGAGCAGTGTGGGTGAAACAGAAAAAGGTGGTTGAGGGGGGTGGTGAGGTGGGATGGTTGAGGTCAGAGAAAGCCAAGTCATACAGGGCTTTGGTGAAGGCATCACAAGAGGCTGTGGTAAAGATACTTGGTTTGACTGCATGAAATAGGAAAGAAGTGAGATATTTTGAGGGGAACTATGACATAGTTTGATTATGTTAAGGGCTCATTCTGGCTTCTGGGTAAGAATAGACTATAGTGATACAAGGGCAAAAGTGTGGAGGCTCCTATAAGAAGGCCAAATGAGAGGCCCAGGGGCCTTTGGGTTGAGTAGCAGTGGAAGCTGTAAGAGCTGGTTGGATATCGGATATATTTCCAGCAAGGAGTTGAAAGGATTTGCTGATAAATTGAATGTAGAGTTTGAGACAAAGAGAGTAATCAAGGAAGATGTCTTCTGAATGGAGTCTCCATTTACAAAGATTAGGGGGATGGGAGTATTGACAGCTATGGGAGGAATAACCAAGAGTTCAGGACGTGTTAACTTTGAGAGGGTTTAGTCTTAGAAATGGAATGAACTAATAGAACTTTGGTGTGTGTCTGAATTTCAGAGAATAGGAAGGACCTGAAATTATAAATTTGAGAGAAATGTACACTTAGATAATTTTTATTTTTTTAATTTTTTTTTTAATTTTTATTTTTTTAAAATTTTTTAATGTTTTATTTATTTCTAGAGAGAGAGAGAGACAGTGTGAGCAGGGGAGGGTCAGAGAGAGAGGGAGTCACAGACTGAAACAGGCTCCAGGCTCTGAGCTGGCAGTCAGCACAGAGCCCGACACGGGGCTCGAACCCACAAACTGTGATATCATGACCTAAGTGAAAGTCGGACGCTTAACTGACTAAGCCACCCAGGTGCCCCTATACTTAGATAATTTTTAAAGCCATATGACTGGTTGAAAGAACCAGGGAGTTAGTCTGACGATGGAGTCCTGAGTTATATAAATGCCTAGAGGTCAGGGAGGTGAGAAGGAACCAGAAAAGACTGAAAGGTGATGGAGAATTGAAAGAGCAGTCTTCTGGAGGCCAAAATGAAGGAAGTATTTCAAAAAGCAGGAGGTGACCAGTAAAATCAACTTTTGATAAGTAAATGAGAAAGAGAAGACCTGAGAAGTGACAGTTGGGTTTGACAATGTTCAGGTTATTAGTGACAGTGACAAGAGCTGTTCTAGGGAGAAGAGCAGGGAATAAAACTAAATTAGAATAGGTTCAAGAGAGAATGCAACAGGAAATCCAGACAACAAGTATAAACAATTCTTTCAAGAAGCTTTGTTGTAAAAGAGAACAAAGAAATAAAGTAAGATCAACATAGGTTTATTTGTTTTTTAAGATGGGAGATAAGATTTTTATTTCTGTTATTAGCAAGGAACCAAGAGAGGGAGAAGTCGATGTCATTGAACTTAGAATTCAGGTTAGAAATTGTGAGAAATGTTTGGATAGTGGATAATATAGAGCTTTGAAAGCCAATGAACAATCCTCGACTGCATATGGTAGGAACATGAAGACTTTATAGATATTTAAATAGAGAAATTACATAAACACCTATATATATACCCATAGTTAAATTCACTGATTTATAAGCATATTATTTCTGATAACATCCTGTTAAAAATAAAAGATGGTAAAGTCTCAGCTCATCTTTAGGTAGACTTACAATGTCCTGTACAACACGTACTTAATACTTTAGCTCATTTACTCCTACCAACTCTTCTAGGAGGTGGATACTATAATTGACCACTTTTTATAGATGAGGAAACTGAGGCACAAAGATTAAGCCACTCTTCCTAGGCAACAGCTATAAGTAGTGGAGCCAATAAACCAACCATCTGGTTCCAGAATATAGCATAAAGTACTGTGTTTGATGTGTCTTTTTCCACATAATACCTTTAAACTGTAAATTTCTTTTGGCTCCATTTACAGTTATTTTATGAGAATCTAAAAAATGTTTCCTCTTTACCTAAATATTCTGCTTCTCTTTTTCTGTTCTACAAGTTATATGTCATTGGTGATGGTTCACATGTGTTATAATACATATATCACTGTACATAATTTGTATACCATGTATATGCAAATTTTGTTCGTATACATATACACCCCTTCAGGTGGTGATCAGATACAGATTCAAGCAAATTAGAATGTTTTTGATAATGGTCACTTCATAATTGCATAGTGCTTTATTGTTTCCTAAAAACTACTACATTAAAAAAAACAAACTACCACATAAACAAGTCTACTTAATTCTCACTGCGACCCTGTGTGTTAAAATAGATATAAATATTGCCTTTAAACAGATGAAAAATCAGAGACTGATGGAATCTGGCACAGTGCTTAGCTTAGAGTAGACAATAAATAGTTGAATAAAAGAATAAATGAACAAATGGTCTAGAGTCTAGGTCACAGAGTTTGGAAGAGCAGAGCAGTAATAGAAAGCTAGGACTCGTAACTGCTAAGCCAGGGCTTTTTCATTATACTGCAGTTATCTTGAAATTTTTTAATCATTATTTTAAAATAAAATCCTTTGGCTTCCAGGTACTAGCAGTTAAAATATAATCAAAGTGGTGAGATGGAATTCTTTACTAGCTGCCTCTCAAATTCTGAGCTGGTTTTCGATTGAGAGTTGTAGTGATGCTACAGGTAGCAGACATTTCTTTGGGTCAATATCCAATTAATGTCTCAGCAGATTGCTAATGGAGACTGGATTGTAGGGAATGCTATTTTGGAGGTGAAATGGGTGAAGAAAAGACGATTCTCAATTACTGAAATCATTAAAATATTGAGGGTGATTATTTACACATTTAGGGTGTGTTAGTTGTTCTGAGTTGGGCACACTCCAGCTTGGGTAATTGGTATCTTTCCCTCTGTGCATACCTCTCTCCATTTATTTTAACAGGCTATGAGGGCAATATGCTTTCTGGCATCCTATTTGGAATACTTCTACAGATTTGCTTCACATGATTAGATCTGCCAGATGCCATGCTTGAACTACATCTATTCTGGGGGTGGGTAAAGAAGTGTGGCTTCTCACATCCATCTTCTAACACAAGCTGTGAGTTGGCTCTGGCTGCTTCTCTCTCAGAAGATGGGCAGTAGTGCTGTCTAGATGAGGAAGGCAGGTGGTGTTTACATGAGGTGGTGCTGAGGGGCTTGGGAGTTTGTGGAGAGCACTATTTTTACATTCTTGGTTAGACAGGAGTGATTTCACATAGCCAAGTCACTGCTGGAATGTGATAGGCATTTGCCAAAATCAGTGTCATGTACAATTGTCAAAGTTTTACTCTGTGGAAAAAAAGCTAATGGGAAGGTCCAGTTTTTCAACGTGTCTTAGGCATGAGCCTTTTGCGGGGCCGGGGGGAGAGGGTCAGGGAAAACAGTTTATTTTTGTATGGTGTATATGTTGTTATTGTCATCCTCTACAGATTGCCAGGCACTCTTCCACATTTGAGAAGAAGACACATGCCACTATTCTTTTGAGTTCCTTGCTCTTGCACAAAACCATTGAGCCCAGACCTGAGATCCTCTTATAGCTAGCTCATCTTGGTGGGGAGCCTCAGCATGCAGTCTGACCTTAAATTTGTCATCTTAGGGGCACCTAGGTGGCTCAGTGGATTATGTGTCCAACTTCGGCTCAGGTCATGATCTCACGGTTCCTGAGTTCAGGCCCTGGGTCAGGCTTCAGGCTCTGTGCTAAGAGCTCAGAGCTTAAAGCCTGCTTCAAAATTTCTCTCTCTCTCTCTCTCTCTCTCTCTCTCTCTCTGCCCCTGCCCCACTTGCATTCTGTTCTCTTTCTGTCTCTCAAAAATAAATACCAGGTTAAAAAATTAAAAACCAATTGTCATCTTAAAGAGCACACCAATATGGAATAGTATTAGCTAATAGCAATAGCATCCTTAACAATTTTTTTTCTGGTTAGAGGCATCTGTATCATGTACTATGTAAGAAGCATTTGAACAGCTGAAAATATATTCATGTTTAAGAAAAATATTTGTCCTTTTCACAGACACCTCTGTACCTGCCTATATTGAGATGGAATTGTTTCCATTGAAACAGGGATGAACGTTCTATTCCTAAGTGTCAAAATAGAATGTCTAGTCTGCTTGTCTGGCATCAATTAAAAACTGTAGACTCCCACCTCCTGCAGCACTCAGCAGAGAGCTCAGGCATGCATGGACAGCCTCCTGCTGAAGCATGTTTAAAACAGTATTTGGAGAAACATTTCAGTTCAAAAGACACACTAACTATTCCATAAAAAGTGAATAGTCTCTGAACTCTGTTGCCGGAGCCAGATCACATCACCAGAATACAACCTACCTTAGCTAAAACCTTAGTTTTCTGATAGAATGTAGTTGTTGAAAACTTTTTAAAAGTTCATTTTTGAGTTTGACTTATTGAGTACAATTAAAGTTATGTTCACGACTTTGGTCAGAGGCCAAATTAAGAAACAGTTATTTGAAGAATATTTCTTAACATTGCAGTGTACAGAGTGGGTGTTTTCCATAAACAGTTGAATTAATGAAAAAATTGAAGACCTTATGTATTCTGCTTAAGATCCCCTCTCCCACAGAAGTATCATGTAGAAAACTTCTCCAAGGATTTATTACCAGCAGAGTTTGTCTTTGTTTTTTTCTTTTTTTCCCTCCAGAGCTTATCTTTCCATATGGATTCACATACTTCTTTTGATTTCATTACTTCCTAAATGCTTTCAAATCCATTTTAATTTTTAACTCTGGTGTTTTATATGTTTTACTATTATAAAAAAAAATTCTAAACACTCCATCTAGGAACATTTTACTTTTATTTTTTTAAATATTTTTATTTTTTTCTAGGAGAGAGAGAGAGAGAGAGAGAGAGAGAGACAGCATGACAGCGGAGGGTCAGAGAGAGGGAGATACAGACTCTGGAAATAGGCTCCAGGCTCTGAGCTGTCAGTCAGCACAGAGCCCGATGCGGGGCTCGAACCCACAAACCGCGAGATCATGACCTAAGCGAAAGTCAGACGCTTAACCGACTAAGCCACCCAGGCGCCCCATTGGAACATTTTAGAATACCTGTAGTATATTTCATTATCTGCTGCTTGAAATGCTTCAAGTTCTCTTGGGGAATGAGGTGGGCGTATATGAAACATGAAAAAGGAAGCAGCAACAAAATAATAAAGAGCCCAAAAGTGTTCTCAGAGCAGAAAGGGCTCTTCTCATTGAGAAAAGCTTAGTTCAGCCTGGAGCTCAGGCCCATGGTGGCATCCCTATGTCACCCCTCCCCTCCAGCTTGGGTACTGGTAGGGAATCCCTCCAACCTGGCTATAACCCACTGCATTTATCAGAAGCACCAACACCTCTACCATGGGAAAATACTAATTAAAAGAAGGGTTTCATTGTGGTGATGATTTATAATCTTTGATTTATTTGATGTGATTTAAGCCTTAGGGAAGTTTATTGATTTTAATTTGCTTCAGCAAACATTTGTTGAGATCCTTGATTTCAGTTTGGCACTTTACAAGAACAGTAGGTCTTCCTCTTGAGCTTTCTGAGTACACTGTGTCTTGGGGCAACGTTTTTCTGAGTCTGTTCACTTCTACCACAGAGATTCCTCCTTAGATGTAACAGTATTATTTTATTTACAGATTTGGATAATTCACTTTGGATATTGAAACAGTCTGAATAATTCAAGTGCTTTTAGATGAGCCTGTTTTGGGTTCAGGCATTGTATTATCAGAAGTGCAACTTTTCAACAGGACAACTGTCATTCAGAAAGGGCACAGACTTTCTCAGACTCCGTGGTTTCGTAGTTTACAGGGGATAATTTTTCTGGCCTATTTCTAACAGAGGCAATCTGAATTTTGAACAAAGCAAAATACAAATTGCACACGATACCCAAGCTGTACAATAAAGGTACACACACCCAGACAGAAGTCCATTAGCATATTTGTTCAATGATGAGTTGAGCAGAACCATTTACTCCTTTGTCCTGGACCTTGATGGATTACTGGTTTGAAAAGGAGGCAGAGATCTGTAGATAGAGCCCTCATTCTAACAAAAACTGGTGGCACTATTTCCCCTTATTGCTTTTATAATTCAGCTATGTGTAAAGAGGATACTGCAAAGAAGTGCATTATAATTTATGAATTGTAGAGTCTAGTGCTCCAAGATTCTTAAAACCAGAATGCAAGCTTGTTTTCTTTGAATTTTTTAAAGAAAAGGTATTTTTTCTCCTCATTTTTGAAACCAGATGCTTAAAAATTATAGCAAAATTATGACTTTAATGACTTTGTTTATATTTGGAAGAGGGAACCCAGCCACATAATATGAGTTTCTGAAAAAAATGCTATATCTGTTCTGTTCAAAATAATCCCCCAGTTACTTTCTTGGAGCTTTTCCTTGACTAAGAGAATCACTCAGTATCTCTACTGGTGAAGAATTTGAGCCTCTGACCTAGATGATCTGCGTGTCTTCTCCTTGGTTTTGCTTCTATCAAGATGTGTTTATATGATGTCATATGTAATTATTCAAATTTCAATGATTTTTGTTTTCAAACATGTAAAAAAAGAGTTGGTTTGACCCTTCTACATCTATAACTGTATTTCTTCAGATTAAAAAGAAATACTTTTTGAGTTTCTTGTATACCCCAGGATCCTAGAAGTCTGAGAGAAATAGATGCGGAAGGGAAGCTGTACCAACACATGCGCACTGGGATGTTTCACAGAGAGCTCTTTTCCTGAAGGGACTCCATTTTATTTTTGTTTGAATGAAAACCATAGGCTAAAGATCTAATTGCATTGTGATTTCATTACTATTGACCAACCATATACAAACACATTTTTAAAATACTGTATAAGAACACCTTTTATTTTTATTTGATGCAATTAGCCCTGTTAGGAAGGTAGGACAATTTTACTTTTGAAGAGGTTAAGTGAATTTTTTTCCACATCTCATGACTAATATGTGATAGACCTTTTTGTAGAATTTACATCATTTGGCTTGGGTCCTGTCACTCTTTCACTTATCATGCTGAACATGATACAAAAGATGTTGTGGCATAGGAGCCCTTTGTGTGTACTATTTATTTATTCAGTGGTCACCAGGGGAAGCTATTAGATGCCATGAGAAAAAATGATATCCAGGGTGATGGGTGCAGGCTGAGTTAGGTGACAAGTCTGATAATATGTTGAATGGTCCAGTGCTGTGATTACCAGTATATGCCCACCCAAAAGCAAGCAGAACCAAGAAATGTGCCGACTTGTATCTTGCATCTAAATACAGTAATCAGAAAGATCTTTTGTATATAATAACTTGACTTTTTAAGCTGAAAATGAAAAAAAATTCATTTGGTAGTTCTGAAAAATCATAACTCAGTGGAAATAAATGCAACTGGTTTCTTTGCCCACATTCAAAAACAGAAACAACAAAGAGAAAGAGATACATGTTACTAGAAGGTTACTAGAGGTTACTAGAGAAATCAAACTTTTGAAGAGGAAGGAGCCAGTGTGTTAAGATTTGATAACTTACGGATTTTTCATGAATTCTTAGACTTTTTGTCCATTATATTAATACTGTGTCCCTGAACAGGGGTGATTTGTATCTCAGAAGTAAATATTGAATTTTGAATTATTTTGACTTCTGTTCACTAGAGATCATTTCAGTGGAGTCTTTAAAAATAACCCCATAGGTGGTGAGTGAGTGAGATAGGCAGAGGTTGGTAAAAGTGTAC
Source organism: Proteles cristata cristata (assembly GCA_017311185.1). NCBI lineage: Eukaryota > Metazoa > Chordata > Mammalia > Carnivora > Hyaenidae > Proteles > Proteles cristata. The sequence continues at coordinate 209,549 of JAESUZ010003709.1, read as the reverse complement.
AGACTTTCAGTTATGAGGTGAATAAGGTCTGAGAATATAATATATAATTTGATGACTATAGCTGATAACAATAGATTATATAATTGAAATTTGTTAAGAGGAGAACTTAAATGTTTCTACTCCCCATGCCCCAGCCTCTGACCCAACAAATGTAAATAGGTGATGTGGTGGATCCCATTACCTTGATGGTGTGTGTGTGTATTTTACAGCATATATGTCTATTAACTCATCACCACTTTGTATATTTTAAATACCTTACAATATTGTTTGTCAGTTTTACCTGTTAAATAACAAAATTCACCCAAATAAATAGAAAGATCAATTGATTTTATTAAATGATTCATGAATCAGGCAGCACCTCATCTAGCAAATAGGAGTCCATCCAAGGAGTTGTACAAAATGGAAGGTTTTTATAGAAGGAGGGTAGGGGCAAGTATGTTATTAGTAAAAGAAAAGGATTCTTGTAGACAAGGCAGCTTTTCAGGGGGGAAAGTAAGGTGCTGATGATCTCATTATGCAGATGATCTCCTCTTTCTTTGTGGGGTGGAGAGAGCCCACATGGCAGGCATATTTGGCATGGATTGAAAAACTAATTCCTGGCTGACTGGTTAAGACTCCGTATCTGGGGGGGCGCCTGGGTGGCTTAGTCGGTTAAGCGTCCGACTTTCGCTTAGGTCATGATCTCGCGGTTCGTGGGTTCGAGCCCCGCGTCCGGCTCTGTGCTGACTGCCAGCTCAGAGCCTGGAGCCTGTTTCAGTCTGTGACTCCCTCTCTCTCTGACCCTCCCCTGCTCATGCTGTCTCTCTCTCTCTCCTAGAAATAAATAAAACATTAAAAACAAAAAACAAAAAACAAAAAGACTCCGCATCTGGGGGAAGTTGAAATTGCACTTACATTATATATTGAACATTAGTTGGAGAACCCAGTCTAAATTGACACCATTTTGGGCCCATTTTTATTTTGTTTTGTTTTTAAACATTCCTCCCTACCCCCTACCCCTCCCCCCTTTTTTTATTTGAGAGAGAGTAAGCTAACAGGGGAGAGGAGCAGAGAGAGAGAGAATCTCAGGCAGGCTCCACACTCATCGCAGAACCTGAGAGACTCTAGATCCCACAAAGCTGGGATCATGACCTGGGGCAAAATCAAGAACCAGATGCTTAACCAACTGAGCCACCAGGCACCCAAGAATTCCCCTCTTTTGATCAGACTCTAAGCTTAAATGAGAGATGTGATCAAACTTCGAGGCATTAGTGTCACGCTCCAATACCACCTGGAAGTTCCCAAAGGTTACTGACCCTCTGTGTACTTTGATGTTTTTACTTAACCTCTGTCATAGTCACAGGTTATGTCTTCAGTTTACATTTAAGGTAATTTATTGTTTTTTTAAAGACATTTTTGTCTTTAAAACAGAGATTACTTGTTTGGTATTTAATGGCTGTAAATATATGTTTAAATCTTTTGAGAGAATACATCAGGGAGATAATTATGATTACTGTCAGCAAGATGACTCCCAATATTTGGAATGCACTTTAGAGGTATGATTTCCAAGACCCAAACCAATCAAAATAAAATAAGTCAATGAAGGACCCCTATGGAAGGAATTACCCTTTTAAGACAAGCAGTTTGTTCTCATGTAATTGATTTTTAACATCCCCAGAAGTGTTAATCCAGGCATAGCAGGTGGTGGTAGACACAGCATAGACACCTCTTTGCTCAACAAAAAAAGAATCAAGAGCTATTTTATTATCAAGGACAACTTTGACTAGAGAGTTGAAGGATCTTTGTTGGGCTGCTATTACTTTAGCAGCAGATTGTGTAATAAGTTTAAGAATTTAAGGAGACGTTCTTGATCACAGCCTCATTTACATTTATTCCTCACCAGGGAAATTGGGACCTGCCAGAAGAATAAGTCCTGAATTTACAAGCCTCCCAGCAGGTCCTTTTTAACTCAACAATGTACATTTAGGGAGTCAACCAATGAGATGTCTTATTTTGGTTGTGAAAAGTTAAGGGCTCAGTTAGTTTTTTTCCTAGCCTAAAATAAAACAGGTTACACACACCCCGCCTTAGCAATGGCCTGGGAGATACAGATGAGGGCCGTATTCTTTTAGGCCAATGTCAGAGTAAAGAAAAGAAAAAGAAGGAGGAAGTGTTCTTTGTTCAGATAAAGTATAAAATATTGATCCAGTGTCTTGGACAGAAGCAGTCTAGCTCAGTGTCAGCCATTTATCTTCCTCATTAATTTGATTTAGAGATCTCTAGCACCTTTTGGTGCAGCATTGCCAGTGGTCAGGAACACTTGGTAAGGTCCCTTTTAATGGCATGAGGGCCGTCTTCCGCTAATAACATTTTATAATACCAAGTTGCCAGGCTGTAGACTATGACCAAAAGGTTTTTTTGAATTAAGATCTAGAAAGGCTTCTTTAATCCACTGATGACAGGCTTGAGCATGAAACATTAGAGACTTAGAGTAGCAGGTCATGTTAGCATGAGACGACAAGAGAACAGTAGAAGGTTGTTGCTGATAGACTTTTAAGAAGGTTTTTGAGGCTCCTATGATTTGCCTTGTGAAGTAGGTGCCCTGATCACTGGAGATAGTGGAAAGTACACTTCCAGAGTCCAGCCCTGGCTGGGTCCAGGGGTCCCTGAAGGGTGGACGGTGTCAGGGAGGGAGGGAATGAGAGAGCTCCAAGATTCTGTCACCAGACAGGCATCTCTGTCCTGTCAGTTTTGGTGTCTTTATTTATAGGTCAAATGTTAACATGGCATCAGAAAATGGAATTTTTACAATGGATAGTTCTCTGTGATAAGATGTTTTTGGAAAATGTACGGAAACAGGTTTTACAGAAGTATTCTTGCAGAACTGACCCAATTATAGTCAGGTTGAGTAACTAAGAAAATAACAGAGTGTTCACATTTTAATAACATTAAGATTAAGTCATAGGTTTGTAGATACTCTTATCCATCCTCCTCACAGCTGCCAGGGTAGGGGAAGGTGTTTGTGGAAAGTAGGCCTTAGGGAAGGGGCTGCTCTACACCATCAGTTAGCAAAGGTATATGTGGTAACTTATCTTCTGCTCTTATCTGTTTCTTCTCTCTGTTAGGCTCTTTGTCTCCAGGCAAGACTTGATTTTCCAGTTATATGCTTTATGGAACTGGAGAGCCAACCATACCTTTAAAGAGCTTAGCTCATTTCCAAAACATAGAATAGCCTCTTCGAGTACATTTACCTTTGTGTCTAGTTTTATGATTTCTTGAATAGCTAGGGCATGAGAGACATTTTTGGTTAGCTGATTTACATGTTGAGCTGTATGAACCTCTTGGACTAACGCACTGATAGAAACAGAATTGTACATGTAAAGGTCAATCTTTTACGAGTAAGGGTCTTTGGCCTGTTCATAGCTCAAGGGAAAGTATGGAGGGAAACAGGACCTTCTGGAGACACGATGTCTGTTCCCACAATCAAAAGAAGAAGTTCCCACGGTAAGTTCCTTCACAAGGTGCAATCATCATACCAGGGCCAGAATGAGGGGACAAGTCATTCCCGATACCGATCAATGTTGGTGCGCAAGCAGAAATAATTGAGTGGGGGTGGATATCTGTTGTCATCTGATGGCAAGAGACTGTGCAAACTTGCTTTCACCTCACCAGGAGTTTTCTCAACTAGTGGGCTCAGAATGGCTCCCAACACTACATCCCAACTGGGAAATACATTTTTTAACAGTTTTGAGGTATTAACCTTGGGGCAAGAAAGGCTTTAACCCATCCAGAAAATACACATAAAATAACAAGAACATAACTAACTCATACTAAGTGGCAGCTTAATGGAGTCTACTTGCAAGTGTCTCTATACCAATGTTTATTCATAATTTGAGTCATCTGAAATGTAGTGAATGAAGGAATGCAAAACCTTAAAAAATGGAGTTTGTTAGGGAATTGGCTGGGGCCTCCCATAACCCTGACTGTACTGAATTTATAACCATTATTTATCCATATTAATTTTTTTTCAGAAGCAGATTGTTTCCAGGTCACAAGGACATTAGAATGGCAAAAGTGTGGCAAGGAGGGGCCATTTTTGCAGAAGCAAAATGGACTATATCTACATTTGTCATCATCTTACAATTATAATCTAAAAAAAATGTAGTATTTATTTGTAAACATTTCCTATGTAATTTACATATTAAATAAGCCCAATTAGTTTAGCACCTCTTTTGGAATATTTCAGATCAAAAAGACCTTTTCTTTTTTCTTTTTTTAGAATTTCTTTTTGGAAAGCTTGTCAAAAATATCAAAAAAGGTTTTAAAGTTCTCATCTAAATAGGATCACAGATCATTATAAAACTTAATATTTAAAAGGTATACAAACTTATACAAGCTTATAAAAAACAACCAAAAAGTCCAAGAAAACTTTGTCCTTTTAACAGAGAAGATCAAATTTTAATTTTCAAATAGCTTGATTTTATTATTAAAACTTATTTTTTTCATAAATTTATTTTAATCTTAGCTAGCTTGGCCATATATTAATAAATTTTTTACAATCCTCTTTTTTCCACAGTATTTTTAATTAAGCTTTTAATTTTAACTCCAATATAGTTAACATATGTTGTTATATTAGTTTCAGGTGTACAGTATCATGATTTATCAATTCTATACATTACTCAGTGCTCATCAGGATAAGTATACTCTTAATCCCCTGGACCTATTTCACCCATCCCCCCTCCTCTGGTGACCCTCTCTTTGTTCTCTGTAATTAAGAGCCTGTGAATACTGAGAAAAAACTTGAGGGCCAATGCGGGAGGGGAAAGGGGAACTTGGGTGATGATCATGGAGGAGGGCACTTGTTGGGATGAGCACTGGGTGTTATATGGAAACCAACTTGACAATAAGCTATGAAAGAAGATTAGAGTCTGTTTTTTTTTATTTGTCTTGTTTTTTCCCCTTTGTTCAAAAAACATGATTTTTTTGTCTTAATGGTTTTTCTTTAAACCAGTCTAATTTTTAGTATAAGATTATTTTTTCCTTAGCAAAAATGATACCTCTTCCTCATACCTCTTCTTTTGTTTTTATTGAAAACATCTTGTCTTCCTGGCATATGGAGATGTTTCTATAATTTTTATAGTTTAAATAACATATTAATTAGAATTTTTAACCCCTAGAAAACATGATTCCTAGTGAAAATCAAGAAGTAAACAATAGTGAACGGTCTGTCATGAGCATTTATGTTTAAATTTATGCATTTATGAACATATTTTAAAATTTCTAGAACATATGCCTTTACCATTTTTTCACATTATAACATTAACATATCCAAATATTTATAGTTTTTCTGTAATAAGCCAAAGGTAAATAAACCTATGCTTAATAATTAATGTTCTATTATTTTGTCTTATTTGAAAATGACCTAGATATTTAATGAATTTAACTCAGTATTAAACTTAGCAAAACTTTTAAGGTTTTAAGTTCTCCCCAAAATTTGGAGAAGGCATTGTTAGGAAGATTTTCCTCTGTCATTTGAGGTCCTTCTAGTTGGACTGAGAATTAAATTGACATGAGACAGATTTATAGGAGAAAATAAAATTTAGTTTTCTATGTACAGGGAATCTGCATAGGCATGAAATTCCAGAGTCTGTCAGGCAACATGAGGCTTATAAGAAGTCTTGAGCTGAGGAGAGGGGCCAGGTTTGGGTATACAGAAGGGAGGGAAACAATAGGAAGGTGACAGAAGAGCTTCAGAAAACACAGGCTCCCATGTTACACAGTAAGTTTCTGAGTTACACAGGAGTCTCTGTTAGCCTCTGTACAGGCAGGCAGCTGAGGGAGAGGTAAAGAGCTTTTCCTATCTGCTGGGTTTTGATTGCTTTTAACTCTAAATAATCTTTATACTGAAGTGGCCCATCTTCAGGCCCCCATACTACTTAGACAGTTGACATAAAATTTTTTGTTTAATCTACTTATTCTTAACAGGTTGATTACTTACAAAAACTTGATTAAACATTAGATGAAGTCAGTCATTATTTAAAGCTATTTTTGATCTAATAAGAGATAACATAAACTTGGTTAGTAAACTTAAGTAGAATAAAAGTTTTGTATTTATGTTGGTAACTCTGAAGACATGTTTATTTTAATTAAACCATCAATTTGAAACTTGCCTTCTATCAAATATTTTGTTCAGATCATGTGAACATGAAAAATGTTTTGGTTATTTTTATTTTTATTTTACTGAGTTTTAGAATGCCCAGTCCTTGTAAGTGCTTGTCTTCAAACCAACTAAATAGAGCTGTTTTACAAATTAATTTTAGCATTACCATTCCAAGGTTAGAAACATATTTATAACACATATACAGACACACTGTATCTGTATATGTATATGTATCACACATTGGATATGAGTTTGTTTTTGTGGTCTAGATGACTAAAGCTTTCTTTTACTTGTGGAGAAGACTCTTAAGATTTGCATTTGTCTTTGGCAAGTTAGATTTTAAAGGCCTTTGGCCATTGATAAGAATTAGCTCCCTACAATGAGCATTTTTAAAGAGATGAGCTAGATAAGGAGTTCCTGGAGGAGAACAGGCAGAACCCTGAATATTTACATGTTAAAGGGACAAGGAAAAAATCCAAGCACTTTCTAGAAGGACTTTTGTTCTCTCTCTCTTTTTTTTTTAAGTGTTTTATTTATTTCTAGGAGAGAGAGAGAGAGACAGCGTGAGCAGGGGAGGGTCAGAGAGAGAGGGAGTCACAGACTGAAACAGGCTCCAGGCTCTGAGCTGGCAGTCAGCACAGAGCCCGATGTGGGGCTCGAACCCACGAACCGCGAGATCATGACCTAAGCGAAAGTCGGACACTTAACCGACTAAGCCACCCAGGCGCCCCGGACTTTTGTTCTCTTAAGGCCAGAATTTTTATAGTACATCTGAGCCTTTTGAGATAAATGAGGGAGGTTTTGGGATTGGTAAAGGGAATGGTGGTTTTTGAATTGTTTTTGGAACTACACTTCTGGTTCTGTGAAGACTACAGAGTTGTAAAACAACTGTTTTTAGTTTTTCAAACAATTGGGTTCTTGCTTAAATAATATCAAAGTACTGACACATCCATCCATCTATGAGAAAGTCTGCTTTTCCTCTGGGCACATTTAGCTTAGTGGAGAAGGCCTAAAATTTCCATTAGGGTCTGAATATCAGCTTTCAGTTTGGCCAAATTTCTGACTATACAGTTATTTAAAAAATTTAAGTATCTTGGAGCACCTATGTGGCTCATTCGGTTAAGTGCCCGACTCTTGGTTTTGGCTCAGATAATGATCTCATAGTTCATGAGTTCAAGCCTCACATCAGGCTCTCTGGTGTCAGTGTGGAGCCTGCTTTGGATCCTCTGTGCCCCCCTATCTCTGCCTCTTTTTCTCTCCATCTTAAAAATAAACATAAAAAGTTTTTTTTTTTTTTTTTTTTTAAATACCTTGTCAGCTTTCAGCCAGGACAAGTAGTAAAGATTTTTGGCAGTATTAAACAACCTTAAGGACCCAAGAGACATCCTCAAAGAGGGTGTGAAAAATACTGTTTCTACAAGATCTAGAGCTACTCCCAAAGACGGCCAAAGGAAAAACTGACAGCTTGTATGTCACAGGTAGGCAGAAAGCCAAGCCATGTTCTTAGGGTGTAAAATGTGATGAGCAGGAAAAAGTTATTCCCAGGTGAGAACAGATTAATAGCCTGTATGTCTGGTTTTGTAAAGGAAGAGATAATGTGAATTTTTGTTTCCTTATTAACTGGGTTCAGGAGATAATCTATTGAAAAAGAAGAAGAAAAACTCTTGAGAATCATCCTTATGTTTAAAAAATATTTTACTGTGGTCCTTGGTTCAGTCTTTGACCAAGAAGTGAAAGATCTTTGAAGGGGGTTACCTATAACCTCAGGTGGCTTTATTTGAAAAGATAACTATCTCTTTAGAGTGGAAAGACTGCTCAGAAAATTAGCACTACCAATTAGTAGAATTAATTTTGTACTACTGCCAAATTAGTAGACTGGGTGCTCAAGTAAACAAGTGCTGAGAAGGAAGAATTTCCTTTGCCCTTAAAGGTCCTTCTTGTTAGACTAAGAATCAGATTGATATGGGACAAATTAAGAGAAGAAAATCGGATTTAATAGTGTATATGTGGTGAATCCACATAGACATGGAAATTCCAAAAACAGTGAGGCAAGATGACAGGAGCTAAGGAGAGGTATAGGGGTCTGAGGATACAAAGGGGAGAAAGACTATTAGCAGAAAGATGAGAAATCCTTGGGAAACAGAGTTGCCCTATATGTAGATAAGTTTCTTACGTAAAGAGGAACCTCTGTTAATAGCTCTTTTCCTGGTACAAGCAGACAGTTGAAGGGGAGGGGAAGAACTTTTCCTCAATGTACTGGATTTTGTTTTCTTTTAATTCATAATAATGTTTATGCCAGGAGCGCCTGGGTGGCTCAGTCGGTTAAGTGTCCGACTTTGGCTCAGGTCATGATCTCATGGTTTGTGGGTTTGAGCCCCATTGGGCTCTGTCTAGACATCTCAGAGTCTGGAGCTTGCTTCAGATTCTGTGTCTCCTTCTGTCTATACCCTATCCCACTCACACTCTGTCTGTCTGTCTGTCTCTCCTTCTCTCTCTCAAAAATAAATAAACATTAGCAAAATTTAAAAAAATATTGTTTATGCCAAAATGGCCTACCCTGGGACAGCCTGACCTTGGCCCCTATAGAAGAAGAGAGGGAAATTACGTTAGTCTTAATATCTTTTGTCTTAGGTACCTCTTGAGTTTTTAATTTTTTATTAGCCTTTTGTAACAAATCCTTCAATGAGACTGTTTTGGAATCTTAAAGCCTTTTAGAAAATTCTGTATGCCAATTAAAATAGTCATCCCATTCTGTTGAATTAATTTGGGAACCTTAATTTCAAGAGTACTTCTTAAATGAACAATCTTGTTTAATTGAACATTTCCCATAATGGCCACTGTAAGTCTCAGTTACTGTTAATAAAAATTTTCTATCTTGTTAGATACCTGCAATGTCTAGGACTATAGTTTTTAGATGTAAACAAACAGATGTGCCAGAAGGTGGGCATGCTGGACTCTAGAATTTAAGAATCCTGTTAACGAAGTCTTTTGGATTTCTTGGAATCAAACTAAGACCTAAAAGGGGTATATCTTGGGTTGGGGATTGTACCTCATTGCATGAAATTTTCTTGAGATTGGTGGGTGAACTGGTCCCAATCTAACCTGTTCCATGACCAGCTTATCCTGTCAGGAGATCCTTCGTGAGGTGGTGAGTCTCTTAGCAGACTTTAAAACAGCCTCAGCCCACTAATTTTTGTAGTTTTTTGGCCTTCAAGGTCCCATTAGTGATAGCATTTATTTTACACAAAACAAGACAAAAAACATGTGCCTTTGTATATTTGCAGTACTGTGTTGTAGCCATAAGAAGACCCCGTGTGTACCAACTCCAATGCCCTTAGAACCTTACTGAGGTTTTCCGCCTGGGAGATTGTGGTCTGAAAGGCTAGGGTTTTGACGCTAGGCAGACCTTGCTGCTATCTCAGTCAGGCTCCAGATAAAACTGCAGGCTTGACTGGGTTCCGGGCAGAATGTCCACCTCAGTTGGCTTCAGGTATAACCATCTGCCAGCTTGAGCTGACATGCCCTGTAAAGGAAACCCAACCAGGTAGGGAGATCCAATGCCACAAAGAGCCAAGCTTAGACCCTGAGGATCTGACCACAGCCCTCGAAAAAGCTGAGATGGTGAATTCAAAGGATTTGCAGGTATCACACCCAAGCTTCTCATCTCTCATTAGTGCTGGAAGTTCACTTTGGATCTCATTGCTGCCACCAAATCTGTTGAATAATAGAATTCAAGTAAATTGGAAGATCAGTTGGCTTTATTAAGCAATTCATGAGTCTGGCAGCACCCCATCTAGCAAGTAAGAGTCTATCCAAGGAGTTGTACAAAATGGAAGGTTTTTATAGAAAAAGGGTAGGGGCATGAAGTTATTAGCAAAGGAAAAGGATTGTTGTAGGCTCTGCAGCCTTTTAGTGGAGGAAATAAGATGCTGATGATCTCATTATGCAGACGATCTCCTCTTTCTTTGTGGGGTGGAGGGGGCCCATGTGGCAGACATATTTGGCATGAGTTGAAAAATTCCTGTCTGAATGGTTAAGACTAAATTTCTGGTGGAAGTTGAAACTGTAAATAAATTACATATTGAACACCACCTTGAGAATTCAGTCTAAGTGACAATTGGGCCTATGGGTAGGTTTTGCTTGTTTGTTTGTCTTAATCGTACCTCACTGTAGCTGGAGGAGATAAAAGGAAAAATAAAAGGATGTAAAATATCTCATTAATTTCATATTGGTTGCATGTTGAAATGATAATATTTTGAATCTATTAGATTGAAAATATTAAAATTAAGAGTAAATATTAATAATCTCATTGTAACTATGCAGAATTCTCAGAACAATTCAATGCATTTCATAAGAGACTGTGCAAAATAAACCAAAATTGTTTTCCTTCCCTCAAGAGCTTAGGATTACTGCTGCTTAACACTTTGTCCTTTATGGTTCCCCAAAGCAAAAGTATGTATAGGATAAAGTAAACTTGGAGTGAAGATATGCAAAATATTCCTATGCTCTTTTATTCACCTATATTTAGGTGTTATCACATGAGTCAAAATAAGCCTATTATTCCTTCTTAGTCTTGGGGTATAAGTCTCTAAACTCTCAGTGCAGGAACTCCTCTGTTTGATTGGATTTCTCCTGTGTTGGACAGGATTGTTGTGGCCAGGAAAGAAACGTGACTTCTGGAGACTAAATTTCATGATTAGCCCAGGTTTATATTCTAAGCAACTTTGACCCTCTCCCTCTCTCTCAATTAAATTCTAGGGCAGTATTTAAAACTTCAGTTTCTTTCACTTTCCTCATGTTTAGTCGAGGAGAGTCTGGCTTATAATATAGCATGACATGTTTATTCTTACACCAGTGCATATGGACTGAAGCTTTATGTTGTTACTGGCTCGCTGAGAGAACAGTATCACGATTCTAAGACTTAGTAGATGGTGCTTTTATTCTGTAGGAAACAAGCATCATGACTTAGTGAGGACCTGTTATGTAACAACTGAAACCATTCCAAATTTTCAGTTCCCGTACCCATTGTTAAACTATACATGGAATCATGTGTATGTGTAAATTTATGCACATCGATTAAATTACTACTGTGATAATTTATTTAAAACCTAAATATGATCCCATGTATAAAATATAAAGCTGAAAATGCTCTTTAAAACAAAAGCAGTCTAAAGAGTTCTCGTGGCTACTTCCTCTTTTGTGCCTCTAATTTGAATAGGCCTCTATAAGACCATAAGAACTTTAAAGATAGATGATGGAAAAAGGCAACCCACTCAGCCTTTATAGCTCTTTCTCATGCTTGTTAATGCCTTCCCTTAGCTGTTGCTAAATTATTGAACCCTCTCTTTTGTACTTTGTTCAGTATGGCAGAGCGGAAGGGCTGCATGAGTTATAAGATGTGAGTGCTAAAAATCGGACAGCCTGCTTGTCTTTTCCCCTGCAAGAGTATAAGCTCCATGAAGCAGGGACTCCTCTGTCTTGTTCCTTTTTGGGTCTTAGGCATCTATCATAATCTAAATGGATTTGTTTCACAAATATTTGAGTGCCTTCTTTGGGCCAGACACTGTTCTAGATGCTGGTGCTAACACAGTGAAAGAAACAGACAAAATCCTTGTTTTATGGCGTTTATACTCTAGTGGGAAGATATATGTGATAAGTGCTTGAAAGAAAAATGTAGCTGTGTCTGTGATTGGGGGCATGGTGCTGTATAGAGTGGTTGGGCAGGCCTATCTGCTCAAGTGACACTTGAGTAAAGCTAGAAGTGAGCCCTATGGATATACGGGGATAGAGAGCTCAGAGCACAGTAAATAGAAAGAGACTCTAGGATGCTTGATGTGTTCAAATAGCAATAATAAATATAAACAAAAATGAGTCAACCTGAAATCATACAGGTGCTGGTGGGTAGGACTTGAGGCAATTAGCTTTATCTGTTTAACAGTGGCTTTCAAGCTTGTTTACAACCTTTGAGCAGAATAATGCACTGACTTCCCTGATTCTTAAATTGTAGGGCTTCTGAATGGTTCCTAAAGTACTGATTCATAGTCCAAGGGACCTAAGACCTAGAATTCCACCTCTTTGAAATTTTTCTTTCTCGGTGATAATAGCAGAAAGTTTCCCAAGCTCAAAATCAGTAGTAGTCTGAATGGGAGTTTTTGGTTGTTTTGTGCCCCAGAGGTGTCATTTAGATCTCACTGTGCATAAATGGGAGAGTGGATTTATGGGAGTTGTGGCTTATTAAAAGGAAAATAGGGTGGCCCATAGGAAATACACCATATTCTAGCATTGTACAATTTTTTTAAGTTTCACTATAGTCTATTCTCTGAGCTTTTTAAACTAGGACATATTTTATCTCTTACTCCACCCCAATTGCATTCCAGTTGACTTTGTGCTTTCAGAACCAAGGCTGCCTTTCTTCTTCTCCTCCTCCTCCTTCTCCTCCACCTTCTTCAACTAAATTTAAATAGAGTGTGGACTCATAGGGTAGGGAGGAGAATTAGAGAACTTTTAAATATATGAAAAGCCACCCAGTTTTTTCTCACCCAGTTGTTGGTGGGAATGTAGTCATTTTGGAAAGCATTCTGGTAGCATGTGGTTAAATGAGCATATGCTGATGGCAACTCACCCAGGCCCAGGTATACCTTATAGAAAATTCTAACAAAGGGCAAAGAATGTGTTTGAGAATTATCTTTCTCAACTGTCTATTGTAGTGTCGGGAGTGATATTTGAGAGTTAGAGGCAACAGAGATGGTTCATAGCTAGGGAACTGAGGAAGGGAAATCCTCAGGAAGAGAAACTAGGGAAATGCAGAAGATGTATGCTTATTACTACGGGCACTTCAAGCCAATAAACTAGATATGAAAGGAGCAACACAGATAGACATCAGAGCTTGGATGGATGGTAAGAACCTGGTATGAGTTAAGAGAAAAGCAACTACCAAAAATGAGACACAAAGCTTGCTACTACTTTTGGCAGTTAAACACACTGATATGAATGTACTATTTTTTAAATATGGACATGTTTAGGGCCCTAAAGCAAGAGTTTAGGAAAAGAGGGCTGTTTGGGCAAGGGCAGATTAGGATGAACAGGAAAGGAAACTAAAACAGGACAGAGGCTTTGCACAAATGATAGCATGCTCTGAACTGAGGAAAATGATTGACGACTCTTGCACCTGAGGTTCAAGATACAGGAAAGTCATGCTCACTTATTTGGGAATTAAATAGTCTTTTCCAATTCTCATATATTGTGACTTCAGAGATATATTCCTTTGGAGAGAAGAGTATCTGGAAGTAATTCTAAATAATTCATGAATATAAAATACACTTTAAAGATAACTTACGTACAAGAATTTTTTTTTTTTCTAATTCAGCATTAGCACTAATGCTTCTAGTTAGTGTGGTATTTAAAATGCTCTTTTATAAAACACAGGGTTGGTAAGGCTTGTCTATGGGGTCGGGGGGTGAGGAATGAACAGAGGACTGTTAATTATTCCTTTATATCTCTTTATTTCCACAGTGCTTTCTTTGTGAGACTTCTCTTCCAGTCTAGTTCCTCCTAGCTGTATCTTTGACTAAGTGGCCTCCTTCTAGGCCCCTCTACTGTAGTGATGGATCTGCCTGGGGTGGGGGCTCTGCTGTGCACTTACTTTGTGACATTAGTGCTTTCCTCTTTGAGACTGGTTTTTCTCCTTTTTTTCTTTCCTTTAATTTTCTTTGTTCTTTTCTTAATTTCCTCTGTATGAACTCTCCTTCCTTTTCCAACTCTGATGACACTTTATCCAATTCAGGACATTTTATGGGCAGTACTTCAGTGAATTGCTAGAATACATATTACCTCACACCTTCTGCACTGTTCTTATGCTCTGGCTATATAAATTCACTTGAATTTTAGCATTTTTAAAGTGGAAAGGGTGAAATTATTCTGCCAGCTTTCAGTTCTGAAATGATGATACAGTATATGAATCACTATTTCACTAAATTTTCTCTATTTGACTTTGTTCCTTTTTTTATTCAGGTGATAAAATTTAAAACCCATGACCTTTGAGATGTTCTTTAGTGGCTTAATTTTAAGGACTTCATTGAAGGTCTCTCTTGTTTATCCAGTAAGACAGTGATATTCTTTACCATATACCAATTCCACTTAGTTATTGGTTCCTCAAAGGATAATTACTATTTATCTAATTATGTGGTAAATGCTATGCAGGGACAGGTAATTAAACAGTGCTCTAGTTTTACACAATTACAAAGTAACTGTGGTATTTGGAGGAGTTTGTTTGATCAGGATTCATTTTAATGGTAACTCATTTGATACCAAAAGAGAATAACATCAAGTTACTTGTAGGAAAATGGCAAATGTCATTTAATTTTGCATTATAGCTTATTACAGTTTAGCACCAAAGAAGCAAAGTGTATTATCCCGTGAAAATGAATTCCACACACTTTCCTGATTGCTGGAGAACTAGGTCCTTGGTTTTTCTGATTGGGAGGCAGTTGCAAGCATTCATTTAGGAAATATTGATTATCTCCTGGTGTGCCTAGTTTGAAAGGCAATGCAAATGAAGGCAAGAATAGGCAAGACTCAGCAAGCATAACTACTGCTAACTTGGGACTTCAGTTCTTACAGTTTCTTGAAGTGTAGGAAGGAAAAACTTTAAGGTTCTTCTGGTTGGCCTAAGAATTAAATTGACAGGAGAAAGATTAACAGGAGAAAATAAAATTTAATTTTGTATGGAAAGAAACTCCACATGCATGAGAAGTTTAAAAACAGAAAGATAAAATGGGGTATAGTTGCCATTCTGAGCTAAGGAATAGGACATGGGCCTGGGGCTTCAAAGGGGAGGAGGGGAATTCACAGGGCAAAAATAAGAGCAGATATTTGCCAGTTAGATATTTTTTTCTGTTATACATGCGAGTCATGCAGATAAAATTGATCTTTAATAACCCTAATTCTGGTACAGATTCCCAATTTAGTTTCTTCTAGGTAGTTAAGTGTGTGTGCGGGGGAGTAATTTTCTCTTGAGCTTGCTGGGTCTTGATTGGCTCCCACTGAAAATAGTCCACATGCTTAAGTGGCACATTTTGAGGAGACCTGTTCTGAACCCTTTCAGGTACATGGACTATTGACATCACAGTCATTGATGGAACTGAGCCTAGAAGGGGGTTCTTGTCCAGTGTTAGTTTTGGCTCTGTACAGATTCTAATTCAGTAGGTCTAGGTTGAAGCACTAAAATCTGTATTTTATCTGGATGGACTCAAATTTTCCTCAGATGAATCCAAAACATCTTCAACTTTGAGAGCCACTAAACATCATAAGGATACCGAAGTCTGATTGTGTGTGTGTGTGTGTGTGTGTGTGTGTGTGTGTGTGTGTGTGTGTAGACTGCATGGGCTCTTTGTTCTTCATCCTCCCCTCCCGGTACTTATGTCTGACATACATGTATTCAATTCAGCTTTCTTTCTCAGAGGCCCCCTTCTCCTTTCTTTTCAATTACAAAGTGCACTTCCATTTTTGAAATTAATAAGCCCCCCAGTAAGAGTATTTGTCACAAAAATAGTGTGACTAATACATATGTCTTGGAATGTGGGGTATGATGTACATAATAAACACAGATAAGGATACTGGATTCACTAAATTCATATTAGAAGACATTTATAAAAGATGATTGGCCTTTTGAGATCTTCATGAAATTCTGCTTTCAAAATAAGGGTAATTTAATTGGACACTTAGGCAGGTCACATATTTTTTTTTTAAATTATTTTATTTTATTTTTTTAAATGTTTTTTTTTTGAGAGAGAGAGAGAGACAGAGCATGAGTGTGGGAGAGGGAGAGAGGAGACACAGAATCTGAAGCAGGCTCCAGTCTCTGAGCTGTCAGCACAGAGTCCGATGCAGGGCTAGAACTCACGAACTGTGAGATCATGACCTGAGCTGAAGTTGGATGCTCAACTGACTGAGCCACCCAGGTACCACTTCATCCTTTTAAGTTAATGGTCTCATGTTGAGAGAAGTAATAATATACTCATTTTCACATGGCAAATTGTGGCACAGAGAAGCTAAGGAGGTTGCCCCAAATCACACAACTCAGTAAATCTTCATTGCTAAGCAAAACTTGAGTAATACTGCTGTCAGGGAGGAAGACTAGTTTTCCTTTTACCTTTTGATGGGGTTCAGAAAGTCTTCCCCAAAATGTGCCACTTTAGCATATGGACTATTTTGAGTTAAAGGCAATCAAGGTCTAGCCAACTCAAGAAAAATTTTTACCTTTCCCTTTACCTAACAGAATTTAAACAGGGGAATCTAGCTTAGAAGAGAGCTATTACAAAGAGATAAATTGAAAAAAAATTTACATTTGTTTATTTTTGAGAGACAGAGAGAGACAGAGCACAAGTAGAGGAGGGCCAGAGAGAGGGGCACACAATCTGAAGCATGCTCCAGGCTCCAAGCCAGCAGCACAGAGCCCGACGTGGGGCTCGAACTCACAAACCATGAGATCATAACCTGAGCTGAAGTCAGATGCTTAAATGACTGAGCCACTCAGGTGCCCCTCAAACAGATAAATTTTCATGCAAATGACCTATCTGTATGGCAAGACAAACATCTAATTACCAAACATCTGTTCCTCTTACCATCCTCTGAATCTCTTTCCTTCCTCCACTTTGAAGCTTCAAGCCCCTATTCCATATCTTAGCTCAAGATAGCAAACAGCTTCAGTTGCCAGGGTAGCCTTTGGGTCTTATATTCTTATGGGGACCCCATACATATGTAATTAAATTTGTTACTCTCTTGTTAACCTGGCTTATGTTAATTTGGTTATTAGGTCAGCCAAAGAATTTTGAAGGGTAGATGGAATTTTTTCCCTTCCTAGCACCTTCTCGGTTCTTGGTTGAGACATCCCCAGATTAACAGAAAAGCTAAAAGAAGTTTAATAACCCGTATACCTCCTATTTACATGGGAGATACTCAGGACAACTAACTCCCCCACATGGCCCAAGATAATACCTTAGAGATCATCTCTCACTAAAGACAAAGATATTGGAGGAAGGGGAGGCCAGGAGTGGTAGGCTACCAGGCAAAGCACAATAATCAAGATTATGGTTGCTATGCAGGTAAAAATCTATACCTTCTCTGTTGATAATTTTCTGTAGATTTAGACATTCTCTTCTTGGTGTGGATGGAAAAGGAGACACTCTTTCAAATGGAGATTTTCCTTAGACATGTAAATGTCTCTTAAAAGGACAATTTCTCTGTTTTTACAGCTTTTCCCATGTCTGTCTGCTATTTACTAAAAATAATCATCCTAAAATAATCCTTATGCCAGAGAAACCTATTCTGAGGTCAAATTCTACTCCCCTTCACTGCTCTTGAGTACCTTAATCATGGACAACATTGTAGGAATGTTTTCATGATTTTTATAAAAGAAGTTCTTAATATAAAAAAGGCAAATCTTTAATCGACCAAAATTTGTTATGATTTCTTTCTTTCCTTTTTATATTTTTCACCCTCCCACTGACTGCCCCCAGTCATAAGGTGTGTGAGAACTGATCAGAAGAATGAGGACATCACTATGTTTGCATTGTAAGAGCCTGGCTGGAAGAAAGACTGATGTTCACAGAAGTGGCTCTTTTGCATTGATTTATCTTGTGGTGAGAGAGGGAAAGTGAAAGAATGGCTACCTACTTGAGGAAGTGACAAAGACTTGTAGAATTAAATGAATGCAACCTCGAGAAAGCTAGATTTTTAAATTTTAAAGAGTGACAATTTTACTTCATTGGCCTACCAACTATAAGACATAAAAATACAGCTTTATTCTTTTTTGAGGCCAGGTAGGGGCTTACTGAGTGAGTTTTACAAAAGAAGAGGTTTTAGTCAGACAGGGCCTGCTGACAGTAGCACATCCATTGTTGGAGCTTTGCAGTGGAAGCCACAACATTCAGTATACACTTGGGTGAATAATGCCCAATAGGAAAGTCACTTTTGTTTCATAATTTGTTTAGAGCTCTTTATAATATTTCTAGTGTAGATGTGAAAAGCATAGACCATCTTTCAGGGAATAAAATAATTAATATTAAACATACTTATTTAGTGTTAACAACTTGGAACCATTTTAAATTTGGAGACAAAATATTTTATTTATCTAAAAATCTGCTAAAAGAAGTGAAATTCTGATCATATCAATCAATCATAAAGCTTTGGCAGAAAAGCTTACTTGAGCCTTTCTTTTGGTATTAAAAAACATGTAGTTTATAATGCTAATTCATATGAAAAATTGCAAAATGTTTTCTGCTTAGAATTATTTTTAAATTATTTCACGTTTTTTATGATGTGTGGATCTGTTGTGGAGGAAGAATTTCCTCTGCCCTTCAAAGTCCTTCAAGCTGAGTAAGAATTAAATTGACGTGAGACAGATTAACAGGAGAAAATCTTATTTAGTTTTGTATGTAGAGGCAATCCACACAGACATGAGATTGCAAGGAGTAAGGCAATATGAAGTTTAGATGAGATAGAGACGGGGTTAGGGTCTGAGGATACAGAGAGGAAAACCATTAGCAGGAAGGTGAGAGATGTTTGGAAAACAATGGTCATCCTAGTATGCAGGTAAGTTTTTTAGGTAAAGAGGAATCTTTGTTAATACCTCTTTTTCTGGTACAGGCAGGCAGTTGAGGGGGGAATAAAGAGCTTTTCTTGAATCTGCTGGATTTTGATTCCTTTTCATTCAAAATAATGTTTGTGCCAAAGTGGCCCATCTTGGGGTGGTCTGTCCTTAGCCCGTTCATATCATCATAAATATTGCTAATGTTGGGGGCAAACAATTTTTTATCTGCCCTTCAAGTTTCTTCTAGCTGGACTAAGACTAAAATTGACATGAGACAGTAATAGAAAATCAAACAAAAGTTTGATAACAGGTATACCTACTGCATACATGAGAGAGACCCAGGAAAACTGAGTAACTTCCCAAGATGGCCAAAGCCCTCACTTTAACTACCATCTCCAGCGATAGACAAAAGAAGGTGTTGAAGGTGTTGGGGGTGTGGAGGTTATCAAAACACAGTGAAAAAGAGCAAGGTTGTTCTGCAGTTTCATGCCTTTTCCACTGATGACATTTTTGAGAGATTTAGAGTAATTCCCTGAGGAAAACACTGAAAAATGGAGATTTCTCTTATGTATGTGTCTCTTATAAAAGAGTAACTTCTTGGGTTTAAGAGTATCTCTTTTGTCTGCAATTTTTTAAAAATAACCATCTCGAAGAATCATTATTCAGTAGTCAATAACAGTCAATATTATTTATATTGAGTAATCAATATGCCAAAGAGACATATTTTGGAGTAGCAAAATTTGCTTCCCCACACTGTCCAGATTCAAAGTAAAAGCTGATTTAGAGGATTCCTGTGTGTTTCTTTTTACTTACAGGAGAGTCCACTTTAAATTTTTTTTTACTATTTATATTTTCAAAGTTATGTATTTTAAAAGGAAAACTGACATGGTGCGCCTGGGTGGCTCAGTTGGTTAAGAACCTGACTTTGGCTCAGGTCATGATCCTGCTGCTGTTCGTGAGTTCAAGCCCCACGTCCAGCTCTGCGCTGACAGCTCAGAGCCTGGAGCCTGCTTTGGATTCTGTGTCTCCCTCTCTTTCTGTTCCTTTCCTACTTGTGCTCTCTCTTTCTCATTCAAAAATAAACATTAAAAAAAAAAAACTGAAGCATAATAAAAATGTTAAGAGTTTAATTGACCAAAAATTGATCAAAACTGACAGTGCCAGATCAGAAGTTAGGAGTTAGGAGTACTCTACCTATAGGAGCCAAGGAAAAGACATAGAGAGGGTATGGAGGCAAAGAAAGAAATTATTTTGCCACAGTTTAATGACTAATTGGATGTTTGTGATTGGTCATCTATAGGTTTTGATTTTATAACTTTGGGACATTGAAAGGCTTACATTTTGGTTACACAGACCATCATAGCATTAGAGCCATCTCAGTCTAATGGCCACCTTATTTAATTAATATAACAATAACTCAGGTTGTTGAGAAAAAAAGTATATTGGTTTTAAGTGGGTAACTAGTGAGTCCATTAGTGACTCACTAAAGAAGTTGGAAAGGCAAATTATATCATCTTTGACTTTTTCATCTTAAAGAAATTCTTCCAGGCCAATGAAGAGGGAAAAGTGGTTTTTAAAGGACTGCCTCTTGATTCCCCACTGATGTTTCAAGGTAAGACTACGATTATCTAGAATCACACCTACCTCTGCACTAGGAAGTGTGCAAATAATTTAGAAATCTATTGCTCATCAGGCTTTGGTCTAAAGATTTGCATTCATAATGACTACTAAATCTTCCCCAAATGATTGGCTACATAAATGTTTGCACATAACTTTATCTTAAACATGAACATGAACTATCAATTGGTAGTGTATGTCTAGCTCTTACTTAGATGAACTGGTGATAACAGACTTTTTACCAGGCATTCAATTCACACACATACAAAAAGAAGATCTTTCCCCCATTTACGTATCACACATGTTTTTTCACCAAAGGAAACTGTATTGATTAATAATTTAAATACTATTGTTCTGTAAGTCTCAAAATCACATGTGCTGTAGAGACTGGATTACATTCTGCTGTGAGCATTGTGGAAAAGATGAGCTGTTCTTGGGTGGCATTGCTACTGTAACAGTGTGAGTTGCAGTTTTAATTTATCTTCCCATCTGACAACACATCTAATTATACTTTATAAAATCTGTTTTAAATGATACTTAAACATTCCATTGAAATATATTTACATAAAAGTGAAGAATTAAGTAACACTTAAAAATTAGATCATCAAATTATTTTAATTCAACCACCTCTTCTTTTGCATTTGAAATGTAATAGATGTTTTTTTTCTTCCTGAACTAATTTTCAAGAGAGCCAAAGAGTGGCCAATTCCTATTGATGAGAATGGTGGTGAAAAATGAGAGATGACCTTTTCTGGCTTTGAAATTATTCAGTTAGTTAATTTACCTGAGTATTTGGAAACCTTTTTTGTACCACTGAAATTCTTTTTAATTTTCCTAGATGTATACATTTGGTAAGAGTAGTAAATAGGATAGGAGTATATATATTTTTTAACTATATAGAGATGGAAGGAATCATAATATTTAAATGATAATAGGTTAGGTTACAACTCCCTTTCTCCATTTGTCTTGTTTAACCTTTTTCTGTCTCTGTCCTTATTTTCAGTACTGTTAACATAATAGCTGGTCTACTTATTAGAGCATCATTATCTTTATATAACATATATTTTTGTTCTTTCTCTCTTCTTGGAGAGTTTAATAAGAATTTTTATTGTATTAGTGAAATTCTTTTTCCAGACATCTAACGATTATGATTAGTAATACAAACCATCTTATAATTTAAGACATTGGATCTCAAACTTGGGTGTACATTTGGCTCTTTAAAAAGCAACTGATGTCTGCCTGTCACTGCTCAATGATTATAATTTAATTAGTCTGTGGTGTAGCTGGGTCTAGGGATGTTAGAACTCCCACATGATTCTGGTGTGCAGCAAAGTCTGGTCCTCTCAAGGGGTAATAAGGTTTCCTTTAAGGAGCTCTGTGTTAACACAATGGTTTCCATGTTGTTGGCATGTTGGAATTACCTAGGGGATAGAAAAAAAAAGATGCCTATGCTCTACCCTGAGAACTTGTGATTTAATTGCTCTGCATGGTAGATTGGGATTTGGAATTTTAAAGATCCCATTTGATTCCAATTTGAAGACATGCCTGAGAACCACTGTTTTAACATATAATTTAAAAAAAAGATATAAGTGATATTTTCTAAGGAAATCAGAACTTCTATATGTTCTCAACATGGAGTCATTCTTGGAGGCTGTGTACTTGATGAAAATAAGATATGAAATATTCTTTGCTCTTGATTGTTAACATTATGTAAGTGGAAGGGTTGGCTGCACTTGGAACTCTTATAACATTTTTGTTGTGAACTTAAAATTTTTTTGTTAAGTGTTTATTTTTGAGATCAAGAGACAGAGTGCAAGAAGGGGAGGGGTAGAGAGAGAGGGAGATGCAGAATCTGAAGCAAGCCCCAGGATCCAAGCTGTCAGCACAGAGCCCACTGTGGGGCTCGAACTTAAGAACCATGAGATCATGACCTGAGCTGAAGTCAGATGCTTAACTTACTGAGCCACCCAGGGACAACTGTAGTGCACTTTTAATTTGCATTCATATGTATGCTCCCACGTAGAAGAAATGGACAAAAATACCCTTTACCAATAGTATCTATAATCTTTTTCTGACAAATGTATAAAAAGATACAGTTTTAGAATGAGTGTTCTATATTTGAAAGGGAAAAAACAAATTACCTTTTTATAATTCACATGAATATTTTTATCTGGGGTAATAATACAGTAGGTGTTCTAATTTCTAGTACTAGTATTTGAATGGGGTGTTGAGGTCAATGGGAAAATAATTTTTAAAGTATGAATTGCTTAATTTGGGTTACTAGATGTTTATGTAAGATAAATCCTCTTTTCCTAATAATGGGTTTGAGCAGTTGACCATAGTTTCATGGTTACGTCCCATTTTCCCTCAGATATTCCTTGTCAGGCACCTTTGTTTTGGCAGCTTGTCTCAGGCTGCCCAGCTCCTCCTCGAGATGATTTACTGCTGTCAATACTATCTATTTCCAATGACAAATTTGTTCTCAGCTACGAGTCATTTGATCTTTTTAAAAAGTCATTCTGCTTCTTTCCTCTCCACTACAGATTCTTCATTCTGTCCATTTTTTTTTTTAACTCCTAAACCCCTTTTCCTTTCTAGCTTCCTTAAGTTTTTCAGACTTAATACCTTCATACCATACTCACCAGTTAGGGTTTGCCCAAGAAAACAGAATCCACTCTGTGAATTCTACATGTGAAGGATTTAATGCAGGGACTTAGGGTTCCTACAACTTTGGGAAGGCTGGGAGAGTAAAATGATCACCCCTTGAATTTATCTCCTGACTGAACTAATTTGATGTCCTCCCTTCTCAACTTTTTCTTCTTTATAGACAGTGCTGGTGACCATGCCCAGCTGCTTGGCCTTTTATTGCATATAACTTCTTTTCCTTTATTCTCTCATCATGACTTTGAGTATATTCAAGATGATTGTATAATTTATCACTCTATCTGATTCTTACCAATCATTCAAAACAGAGATAACCTTTCTATTTTATTTCTCAAGAAGTCACTGATCATCTTTTCCATTTGATTTTTGAATGAGTATTCTATGATCATTGTCTTTGTGTCTTTGATTTTCACTCACCCCCTTTTCTGCCCTGCTTTCCATACCCTCCCATGTTTTTAAAACTTCTTCAAGTTCAGTAACATGTCTTGCTATATCCTGACTTTTTCTCAGTCTCCATTCATATAGAACTAATGGGTCACTAGACATTATGGGTTACCCTCTCATTTTTAAAATTTCTACAGTGAAATGCAGATATGCCAGAAATATTCTTTAAATTAAAAACAAACCAATATAGAATGAATTATTTGGGATAATGGGGAAATTATTGGGGATAATGAGGGAAAAAATGAGGATAATTTTTTTCATCTCCCAAAAGCTTTTTGAATTTTTCTTCTTCATTCCTAAATGATTTTTCTAATCTGGGTGTTTATAACAATTTTTGCAGGAGCTTGCTAACTGGTGACTCTTGCTTCTGTAACCACTTCTCAGTGACTCCTTTCTCCTGATCTGTGGTAGTCACTTAATGCATGTTTGTTAGCTAAGTAAAAATAGTGCTTCTGTTATGTCATTTTCTTGCAGAAGACCTTAGTTTTTGTCATTGCCAAACTCCTTTGATTCTTGGACTTTAGACTCTGAGCTCAATGTGCCCTTCAATTCTTAACATTGTAACTTTTGAAGTAGAAAAATTTCTTTTAACTATCCTGGTTTATTTTTTACTTCCCAGGTATGTTAACCCTCCTTTGTTTATTTAAAATCTGGCCTATCCTTTGCAACCAGTTTTATTCTTACACATTTAACAAATTATAGCTTCTGACATAGTATGTTTTCTTTTGTGGCCATTATTTCTAACAAATCCAATATTTGGGAAATACAAAAATATTGAGATATAAATTTTATCAGGAAAATTTGGCCACCAAGGTCTTCAACCACCTCACTGTATGTTCCCTCCCACCCTCTCTCTAGCCTACATCTGTATTTGCTCTTTACTTTAGCCCTCTTGGATTCTCTGACATCCTCTGAACAAGTTACAACCTAATTTTTCCATAGAGCTGTGGTTTTGTTCTTACAGTTCCCTCCATATGGAATATCATTTTGTCTCCTTCTTTGCTTTGTGAATTTGTGCTCTTCTATAAGGCCTAGTTCATGTGTATTGAGTTCTCTGATGCTTCAAGCTTAGTATCTCCTTCCTTTGTGCTGTTATATCATTATTTTTGTACCTTTTAAAAAGTATTTACCAGATTATGTTCTACATGTTTTCTCTATTAGACTATGAGTTCACTGGAGATCAGGTTTATGTCTTCAATTTTATTTCCCACTCTATACCTGGTAGATCTTTCACTAGAGATGCTTAGGGATACATGCCTCTTAGGCATTGCTCTCTTATACAATGTATAAAATAAGATTGGGCAAGCAGACCAGGTCCTGTATTTTTTTCAAAGTTTATTTATTTTTGACACAGAGACAGAGGATGAGTGGGGGAGGGGCAGAGAGGGAGGGAAACACAGAATCTGAAACAGATCATGAGATCATGACCTGAGCCGAAATCAGACGTTCAACCTACTGAGCCACCCAGGCACCCCAAGTTCCTGTATTTTTAAAGTGTCTAATAGCCACAAGCTGGGTTAGGATTCTACTCATTAGTAATTGAATACGTATGTCTCTAGGCAGCCTTTGTTAAATTACCATTTTTCATATCCTCAGTATAGTCTCACTGATGGATAATAGACTACCAAGTTAAAAATAAAAAAGTTTAAGGTAGATTTTTAAAGGGATCTTGTAATCTAACATTAAAATTGGTTAACATATGAATATGTCTTCAATCATAAGTGTATATTGTTCAGTAATAAAGCATTTATTGATTACTTATAGTAAAATTATTAGACTTGAAACAATGGAGCACAGAAATGTCATAAAAATTTTTTTTGGGCATGAAGAGCTCTAATTGATTTAGGAGAAAAAGAGAAAATACTTGCTTAAGTGTTTGCTGTCTGATAGTCACTTTGTGTATGTGTGTTTCATATACCTAATTCCTCTTCATACTCACAATTGTATTATTTCATTGTGAAGAAATATGGCTTAGAGTGGTTAATAAATTCATATAGGATAACCTAGGTTGTGAATTTGAACTCAGGCAGTTTTATGTCTGTCTAAAGCTGGCACTCTTGTTTCACCCTTTACTGGTGATCTCCTTGAGTGTTCATTGAGATATGAATTCTAGGGAAAATTTCTTAACTTTTCTCTATCAGTTTCCTAATTACTAAATAAAATAATTATCCTCCTACTGACTCAGCTGCATAGAATTGTTTTAATGATCGACTAAGATAATGTGCGAAAAATGACTGGAACAAAGCTCTCAAAAACTGGAAGCTCTATAATTATCATCATGATTTAATCATAGTGTCTTGGAAAAAATAAACAAGGAAAGCAAACCTATATCTGCACAAATACAGCAAACTCAAAATGCTGCATGTGGGCTTGAAGCAATGACACTGATAGTGAGGCCCATATTGTATGTCTCATATTTGTATATAGTGGTTTAAAATGAGCCACTTGCTTTAATTTATATTATTAAGGCATGTAAAATGTCGAGACCTGACGCTCAAGCTTATTTTATTTATACATACATTTGTAGAGTAAGGGAACTCAAAGACAGAGGTATTTGGCTTGGAGAATGGAGTGAGTTAAGGCAAATTAAAAATGCTGACAGAGTTGTAATGAAAGTGCTGGTAGAGGCGTTACAGAGAGATAGATAAATGCTGTGTAGATAAAACAGCATGATGAAAGGGCCAGAAATTGGAATGAACAAATTGTATACGGAGTAAGAAAATGAGGTCAGCCCAGGACAAATTTTTTTCTTCTTCTAAATCTCTAGCCGTCTCTACTGCCACTTAGAAGAGTCGCTAATGTAACAAGGAGATACAGAAGATGTTTTCAATATGTTATAACTTCAACATATTATTGAAATCTATTGAGTGATAAATGCCCATTGAACCAACATGGAGACTTCATGAAACAATGGTTGGCCACAGGGACATTACCACGGCAGGACCAACATTACAGAAATGGGGGACTGCACAGCTCTTGATGAGGTTCACTGCTTGTGAATATCATATTTGGACTATTAGTATATCATATTTGGTACATAGTATATCATATTTGATATATTGTCATATCATATCATATATGACAAATATCATATTTGGACTATTAGTTTCTTTATTGGAGAATCTATGACAGTGGTGAATAGATCATCTTTTTTTTTTTTTTTTAATTTTTTTTTAATGTTTTTTATTTATTTCTAGGAAAGAGAGAGAGACAGCGTGAGCAGGGGAGGGTCAGAGAGAGAGGGAGTCACAGTCTGAAACAGGCTCCAGGCTCTGAGCTGGCAGTCAGCACAGAGCCCGACGCGGGGCTCGAACCCACGAACCGCGAGATCATGACCTGAGTGAAAGTCGGACGCTTAACCGACTAAGCCACCCAGGCGCCCCTGAATAGATCATCTTTATCTTTTCTCCCCATTCATATAATACAATGCAGAAACAGGAACTCCATAAATCCTGACTGTAACTGCTTATCAGTTTGCTTTCTTCTGATATTTTCACTTCTGCCAGTATTCCTGATTGCTTTTCAAGTTTTGAACTGAAATACTGAAAA
Organism: Proteles cristata cristata; assembly: GCA_017311185.1. Classification (NCBI taxonomy): domain Eukaryota; kingdom Metazoa; phylum Chordata; class Mammalia; order Carnivora; family Hyaenidae; genus Proteles; species Proteles cristata. The sequence continues at coordinate 182,547 of JAESUZ010003709.1, read as the reverse complement.
CATTATTTTGACTGGTTCAAGGAGCTGGTTCAACCTTTACTTGAGTTTCCAGCATTTTGTATTATTATAGGTTGAAAGAACTGTACCAGCCTGCCAGTGCTATTTGATATAGTGTATGTGGTGTGCTGAATGTGTTTCATTCAGAATGAGAGAAGCATAGTGAGGATGTAGTATGTTTTTTAGAATCAAGCCATTGCACTAGATACATAATGGATGGTGGTTAGATTCTCTTTAACTTAACTTTTACAGTTGAATTACTACTTTTGAGGACTTTAACTCCCTCAGATATGGGACCTCCATGGAGCATGGACTGTTACTCCCAGTCTTAATGTCACTTTTTTGGAGCAAGTCAAGTCCTTGGGTTCTTCCTTGTAACCCCAGTGGGCCTACCACAGTGTTTATATTTAGCAGGTAATTAATTAGTGTCTCTTGATTGAATTAATTATTGCCTAGTTTCAGAAGAGTAACTGTGCTGCTGCTATACTTAACACGATAGAATATATACATAGAAAAAGATATACTCAGATGATACCTCCTTGCTGAAGCCAGATGCACAAGAGAAGATTGGGACACCTTGTATTATAGGCCTTCAGAATTTTTCATTTTTAATTTGGAGCAACTTAAAATTTGTTTGTAATAATATATGCATTGTCTCCCCAGGTCAGCTTGGGTATTCTTCTACATGTCTACTGCTTATATGTAAACTTACTTTTACAATAGCAATAGAATATATACATAGAAAAAGACACACATAGAAAAGTGATCATTTCATTGACTGGCAAAACATAAGGAATTTTATATTTATTATAGAAGTCTCTCTAGTGTTGTAAACATGTCTCAGCAATTTAAAAATGCAAATAAGAAAGGAGGAAGATAGAAGTTATGTTAACAAAGCTGCAAGTGAGAACAAAGTGGGCTGTACTCCAAGGATTCTTGAAGTGGAATTATACTATGCAATGTGGTTCTACTTTGTTTGGATGCTACTGAGCTGAGCTCTCCTCCAATTTGGTTCCATAAGTATTTATTGAAAATGTGTATGCTCAGCCATGGCCTCTGTGTGAATTATTTAATAGATGATTAATATCCACTCATACCCATTAGATTAGGGGAAAAAAACCCCAGAAAATAACAAGTGCTGGTGAGGACAAAGAGAAATTGGAATTCTTAAGCACTGTTGGTGTGAATGTAAAATGGTGCAGCTTGCTATGGAAAGACTATGGTGGTTTCTCAAAAATTTGAAAATAGAATTACCATATGATCTAGCAATTAAACTTTTTGGTACACATCCAAAAAAATTGAAAGCAAGGTCTGGAGATGTTGTACACTCATGTTTGTAGCTGTATTGTTTATAAGTGCCAAAAGGTGAAAACAACCCAAGTGTCCATCCATAGATAAATAGATAAACAAAATGTGGCATATACAAATTTGGATGGAATATGATTCAGCCTTAAAAAGAAAGGAAATTGTGACATATACTATATGACTGAACCTAGAGGAGGACATTATGGTAAGTAAAATAAGACAGTCACTAAAAAAAAAGGACAAAAACTATAATTCTATTTATATGAGGTACCTGGAATTGTCAAATTCATGGAGACAGAAAACAGAAAGGTCACTACCAGAAACTGGGGGAAAAGCAGAATGGGAAGATAGTTTTTAATGGGTATAGAGTTTTAGTTTTGCAAGAAAAAATAAGTTCTGGAGATGAATGGTGGTGTATGCATACAATAGTGTAAATGTAGTTAACACTGATGAACTGTACACCTAATTTTATCATCCTAATAATTTTTATGTTTTATATTTTATCATCTTAATAATTTTTGTTTTGTATACTTTACTCCCCCAACTCTCCCCCCACCAAAACCTACACAGTGATAAAGACACAGCTCTTGTCTTGAATGTTTTACAGTCTCTTTGTGGTGATGAGGTAAATCAAGTATATACTTACGTGAGCGGAATACTAAAGGAGGATTAGGAACTAGTTGCATGTAGAAAGAAGAAAGATAGAGGGCCCTGGGAGAGGCATGTGGAGAAACTAGAGGCTAGGATGGCTGGAACTTGCAGGATGTGTAGACCATGGTATCAGATGAGCCTTGAGAGGGAGGCAGGATCCATATTTTTCAGAATTTCTAGGCCACATAATAGATTATAGCCTTTAACCCAAATATCCATGTTCATTGAATGCAACTGAATGTGTCTTTGATTAGGTGTTTTGGGGGTTGCACAATTCCATATTATTTTCAGTTTCCCACAATTAGAGCCACTGATCTTCTTGCAGCCTCTGTTTTGTTCTGGCTTCACAGTGCCATTGATGACTGGTTAAGGACTAATAATTCCATGATGTTGTCAGAGCATTCTTAGAACTAGTCCTTCCCTGGGAATCAGACTTGTTGCTTCTGAATTTCAGTCTGCTCTTGGATTCTAATATTTATTGACATTTTTAGTACTTTTTTTGAGGTAAAATTGACCAAATAAGATATTTACAGTGTGATGATTTGATATGCATATGTTTTGAAAGAAGTCCTCCCCCAGTGAGTTAATTTAACAAGTACATCATCTCACATATTTACCTTTGTGTGTGTGTGAACATTTCTGCTTCATTCTCTGAGCAATTTTAACTATACAATACAGTGTTATCAACTGTAGTAATCAGATTATACAATTACCCCTCAGACCTTATTCATCTTATAACTGAAAGTTTGTATAAGTGACACCATGTGGAATTTGTCTTTCTCTGTCTAATTTCAGTTAGCATAATGCCCTGCAGGTACAACCATGTTGTTGCAAATGACAAGATTTTGTCCTTTTTAAAGGTTGAATGTGTGTGTGTGTGTGTACATGTGTGTGTGTTTGTGCGCGCACGCGTATCCCACACTTCATCAGTGGACATACAATGTTTCCATATCTTGGCTGTTTGAATAATGCTGCTCTAAACATGAGAGTACATATATCTCTTCAAGATGTTGATTTCAATTCTTTTGGATATATGCCCAGAAGTGGAGTTGCTGAATCATATGGCATTTCTATGTTTAGTTTCTTAAGGAACCTTCATACTGTTTTCTGTAGTGGCTGCATCAACTTATAATTACATCAACAGTGTACAAGCGTTCTCATTTCTCTGCATCTTTGCTAGAATTTGTTCCTTACCCATCTTATAATAGCCATCCTCACAGGTGTGAGTTGGTATTTCATTGTGGTTTTGATTTGCATTTCCTGATGATTACTGATGTTGAGTACATTTTTTTTACCTGTTGGCTATTTGTGTATCTTCTTTGGATAAATGTCTATTCAGGTCCTTTGCCCATTTCTTCCTTCCTTCCTTCCTTCCTTCCTCCCTCCCTCCCTCCCTCCCTCCCTCCCTCTCTCTCTCTCTCTTTCTCTCTCTCTTTCTTTCTTTCTTTCCTTCCTTCCTTCCTTCCTTCTTTCTTTTGTTCATTCTTTTCTCTCTCTCTCTTTCTTTTTTGCTATTGAGTTGTATGGGTTTCTTTCATGTATTTTGGGTATTAACCCCTAATTGGATATATGGTTTGCAAATATCTTCTTCTATTTGCTAGGTTGCCTTTTCATTTTGTTGATGGTTTTAGAAGTTTTGCTATACATAAGCTTTTTAGTTGGGATGTAGTTTCACTTGTTGATCTGTGCTTGGACTCTCATGTTTAAAATAAACCTACCTTGCTCCCTGATTGAGTCCTTACCTGCTTACCCTCCCAGTAGATCATTTTCTCCTAGGACAGGGATCTATTCTTGTTAGTTACCTTCTCCTAAGTAATTGTTTGCTTGCATGGATTCTTACGTATGAACTTTGCCCAAACATTCTGTTTCTGTGCTCTGCTAACCTTTTGGAATTTGGGTTATGTTGGTAATTAACCTTCAAATATCTGTACTAATCTCTTGATGGGAAACTAAATGTGTGTAAAGCATTTATTTGACAGTCAGATATTACCTAGCGGAGAGGCTGCAGATAACTGTCTAATACAAATCAAATTAAAATGAGTATTGTGATAGTAGTATGTAAGTAAATAATTCTTTGGACACCTAAAAAAATTATTTTTACAGGGGATGGTGAAGAGACATTCAAGAAGGGTTTATACAGGCATTGCAAATAGAATTTGGATGGTGTCCTAAAGTATGAATAGAATTTTGATATATGGAGAAGAGAGGTGTTATCGAAAGAAAAGTCTGACAAAAAGAACAAAATGATTAGTATCTGACACTGTCCCAGATACATAGAGTAACTTACATATGTGTTCAGTGATTAATGAATGAATAGAAGTGTGGTATGAGGAAGAGGGAGTAATCAAAGAGACTCTGTGTTGCTAAGTTGGCTAACTGAGTATGTGTAATGTCAAGACTCAGGAGTCTCCGGCAGTGGAAGATTTGGGTGAGGTAGGGGAAGAGAAGGCTATTTAACATATGGTAAATTTGAGGTGCTTGATGCATCTTGTGGAGGTTACAGCGTTTTGATAGCTCAACCTTAGCATTCCTTGGATAGTGCCTCACAGAAAGGGGGTTTCTCAGAGGAAGAACAGTGGGAGGGAGATAATTTGGGGGATTTTTACAAAAATCTAGGTTAAAATGTCTAAATTAATGTATTGGGAACACATTGGAAGGAGTGATAAGATTTTCTAATAAAGAATTTATGGGAGGGGACACCTGGGTGGCTTAGTCGGTTAAGCGTCCTACTTTCGCTTAGGTCATGATCTCACGGTTCGTGGGTTCAAGTCCCGCATCTGGCTCTGTGCTGACTGCCAGCTCAGAGCCTGGAGGCTGTTTCAGTCTGTGACTCCCTCTCTCTCTGACCCTCCCCTGCTCACGCTGTCTCTCTCTCTCTCTTCTAGAAATAAATAAAACATTAAAAAAATTAAAAAACAATTTATGGGAGGATATAATGTTTGAAAATAATGAAATCTGACTATAAACCACATATTGATTAAAAAAGAAATAAAATTGGGCTCCTGGGTGGCTCAGTCAGTTAAGTGTCTGACCATCTCAGTCCATAATCTCACAGTTTGAGAGTTTGAGCCCTGTGTTGGGCTCTGGGTGGATAGCTTAGAGCCTGGAGTCTGCTTTGGATTCTCTGTCTCCTTTGCTCTCTGCCCCCCACCCCTATTCATTTGCTGCCTCTCTCTCTCTCAAAAATAAAATAAATGTTAAAAAAAAGAAGTAAAACAAAAACCAAATAAGCAATTAGAAAAATTCTGTGACTCAAGTCCCCATCCACTCATGACTGCATCTTTTCAGTATTATAAATTTGACTATTTAGTTATCTCCTTTTAAGCTCCATGGTGACTAGATAGAAAACTATTGTAGGAAAAAGACTAGATAAAGCCTTCTATATATAAAATAAGAACTATATCAGGGAGATAGCTCATTTTACTTGAGTTCTATCCTTAATTAAGCTGTGAAGCAAATGCTTCAAGTACTTTTCAGGGCTTTGGGTTAAAATAGGAAAGTAAATAGAAATCCCTAGAATTCCTATATTAACTGTAACGTATATAAATCTTTAATAATAATCAACTAATGAAAAATGAATGTGGCATTTTTTGGTTTTAATTAAATCAAATAAATAGTGAAAGTATTATAGTCAGCAAAGTTCACGTTTTGAGTTCTAGTGAAAAGAAAAAAAGACTACTACTTTAGCTTTCTACCAATTAGAGGGATTAAATATTCTGAATTTGAACTGTAGTTAAATGTCATCTCCTGTTTGTAGAGAAAGCACTAGATCTACTTATCTTAAAAACTATAGATAACAAGATACAACCAGATAGTGTTGCAGGATCTTTCTAAGCAATGCTTTTGATGTTAAAGAAGAGATTAAAACAAACAGGAAAAGCTACAAGGACACGAACCTCAAAACAAACAAACAGAACAACCAGTCGTGTGGAGCCTGCACTACACCTTATTTCATGCAAAGTAAGAGTAACTGCTCCCTGAAGTTGGTGTTCCATGACCTGATGTGCCTCCCTTTACCAGTCAGTACTTTTGTGACCTTGGATGAGATGCTTACCTCTTCAGACTATAAGTCCTTTACCTGTAGAATAAGGGAGGAAAGATGCTGCCTAATTGCCAATACTTTATGTAAAAGTGCCATGGAATACAAGGCATTCTGTCAAGTTAAAAGCTTTCAGGAAACAAAAGTGAAGATTTAGCTCTGGAATAAAAAATTTTTAAAAATATTTTTTATTTATTTCTGAGAGAAGGAGAGAGAGAGAGAGAGAGAGAGAGAGAGAGAGAGACAGCCTGAGCAGGGGAGGGTCAGAGAAAGGGAGATACAGAATCTGAAATAGACTCCAGGCTCTGAGCTGGCTGTCAGCACACAGCCCGACACAGGGCTCGAACCAACGAACTGCAAGATCATGACCTGAGCCGAAGTCGGATGCTTATATGACTGAGCCACCCAGGCGCCCCTCTATGGAATAAAATTTTGATTAGAAACTATATCATCTCATCACCCAAAATGACCAGTTATATATAACATTATGACACAGATGGAGAGCATATAGCCAAGTAAAAACTACAGGTCCCAAGTTGATAGCAAATACAGAAAGGAAAAAAGAAGAGTTCTATTTTCTTTAGTTTCATCAGGTTGTACATGTAAATGTTCATCAAGGCATGTTTGAGTTTAGAAGGGTTTTTCATTGAAATAGAACTAAGTGGCTGTAATTAGAAAAGGTGTAAAAATAAAAAAATATGTTTGGTAGGGGGATGGGCTAAATGGGTGATGGGCTTTACGTAGGGAATTTGTTACAAGTTACAATAAGCACTGGGTGTTATAAGTTGGTGATGAATCACTAAATTCTCCTAATACAATACTACACTATATGTTAACTAACTTGGATTTAAATAAAATTTAAAAATTTAAAAACATGTTAAAGGGGATCAAGAAGTACAAACTCCTAGTCATAAATAAATAAGTTACAGGGACAGAAAGCATAGCATAGGTAATATAGTCAGTAACATTGTGATAACATTGTATGGTGACAGATGGTGATTACACTTATCATGATGACCGTTGTGTAATGCATAAAATTGTCAGATCACTATGTTGTATACCTGAAACCAATGTCACATTTTATGTCAACTACAACTAAAATAAGTAGTAAATAAATAAATAAATATGCCCAATGGTCCAATGTGGCGATTTGTGAAAACATGTTGTGATATGAAGAAAAGAGAATTCTAGGTCTTGTCCTAGGAACAAAACTGATAAATTTAATGATGAATGATTGTACAACGGTGTGAATATACTAAAACCAACTGAATTCTATGCTTTTAAAGGGCGAAACTTATGTGATTTATGTCTTAATTTCTTATCTAAAAATGTTGAAAGGTATTATAATTGATTCATATAATTGATTAAATAGCTAACCATTAATTTATAATTGGAGGATATACTACTTATGATTATGTGGGTAATAAGAAGGAACGTGTGGGAGGGGGAACTGAGAGACTAGATTTCAGTCCTTATACAATCACTCTCTGAGCTGTTTAGAGTATGTTTCCTCATCTGAGAAATGAGGTTAATAATAAAGTATTTCTCAAGGGTAGTATGTAGATAAAATGAATCAATATAAATTTAGTGAGCCATAAAACTCTGTTCAACAAAAACATTTAGCACCAAAAATATGCTTAGTGGGTGTTAGATGTTAGGAATATAATGATAATTGGGCAAAGCTTGTTCACTTCAAGAACACGCAGTGTAATAGGCTGGGTACCTTATTGTGCTGTCTGTTGCCACTTAATTAGATATGTGTGCAGAGTGATCTTGGAGGACAGGGAGGAGAATTGATATATTTTAGAGAAAGATTTTGAAACTAGAATCATATTGAAAAGCACGTACAAATTTGAGATACCAAGATTCACACCCATAGATTTACAATGGTGAGTAGTAAAGAAACTATTAAGTTAGTTAAATATGAAATTTAAAGGATGGAATTAAAAAGAAAATTATGAAATTAAAAAAATCAAGTCAACAAGTTGCAGCACACAAACCAGCCATGTTATTGGATAAAAAGTAATGTAATGAACCTTTTGATAAACTGTTACTTTGTGAGATCATTCCAAATGTTTAAAGAAAACACAGACATGTTTACTTCTAGCTGAAGAAAAAAATTACAGAAAATAATGATACATAAAATAAGTTTAGCCAATCCCAATATTTATTGGACATTGTCTTTATTTTTCCACCTCCACATGAAGGCATAATGTTTAACGTTAACATGATAGGCATAATTTCCAGTTTTGGGGCCCATACTGTTGTGCTATTTCTTTGTTCCTACTCATTAAAGCATATATCTAAGATGTATATTTACATTAAATAAAAACAGATTAAAGAATTAATGTTCGAATTTGGCAAGTTGGCTAGATGTGCATCACATAAACAAAAGTAATCAATTAATTGTCTTTGTTCTAGGAAGAAATACATAGAAATGCTATCTTTATAATCATGCTGAAATTATCAAATACTCAGAAGTAAATTTAACTAAAAGAATGGCAGATCTATACAAACAAATAATGACATCCAATTAAAATCATAATGCAAAATTTGAATATAGGGATGGATATATCATGTTAATGGACAGTGAAGGAAATATCACAACAATAGTAATTTTCCTAAAGGTTAACATATATATTTCATGCAATTTCAGTGAGAATAACAACAGATTAATTGTTTTTAACTGGATAAAATAATCTTACAGTTCACATGGAAGAACAAGTGTTTTAGAACAGCCAATAAAAATGTGAAAAAGAATGGCAAGAAAGTATTTTTCATATCAGATATCAGAGTATACTATAAAGCTTCTATAGTCAAATAATTATGGGAATAGATGAATAGGTTAGTAGAAAAGCATCGAGAATGATGAATATGTTAAAAATAAAGAAGTAATATTGACAAATGAAGTGGCTTTAATTTTCCTGGAAGAGAAAAATATGGGTCTTTACCCTATGCCATATACAAAAATAAATTTCATTCAGATTAAAATATAAAAAGTTAGAAGATAAATATATGATTAAAAAATAGAGTAAGGAAACTTCTTAACCAGGACAAATAACCCATTATCTCAACAAACAAAATTGTTTGTAGCCACTTAAAACTTATGAAAAACCCATGCATGGAAACCAAAACATACAATGGGTCTGAAAATATATGTAGTCTCAATGTTAATATTTATATAGATAAGAATAGTTGTAAAACAAAGGCAAACACATCAGGGAAAATGGGCAAGTGTTATGAATATATGATTCACAGAAGAACAAATATAAATGATCAACAAACATATGAAAGGATGCTCAAATTTATATGTTGAGAAATGTAAATGAAAGCAAAAATGAGATATAACTTCATAAATATTAGAATGGCAGAAATTAAAGGCTACTAATGCAAATTATTGGTAGGAATGTTGAAAGGTTATTTATATTCTGGTGATGGAAACAGCTTCCTGCAAAGGTCTTTGGGAAAATATAGAATTGTAGTGTTGGGGAGTTATAGAAATAAAAGCAACTACATATAATTAAATATTATGGTCTTTGTTCTGTTAAAAATCTGAAAAGAAAGCACCAATCTGTAGGGTATATATCCACACTTTGGAATATTATGCAGCCATTAGAGAAGAAAATACTTGAGTTATACTAGATAAGTTGGAGATATTTCCTTGCGATATTATTGTGCAAAAATAGAGGAATTTAATGATATGACTCAGTTTTAATAAAACAGTGCAAAGCAAATTATATATATGCATATACATGCATATATATATATTTGTACATATAGGTCTGTGCACATGTAGGTCTGTATAGGATTATATAAGAATATAGGAAAGGACACGCATCAGTGTGCTAACTTATGATAGGTTTAGCTGAGGAGCAAGTTCTATAGATGGAGACTGAAGGACATGGACAAACAATAAGAGGACATGGGAAGATAATTAAAAAGGGAGATGAGAAAAATAAGACTGCCCTTTCCAAAAAATGTGAACCACATTTATGCATTTATGTGTGTTTATACATAATTTAAATTAAAAGCATTGACAAACTGGAGAGGAAATTACCAAAGTATGACTGAGAGAAATGGTCCTAACTGTGTATTTGCCTCTGTTTGCAAAAGTAGTCATTTGTAAATTTTAATATTTTTGTATCAAATTACTTGTGATTCATCTCAAAACGTATGCCATAGCTATGAATTAGTATTCAGAGCAGGGCTTCCCTGTATTTTTCATCTCCTAGCACACATAGGAAATGATAATATTTGCTTGGCACAGTGGGATGGTGGGGGAAGCTATTTGGAGCTTAGTTCCTACTTGCCCAGGGGCTCTGCAGTCCTGTAAGCCATGTACTCTGCTACCTAGGGGGAGAGGTTTTGCTCCAGAGAATCGGAGAGTTTAAATATGCATGTGTGGCCATTTGGAAAGCTATAATTTCAGTTTTAATGATAAGTTATTTTCTATTTTACTTAACCAACAGTTCTTTTGTTACTTATGGGTTATATTAGCTCATGGTAATTTTTCTTTAAAAAATAGGTAGCAAATCCTTATATCCATAGCCCAAATTTCTCCTCCAGGTGGAATATTTTCAAAGCAAGCATTGAATGCATGCTGAAGAAAGATGTATTCAATGGCTCACTCATTCTTAATATTTCTTTCTCCTAGAATTATCTTTTGGATTTTATCATTCCAACTCAACCTAGGATAATTTTGCTGTGACAACTCTGCTGTAATAAGGGAATCATATTCACCAAGTATCTCAGCCAAGATTGTTTTCTTTGTGAATTACAGAAAACCTGACTGTAGTGACTTCATTTTTCTCATAGAACAAGAAATTTGGAAGGAGCAGTCCAGGATTGCATTAACAGTTCTACATTTTCAATTTTCTAGACTCCTCCTTTGTGTTTAACCATCTTTAGCATGTGGCTTTAATTTGTATGGGCACAATTGGGATTTGTTGTATTCAGTAAGTATGTGAGGAGAAGAGGCAGCACATATATCAGAGAACTGAACACATTCCCAAGACTTTTTCCAGAAGACTTTTTCTTACAAGTTGCTTTTCGGAGCCATGTAACATGTCATACCTAGCTGCAAGAGAGATTTGAACTTTCAGCTACATATGTGTTGACAAAGACTCTGTGGCCAAAATCTAGTCAGGGTCCTCTGAACCCTCTTTTTGATTAAAACTAAACTTTGATCCCCACCCTATCTTTGGCCTGCCCAGCCCTGGGTTAGAAAAGAGTCTACTATGTCACTTTAGCGGGAATCTCTCCACCCTTGATATTTGATCAAGTTCCTTATCCCCCACCTTGGATGTATAAGTCCATGGCTTGTCTTTAGTGATAATCCAATTAGATCAGTTTAGCAAGAATTCTCTTACCCTTGAAATCTTCTCTCTGCAGTTTTCTCTCCACTGACCCTGTTACTCAGCTGTGGCTATAAATCCCCAGCTGTCTTTGCTGTATTTGGAGTTGAGTCTGATCTCTGTCTGCTATTGCAATATCCTTATTGCAGCAGTCTTGGATAAAGTCTTCCTTACCATTTAAACAAATGTCAGTATCATTTTTCTTTAATCATGGCCACACTGAACAGAAGAAGGACTCTGCTAGCCAAGAAGAAGAAAAAAATGAAAAATGGAGAAGCAATTAACAGTGTGCTTACAAACCAAAGGTCTCCTTATTCTAAGTTAGTCATTTCCATTTGAGGAACCAGTGTGAAATGGGGCATAAATCCTTGTGAGTTTGTGACTTGGATGTAATTTTCATGTTTGTCAGTGATACATACCTAAAAATTCAGCAAAATGAACTTGTATAACTTTCTATCTCCATATTTTGTGGAAGTATTGTGAAGTTTAATTAGCTAATGGTTATAAAGTGATTTGATGAAAGTTGCTGCAAGTACATAATGCTTTGTTAGATAATGTGCGAGTAATTTCACAAAATCTGGATAACTGTCAAGTAATTAAAGGCAAATGCAATGTGGATGCTGTTATGTGACTTCCATTAGTGTTCATCAGAGGCTGACACACCCATTGAGGAAAGAGCAGATCTCATACTGTTCTGAAATGGTTTTTGAAAAATCCTTACTCCTCTTTTAAAATCACTTTCACCATCTGCTAGTAAAAGAATTGAGATGGCTGCCTGTGAACTTAGCAATTAAATGTGCTAATACAGTAGCAGGAGAAAATGATTGTCACACCTGTTTTTGCAAAAACAACAACAAACAAAACAAATTCCACTACCACCCCCATACTGAAAAACACCATCTGGTTTTCTGTGAAAACAAGACTTCAGATTAAAAAAAAAACAAAACAAAACAACCCCAGTGATGTCTTCAGGTATCATTATGTGTACTGAACACAGAGTTGTTTTATTCCTCTTGATTCTTAGAAATATTGGGGTTTTAGGCAAAGCATTATCAAACCAATATTACTGTGTGTTTTCCTTCCTCCTTTGGGGTTTTGAGAAGATGGGGATGAAACATAATCATGAAAAAGTTGTTTCATTTTACTTTGTCAGTGAAATTTCTAATCCACCTATCAAAGGCAAGGATTATGTATCTATCTCAACGTAAGAAATATGAACAAGTATATGAAAATTAACATGTACAAAACTACTAAAGGAATACATTGCTAAAGAATTCTTAGGTAGCAGAGGTCTATTTCAGTTCATAGTGGCCATTAGTAAAGAAATATGAGACATTTTGAGATACACTGCCAAAAAATACACAAGAAATGGGGTGCCTGGGTGGCTCAGTCGGTCGAGCGTCCGACTGCAGCACAGGTCATGATCTCATGGTTCGTGGGTTCGAGCCCCTGCATCGGGCTCTGGACTGATAGCCCAGAGCCTGGAGCCTGCCTCAGATTCTGTGTCTCTCTCTTTCTCTGCCTTTCCCCTGCTCATGCTCTGTCTCTCAAAAATAAATAAACATTTAAAAAATTTTTTAAATATACACAAGAATCTATGGAGACAGCATGTTATAACATGGAGTCATTGGACTCTGATAAAAGTTTCTGAAAATCTTTAGCAAATGCAGCTCACAAGTATTTTTTTTTTTAATCTACTAGTTGCTATTCACAAATTAGTAGGCTGCGGAAACCTAGCTTTCTAATAACTGTTATTCATGTTATTGTCTGCCACTAAATTTCATGTTTCTCTTGACTTAGAAATCATAATTAAGACTAAACTTTAAAATTTGTGCATTTTATTGAGCTATGAAACTTCAAAATTTTTTTTTTTCTTTTATAGCAAGCAAGCACAAGTAGGAGAGATAGGCAGAGGGGAAAAGAGAGAGAATCTTAAGCAGGCATGCTCAGCATGGAGCCTGATGCAGGGTTAAATCCCACCATCCTGGGATCGTGACCCGAACTGAAATCAAGAGTCAGATGCTCAACAGACTGAACCACCTCAGCTAGGTGCCCTTTGAGCTATGAAATTTTAGAATTGCTAAAATTATATCATGAAATTTGGGGCATGACGAGAGCTTCCTGGCACCAGGAAAATTGGTATAAATAAAATCAACATGTGCTTGATTCATGATAGAATCTCATCTACCACTCAAATGTCCAGTGTGAGAACTATATAACATTGTAAATTAAGCAAATTGTGAGATCCATGGATTTCTAAATTAATAGCACCTTCCAGAAAAACTCAACCTTCCTCTTGACTATGCATTAAAATTTAAATTAATTTGATACATATTTTTATTTAATTACATTTTCTAGAAACATCTATTATGTGACAGTATGCATAGGAGAGTATTGTGCTCTAGTTTTTTATCTAAATGACGATAGTTAACAGTATATGACCAACCTATCTAGGTTAGCTAACACTTTCTCCAAATGAAGCAATAAACACCAACTAGTGAGTTTATAATTCAGATATTTTATTATTTGTTGGGAATATGAAACTATTTTTAGTAGAGCTAATAATATTTCCACATACTGTAGTCTACTACATCAAGGCTCTCATAATATTCTTTACTAGAATGATGATATTTGAATATTTAGGAGAGTTATATTATCCTGTTACCTGGTAAGCTTCTAAGACAAAAATACATGAAGTTTCAGGTTAATCTTTTGTGTGTTTTAATGATTTTCTATAGATCAAATAAACCCTGAAATAGGGCTTTCTATGAGAAAAACTTCCTAAAGTCATAATATCTTTGTAGTAATGTAATAGCTAGAGGTTTTTTGTTTGTTTTTGTTTTTTGTCTGTTTTGGTTTCAAATATTACAAGTTGTGTAGTATCATTCATGCACAGGAATTTCCCCTTTTTTGCACCAAATTGAGATTACTGTATGTTTAACACTGTAATAAGTAGCTCACCCAAATAAAAGTAAGCACCATTTAGGCAAAGTTCTATAAAAGGTGCTTATTATCTGGTCTTTCCACTTTACTCCCCAAAGTAATACTGTCTTGTCAGTTTGGTCCACCCCACCTATTTCAAAGCAGCAATACCAAAGGTACTTTTCCTGTGTGTGTAAACTTCTCCCACAACAGGGTGCTGGTGAGTGGGCTGGGTCAGAGAGAGTAATGCCCTGAGGCTGCTATTATGTGAAAGCCTTAAGGAAGAAGCAGCTATGGTCTCTTGGGAAGAATTTTAGATACCTCAGAGCTGCAGGAAGGAACAGATGATCCCAAGGATGGACCGTTAAGGTTACTATGGCCTTGGACCTTAGCAGGTGTGGGATTGTGGCCCCAGGGTTATGCAAGCCCACCATTGTTACTCCAAGCTTTTCTCTCTCCTGGAAGGCTACAGATTTGGGGTTGGCACATGTGTAGTTTATTCTCTGAGAGTTCTACCCTAAGGTGTAGCCTTCCTGTACTGCCATTGGGCCCCAAACCTTCCAGCACCCAGCCAAGCCTCTGGACAGAGGCACCCCTGTACTGTGACTTTGTTTGGGGCCAGGAGGCAGGTGTGGTGTCCATGACAGTTGGGGTTTGTATTTAGTGGTGTGAGCCAAACTCCTTATGACTGAGTCTTGCACAAGGTGGCTCTGGTTTTTGGGACACCCAGGTATTTCTCATCCTAGCTCTCTTCTGCCCACCCCCTAGCTCCCAGGAGACTGCAAGACTGGACTTCAGGGAATAGTGGTCATGACCACAGCACCTTCCTGGAATCCACCATTTTCTGAGCCACTCCTGATGCTCAGCACATCCTAGCCTGCCCTCTCCCTGCCATTATGTCAGAACCCTCACCTCCCCTGCACAAGTTCAATTATAAAGTTAAACTAGGAGCATTACACACATAGGATAAATGCTAAATTAACCATGGTCAAATCTATACTGTGAATGAGATGACTCTTATCTTCTGAGCAATTAACTTGAAATTAAGTTTATATATTGCAAACTCCAAATGTTCCATAATATGTTGTTCCACTGACTCACCTTCCCCCACCCAAGGAAAAAGATAACTATTCTCCCTAGACTCTTGAGAAGACTTTTAAAAACCTTTATTTTTAGCACTTTATTAGTTCCTATTCGTGGCTCTGCAGATGCTGTGAGTTCATACTTTAATTTCAACATCTCCCTTAAGCTCATTTCTAAACATATTTCTTTTTTATTATTTGTTTTAGAGAGAGAGGGAGAGAATGCACATGAGTGGGCGAGAGTGGCAGAGGGGAAGAGAGAGAGAGAATCTTAAGCAAGCTCCATGCTCAGAATGGAGCAGGATTCGGGACTTGATTCCATGGTCCTAGGATCATGACCTGAGCCAAAATCAAGAGTCAGATGCTCAACTGACTGAGCCACCCAGGTGTCTCCTAAACCCATGTTTCTAAATAAATTCAGGAAATGGTGGATTTAAGAACGGATGTCCTTTTTTAAACATGCTTTTCAAAAAAAAAATTGCCCATGTAGTGGTTTATCAATGGAATGCCTTATCTCTGTGTCTGATTTTGTCACACTCCAGTCTGTTCTCTCTGTGTCCTTGTGATGTATGACTTTCTGAGATTTGTCTAACGAGGCCCTGGTGTTTTGCTGGATGAAGTACTTTTGAAGATACTGAGGCAGCATTCCCACCTTCCCCTAACCCCCAATTGTATAGAACTCATGAAACTCTTTTGTCCTCTGTGTTACTAACAAATGTCTCTTAGCTGAAGCCACTGATTATTAACCATACACTTTTTTTATAAGTTAAACTCCCACAGAAATGTAGCAAATATATGATCATGGAAGCTGTAAGAAATGTGAATTTCTCAGTGAGTGATTGGCAGTAGTTATTAGTCTCGACGAAAAGCTGAATCATAGCTGTATTTTGTTCGTTATTATCCTGCAACATAATTTCCCTGAAATTACACCTTTTTTGAGTTACTGTTACTTAACTATTACCTTGACTTGAAAGCTGTGCTGACTTGTACCTATTTTGCAGTGCATTTGTATCTTTTGCATTTAACTTCTTGTTATAAACACATGTAATTCATCTGGAATAACCATCTGAAAAATACAGACCAGGTGGATGGTGGTAATATAAAGTTATAGGGCTTTTCTAAGGGGAGTGTCATTTCTTTGGAAAGTGCAAACAGTGCTTTTGCCTAGTGCTCAGGAGGTGATGGGTTCTCAGGACTCTGGACTGGCTGAATTTGTTTTTGTTTTTGTTTAAAAAATGTTTTTTTTTAAAATATTTATTCACGTTTGAGAGACAGACACTGAGCATGAGTGGGGGAGGGACAGAGAGAGTGGGAGACACAAAATCTGAATTAGGCTCTAGGCTCTCAGCTGTCAGCACAGAGCCGGATGCGGGGCTCAAACCCACGAATCATGAGATCATGACTTGAGCTGAAGCCAGTCTTAACCGACGAGCCACCCAGGTGCCCGTGGACTGGCTTAATTTATATATGTGGCTTCTTTGATCTCTAGAAAAGACTTAAGCTTCACAGAAGAAATGATAAACATGAGAAATAGGATGAAGAATCACTTGCATTTCAGCTTTCGGTAAATTTTTGAGGCTCCTTATTGACTACTATATTAAGTAAAAATCTAGCTAGACATTGGTTTTGTCTCACACTGGTCCTGATAGTACAAGTTCCAGCTAAACTGTTTTCCCCAGCCCCCCACTGTGCTCAGCTCTTCTAGTACATTAGCTCTTCCTTGCCTTTGTTTATTCTGTGTCTTTAGCATAGAACTTTTCCCTACTGCTTCCATTCAACACAATTCTTCTTGTCCTTCAAGGCCGATCTTAAATATCACTTCCTATATGGATCGCTCTTATTTCCTTTGCCAGATATGTCCTTTCCCTCTCATTTGGACTCTTAAAATAATTTATTTATGCATCTCATGAACATGTGTATTTTCCCTTATCTACTATTGATTTTAATTCCTATTTCATTCCTCCCCATGAAATACTGTAAAGTTCCTGAAAACAGAGGCAGTCTATTTTTCATATTTAAGTACTCCACTAATAAGAACTTAAAAGTATGGTCACATAAGTGAAAATTTTATGTAGATCCATACATCTAATAGCTCCAGGGATTCCTGTATATTAATGTCTTTTTTTTTAAAAATTGACATCCATTTAAGGTTACTGGTAAAAGACACAGCCTTGTGCTAGTCAGTATAAAAATACACATTTAAAAATTGGTCTTTGTTCCCTAGGTTGTTTTAACAGATCATATCTTTCTTTCTTTTTTTTTTTTTTTACAAAATATTAAAGAGGAGAAATGGTCTAAAAAAGTTCATCTTGGGCCCAAAAATGGGCATTTAGTTCTTTATATGGCCACATACATCATCATATATACATAATCATGTATTTAGTCAGAGAGCATGCCTCATTCTGAGACCTGCAAATGATTTCACTTAAACTTTCATCTATTTCATAAATTTCTATAACTTTAGATATGTAGTTTTTTCAGTCAATAAAAAGAATCCTAAAGATTAACAAATTAGAAAACCAAAATGTAGATATGTGAAACATATATGTAGAGATAAAAAGGTCAGTTGTTTTCTTCCTTTCTATGAATAGTAGAGTGCAAGTACTGTGTTTCTGAAAATCTCTCTGTTTCCAGTGACTGCTCCTTGTCAGTTCTTGATATTTTTATATCGATCCCAGCAAGATAGGTATTTACTGGAAGAATGGAAAAGAACAAGCCAATTTGAGTTAATTAAAAGCAAAATTGATGACAAGAACAAGGAATAAAAATATAAACCCCTGAAAGGTGCATGCAAAGCAAATTGAGGATGGAAAAAAATTGATATAAATCTTCAATTTTACTTTTTCATAGTCCTAGGTTTTTCCTTTCTGGAAATATCATAGTTTCTTCATTACTTAATGAGTAGAGAAAAATAATTATCTAATGAAAATACTGTAATATTATTTAAAAAAATTTTTTAATGTTTTATTTATTTCTGAGAGAGATACAGCATGAATAGGGAAGGGTAAGAGAGAGAGGGAGACACAGAATCTGAAACAGGCTCCAGGTTCTGAGCTGGCTGTCAGCACAGAGCCCGACATGGAGCTCGAACCCACAAACTGCAAGATCATGACCTGAGCCAAAGTCAGAAGCCTAACCGACTAAGTCACCCAGGTGCCCCGAAAACACTGTAATATTATTGACTGATGGGTTAGATATATATGTGTATATATATATATATTTACCCACAGTCTGTGGTGGAAAATGGGCAGCCCAGATATCTATCTTGTCTCCATCTGTCTGTCATCTTGTCAATCATCACTTTGATAGATGGTAGTATTTGCAGACACTTGGGACGAGGTATGTGTGCACATAAAGGGAAGCAGGAAAAAATATGGGATAGAGATGAGAAATATTGCTTTGGCCATCCATTCTCCTCACCACTTAGGCATCAGCATCACCAGGAAGAAGTCCAAGTGCTACCTGGGATTTGGCCATCTTAGGTTATTATATGGCTTGAAATGCTTTGCATTCTTTCTCAAGCGTGTACTAGTGAAGCTATATTAACTCTTCCTTTGTATTTATGAAGTGAATATTGTAGCTTTTGCAGAAATATTAGACTGAAGCCTTAAACTTTAAGGCCGGCCAGTTTCCATAATAGGTGCACACAGTGATTAGTTTGGCAGAAGTATGACTTAATTGAGAATTCAGGCAATTTGAAATGGAATTAGTAATTCTGATCCTGATTATTGATTGAATAGGATCGGAGGATTGTGGCATGAAGAGGTGGTGATGGGTGACAAAATTGGGACAGGACTGACATGGCTGGATGAGAATCCTAACAGTTAACACACTGGCATAGCCAGTGTGGTGGCAGAAAGTGGTCTTGGCATGACTCTAGTTAATACTGTTGTGTGACCCTGAGCAAGTAGCTTAAGTTCTCTGGTCTCAGTTTCTTTCTTTGTACCACAGGGAGTTGTAAATGGGTCCTGGGACCCCTTTTATTTCAAACATTGTGTGAATTGGGGACTGGGCATTCAGATTGCAGCAGCACGGGGAATTTGGGGAGGCAGACAGTTGGAAGATACTTTGGAGTTCAGCATCCCTTTATGTTAAGCTGCACAAGTGGAGGTTATCCCAGTGTCCTGTTTAAGGTCGATTTCCACATTTCCTTTGCACAATGTTTGACTATACACAACCAAATTTTATTAACCAATATTTTCTTTTAAACCTCATGATAACAGTTCAAGGGTTTCTTTA
This sequence comes from Proteles cristata cristata, assembly GCA_017311185.1. Lineage (NCBI taxonomy): Eukaryota > Metazoa > Chordata > Mammalia > Carnivora > Hyaenidae > Proteles > Proteles cristata. Next base: position 162,958 of record JAESUZ010003709.1, on the reverse strand, counting down.
AACTCCTAGTTGAAGTTGTAGCTTCAACTAATTTTGCTTGGTCATCTGAGAAACAATATTACCATCTCCTTATGCTCAGATTTATTTTTTACAGTCTTAGGCCTTCAAAGTGAAGGCCAAGCAGACAGCACCTCAGTGTAACTCTGTAGTTTGTGGCGTGCCTTCTCTCCTCACCCCATCTTTCAGACACTTCACAAGAGCAAAATTAAAATAGATTTAAGGCAACAGTCACCTAGCACAGTGACCCCTCTACTTATTTACAAAATAAAAAAACCCACGGGGTCATACTAAAGATTTATATAAAATTGGACTATCTTTGGCAGGGAACACATTTTATTCTGTTAGAAAAACTGCAAAGTTTCTGAGAGGGAAGTAGGAAAAAACAAGTAGCATTTTGTCAGGGCTTTTTATTTTTAGCGAGTGTTTTCCTCCTAGTCTTTTTGGGTAAACCCGATGTATCATACAGGTACTGAATATAAAGTGTCTCAATCAATATTTCATTAAGAGGAAGTAGGGTAGGGGCGCCTGGGTGGCTCAGTCAGGTAAGCGTCCTGGTTTCAGCTCAGGTCATCATCTCATGGTTTGTGGGTCTGAGCCCCATGTCAGCGCTACGCTGACAGCATGGAGCCCGCTTGTGATTCTCTCTCTCTCTCTCTCTCTCTCTCTCTCTCTCTCTCTCTCTGCCTTCCCTTACTCGCTTGCTCTCTCTCTTTCTCAAGATAAATCAACTTAAGAAAAAGAGGAAATAGGATATAATAAATACTGACATGATGACATATTACTGCCAAGGTTTTCTGTGGCACCAAATCCTATTGAGTGGGTGTCCTTATCTCAAATGAGCCTAAAAGAGTGAAGGCATCATCATGGATCATCCTTCAAAGGACACCAAAGGTGGCATCACTGACAGTCCTTCCAGAACCCGTGAATGAAACTAGGGCACAATTTTAGCTGTGTGGATGGATTTACTGACTTATTTGAAATTCAGAGTATATACCTCAATGTTATTTGGAGAAGAAAAAAAAAGAGAGAAACTGTATTTCCTTTCTTGACACCATCTTTACTTTTTTCTTCCATGTCCTTCATTTCCTATCTTTCTATGGCTTTCGTGTTCTATACATAAGGTTGTCTAGGCTTTCCCATGTGGTTCTGACCTTCCCCCACTCCTCACTCCCATGGCTTATTTAATTCCATTGCACATCTAGTGGTTAGTTGTCGAACCAGAGCTGCTGTATTTCTATGTAAATGTGCACATTTATTGCAGGCATGACAGTAACCCTTTGGTGATGTTATTTTTGGTCTATAAGGATTTCTGGGTGGAGAATAGTCCATGTTGTTGATATTTATTCTTTTTAAAACACCAGACTTCTTTTATTTTTATGATTTTGTGAAAAAAACTTTCTAAAATATGCATTTGCCTGTAAAACAGAAACAAAAACAATTTAGCCTGTTGTTGGTAAGATCATTTTTGTAGGCATCATTTTGTAAACATCACTCTTCCTCTTGTGCTCCATGGAGCCCTTGGGGAAAATTCACGTATGTGGGGCTGCCTTCTCCTGCACCAGATCTCTTGAGTTTGCTGTTGAGTTGATGATTCTTCTGACTGCTTCCTTTTTGTTTGGTCAAACTAGAGTAGTTGATCTTCTTCTAGCACCTTCTTCTCCTCAGTCGTTTCTCCCCACACCCCCCAGCTTCTGGCATTAGTTTGCAATTTTGGTCATTAAATACAAAACTGTAGTCTAACAAAAGTCAAGTGAACACGATTGCTAAATTGTAGAGCCAGGAAGAAAGCAGTAGGCTCCAGTCCAAGGAAGCTCCTATCTTTCCTATGGATTAAAAGGGTTGATGGTAGAGAGTTGGTTCAAAACCTGTGTCTCACCAATTGCGCTCAAATGCCTCTGTGGTCAACATTTACCTCCAGTTTTGTAAATGTTTGTATTAGAAGTCATTTGCAGTAAGGTTATGCTTACTTCAGATCTCAAATATTGAGGACTACCTAATTTTAAACTTGGCTTTGACACTTGTTAGCAGTGTAATTTTGTTTAAGTTACTTAACTTCTTTGTGGAATGGGAATAATAATAGAAAACAGAGTATGGATCTGTGAACATGGAAGAAGTTAATATGTATAAAGTGCTTGCCACAGTATCTGAAAAATAATAACACTCAATAACTGTTAAAGGTTATTATAATGAAGAGTTCTTGTGTAGACTAAATGAAAAAAGCGTGTCAGTGTGCCTGGATACTCAGCCATTCTTAGCATCATTTCTCTTTCTTTCTTTCTTTCTTTCTTTCTCTTTCTTTCTTTCTTTCTTTCTCTCTCTCTCTCTCCCTCCCTCCCTCCCTCCCTCCCTTCCTTCCTTTCTCTCTCTCTCTCTTTTTCTTTCTTTCTTTCTTCCTTCCTTTCTTTCTTTCTTTCTTTCTCTCTCTCTCTCTCTCTCTGCTGCTTTCAGGTATTTGAGGTTGCTATAAGTGTGACAGCTGAAGAAATGAGTTTCCCTGAAGTATGTATGTATATATCCATATATGTCTCCACTGCCATTAGACTTTGTGCACACTTCTTTATTCATCAAGTATTTTTGAGGCTTACCATATATCAAGTCTTGTGTTAAGCTTTTGAAATCCAAAAATGAATGACACTTCCTTGCTTTGAAATCAAGTAGTCTTGTAGGGCACACAGATATGTAAAGAATAATGTGCTAGTACTATCATGTATATGCAGGGAGACAGGGAGAACCTTGACTTTCAGGAATCAGAAAATTCACCTTCTTAGAGCATATATTGCTGGAGTAGAATTTTAGGAGGACAGGTAGAAATTGGTCCAGGGAAATAAGGTGGGGCTTTCCAATAAGCAGACAGAATGGAAAGATTACATGCAAATTTTCAGACAGGAAGCATCACGTGGTCCTGAGTACATTTGTTGTTCAGTTATTATTTTTCAGTTGTTGTGGAGAAGCTTGTAATGAAACAGGTGACAAAATTCTTAATTTTGGCAGTACTTAATTTTGTCTACAATGTGATTACATTAGACTAGTACTTCCCGATAAAATATAATGTGAACCAATATGCAAGTCAAAATTTTCTAGTAGCCACATTAGAAGTAAAGAGTTCAAGTTAATTTTAATCATATATTTCATTTACCTAACACATCTAAATATTATCATTTTAACATATAATCAATATAAAAATTATTAATGAAATATAAAAATTATTAATGATATATTTTAAGTTCTTGTTTTGGTACTAAGTCTTAAAATTTGGGTATGCAATTTACAATGATAGTGTTTGTAATTTTGACTCCAAATTTTTCTTTTTTTTCCAAACTCCAAATTTTTAAAATGCTTTGTTTATTTTTGAGAGAGTGTGAGTGGGGTAGGGGCAGAGAGAGCATGAGTCTGGGAGGGGCAGAGAGAAGGTGAAAGAGGATCCAAAGTGGGCTTTGCACTGACAGCAGTGAGCTTGATAGAGGGCTCAAACTCATGAACAGCACCGTGAGATCACTGCCTGAGGCAAAGTCAGAGGCTCAACCAACTGAGCCACCTAGGCACCCCTAGACTCCAAATTTTAAACACAAGGAAAACACCATATTTCATTTTCATAAAATTACAGTTAAAAATAGATTCATGTACATGTTGTTTAAAACATACACCAACATTTTTAATAAGAGCCACGTATATTTTAAGTTAAAATTTAAATTATATTTACATAAAATTAATCAAAATTTGTTTAAAATATGGCTAATGGCTTTTGTCTGGAATGACCTGGCATTAAACTATTTCCCCTTAAATAAATGAACACAATTTCCCCTAATGTATCTAAATGATAAACTCACAGCTGTAGTATTCTAGTAGTTTCAGGATATAGAAACTATACTCTCATTCTCTACTAACTACTCCTTCTAGTAGTTTCATGAGTTTATAGATAAGAGCAATTTTTCCACAGTAGTTACCATAATAACCACCATTTATTGAGGGTCTACTCTTGCTTCCATGTGTCTGTATCCAAAGATCAGTTCTCAGTCGTCTTCTTATTTGACCTTTAAGCAGCATGTGATGCAATGATTTCTTATGTCTCCTGGACCTATTTTCCTGGGACTCTTGCCAACATACCTTCCCAGTTTTCCTCTAAGCTAGCTGGTCCTTCTCAGTTTCCTTTCCTTTTTCTATCAGTGACCTCTAAACACTGAAAGGCTTCAGATCTGTCTTTGGACCTTAACATCACTGATGTTTTGATCCTCTCCAGTCTTGTAATTTTATTTATTTATTTAATTTTTTTATTATTATTTTTTTAATGTTTTATTTATTTCTAGGAGAGAGAGAGAGAGAGACAGTGTGAGCGGGGGAGGGTCAGAGAAAGAGGGAGTCACAGACTGAAACAGGCTCCAGGCTCTGAGCTGGCAATCAGCACAGAGCCCGACGCGGGGCTCAAACCCACGAACTGCGAGATCATGACCTAAGCGAAAGTCGGACGCTTAACCAACTAAGCCACCCAGGCGCCCCTCATTTGTAATTTTAAATATCATCAACATGTTGATGACTCCCAGATTTGAATCTCTGGCTCAGACCTTTCTTTGAACTCCAGTCTCGTAGATCTACTCTGCTGTCCAGTGTGATGTTTAATGCACGTCTCCAACATAATGTATCTAAAACTGGTGTCCTGATTGCCCACCAGCAGCTTCTGACATCTCCCTGTTTTGGTTGATGGTAACTCTATCCTTCCAGTTCTTCCGGATGAGAAACTTGGAGTCATGCTTGCCTCCTCTCTCACATCCACTATCCCATTGGTTTTACTTTGTAAAATATGTCCAAGATTTAATCACTTCTCTTCACTTTGTTTCTGCTGCTGTCCTGGTCTACATAAACATCGTTCTCATCTGGAGAATGACTGGCCACACTCCATGTTTCTACTCTTGCTCAGTTCATCATATTCTCAGTGCAGAGTCCGGAGCATGATACTTCGTATAAGTTCCAGTGGCTTCCCATGTTGGAATGAAACCTGATAAGGGGCTCACAAGGCTACTTGCCTTTCTGATCTGATTTCCTTTCCATCTTCGGGGCTTATTGGCCTCTGGGCTATTCCAGGAACATGAACCAAGCTGTTGTCTCACGGCCTTTATACTCACTTGGCCCTTGTTCCCTCGGCCTACTGTTATCCTACTCCATTGTCCGAGACTCACCTGCTCACCTTTTCAGAACTTTATTCATGTGTCACCTTTTCAGGATGCCTTTTCTGACCAGCAGGCCCATTGCTAGCTTAGCTGGGATCTCTGTGTAGATAAGACAGTGGTGCCCACTCTTGGGTCATGGCTCTATATTTCACAGATGGACAAGAAAACTGGCTACTGCATCTAAAGGTACCTTTGGCACCTTGTCATCCATGTGATTGTCCGCACTAGAGCCAGCTGCCTGAAGCCAATTTTGTGCAGAGAAACCCAGGTCCCCTTCCTGCAAGTGGTTTTCAGCCCCCAATAGCCCCCTCTGCTAGGCACCTTTGTGTCATGTTCCAAATGTGCAATGTCATGTTGAGTCCCTGGTGACCATTCCGTCCCCCTCCCATCCCTCTAACCCCTTCCCACTATTTTTCTTCATAGCATCTACCACCATCCAGGAAATGCAAATGTGGGGCCCCTTGTTCAATAGGCATTAAGAATTTCAAGATGGCAACAGTAGAGGATTAAATCAAACACAGATCCTTTGAGCTCAAGGCCTTGTGAACTTGCACAGCCTGCCAGCACTGCTGTCATCTGACAGACTGTATATTTTACTCATTTATTTGGTTGATTGTCTGTTCTTCTCTTACTTCAACGGGGTCTGGGGTTCTTCTGTTCCTTTATTATATCTAAGCAACTAGAAAAGATTATTTGTTGAATAAATGAATGTGCTAAGAACTAGGCTAGAGGCTTTAAATATATTATCTCTAAAGCCAGTTTTACAGACAGAAAGCTGTGTGAAATAACACTATTATATCTATTGTTATTTGCCTGTGTGGGTGGGGTCAGGTAAGCTGTTTTATTTAGAAAGAAATAGATACTAAGGCTCCGTGACATTTAGTAACTGCCCCGAGAGTGAACATTTCCATGCCAGAGCACTGGTCTTTTTCTCTGGGTGCTACTTCACGCAATAACTTATTTGTGGCTATTCTGTTTTGGGTAGGAGGAGAGAAAGGCTATGCAAGGAGAGGCAGCCACCAAATGTATTTTGGTGCTCCTCTCCTGTCACTGGAAAATGCCCTTGATAATATTACATACATTTATGCATCTCTTAAATTTTCCCATTTGCTCCACACACATGAAAAAAGTCTATGAGAAAGAGAGAAATTGTACTTTTCCCTACTTTATGGATGTGAAATTTGGAACCCAAAGTGCCTAAGATTAATCCGCTAGTGAGAAGCAGGTCCCTGCTGGGGACCCCAGGGGTTTTGCTTCTGTTTCTCTTTGTACTCTTTTCAAAAATTGATTCTTTAAACAAATGATACTTTTAATTTATTGCAAATGTTTTCTTGATAAATGCTTACCATTTTTCTAAGTAATGAATATTTCAAAGAATCTTGTATTTTTCTCTTTTGAATGTTTATTTATATTGAGATACAGAGAGAGAGACAGAGACAAAGTGCAAGTGGGGGAGGGGGAGAGAGAGAATGAGACAGAGAGAGAGAGAGAGAGACAGAATCTGAAGCAGGCTCCAGGCTCTGAGCTGTCAGCAGAGAGCCCGAGGCAGGGCTTGAACTCACAAGCCATGAGATCATGATCTGAGCTGACGCAGGACACTTAACCAGCTGAACCACCCAGGCATCCCTCATAATTTTCTAAAAGCTGTGGTTTTTAAGCTTGTGCAGATCCCGTAATGAAAGTAAGTATGTGTCAAGAATTAGAGTTTCTGATACATTAGATGGAGTTTAAAATTGGTGTGGCATAGCACATCAGGTACTTGATAAGGTGTCCATAAACTTATAAATAGCTAGATGAATTATTTCATTGATTCAGGGATTAAATGGCAATTTGGTCTGGTGGCTTTTGATGAATTAGAGCACGATGAAGTTTTCTGGAGAACTATGATCTAGGCAGTTGTTTATGATGAATTTCCATCAATTGAGAAACATTGTATTTCTGGGAAAGGTAGCTTGAAATATTTCCTATCATTTCAGTACTTGGGTTTCTTGGCATTCACTATTGAATAATTATTCCTGGATAATGTTGTCAGAAACCAGACATTCTAAAAATAAAACACACTCTCCTAGAATTAACATTTTCTCAAGGTAAGGACTATTAGTAAAACTTAGTACTTTCCATATAGCTATTTGTAGTTCCATTTTTCATCCTGATTCAGTCGATGGTGTTACACAGTCAATAATTCGTTATTTCATATACTCATGCCACGCTTAGTTGATGTTTATGAATGTGCTCATTTTTACATAAATCTTATCTGATCTGAGGCATACATAGAGGTGTTCATTAGAAATTAAATCTGTTTCCCCAAAAGGTCTAAGGAATGTAAATAGAATCACACATTAAATGTGGTAAGAAGTGGTTATTTAAAGAGATCCTCCTGAGAAGTGGAGAATCTTGCAAAAATCAATCTATTTTATTTATTTAGATTTTGGTCTAGGGGTTTCTTTTATCACTTTCCTGTGGTAGCCATTGGATTCATAGTGTGATAAATGTCAAGAGCGATGATGTGGAAGGTTCTTTCCAGAGAAACTTTTGCTCATCTCCAATATTTGAAACACAGTTATTGAGATACAGGGAAGTGTGTCCGGTGTCACAGCAGCATGAAGAATCATCTGGAGAAGTTGAGGACAGTTTATCTCTGCTTTGAGGCAGGGTTTTCCCAGGCAAATGAACATCTAGTTGGTACATATTTATGCCCACAGGAGTTATTTTGTATCATCTTAGAATTCAGTTTAGCTTGATAAAAAGGTACAGGAAATAGCTTTCCATTTTCTTATAACAATTTTGTCTCTTTCTAAGGTCATTTCAATTGGTGTTTGGTCTTAACATTAATTCCTGAAGAGGCAGTTGCTTTATTCCATACTTACTTTTAGTGTCATTCGTGGTGATAAGGGTTAGGCTTTATTCTTCAATTCTGAGTCTCTGATCTCTTCCGAATGGGAGTTGTGTGACTTTGGGTCACTGATAGTTAGCCTCTTGGGACTTTCTAGTCAAGCTAGAGGTGCTGTCCGTCTTTCTCTGATAGATATGGTACTACTTTAGCCTACTCCATGGGTTTCTGGTTAGGGGAGTTCTGGGGAGTCTTCGGCAATGTGGCTGCAGGATTTAGGATGGTGAATTTGTATATATTTACTTCAGTCCCAAACATCTTCACTTTTAAGTTTTGAGACCTGTTGCATAAAGTAAAGAAAACTATTATATTTAGAATGCATAATGAAAATGAGCATTGGGCAGTTCTTGGCTGTGTGACTTACCTTTTCTGAAGTTAAATTAGATGCTAATTTGTCTGGTGGAATCCTGTCTTAAAGCAAAGAATGGAATATCCTTTACCTGTCCAGTTTTCCCCACTCTGCTTGTATCACTTACCATGGTTACTCTTCTGTTAAATAATAATATAATAACATATTCATACTGTAGGTCTTTTTTAAATGAGATGTATAAATAGTTTGTCCATATGCTTAGCACAGCAAGTAACCTGTAAAGTATTCAATAGCAGATCATTGTTATTTTTACCAAAACTGCTACTGTTGGAATGGATGCTACTATTATTTTGAATAGTTTTAGACCAATAAAGAGGTAACAAATTTTTAAAACCCTGGGTTTAAGTTCTGCACCAGGAACTTTATATACATTATTTTATTTAGTCCTCATGACATACTAATGAGGTGCTCTTACCTATCTACCCATTACATAAATGTGGAAACTATAGCTGAGACCTTTTAAGAATATTTTTGTTAAGATTCTTTAAGAGCTTGAAGTAGGATTTGAAGTCAGTCTGTTTGATCCAAAATTCTTCATTTCTTTGATGCCATAAAGGATCTGAGATCAATCTAGAAATGAAGCAAATTTATGGTAGCATACAAAGACTCCTTGCATGAGCAAGAGTATCTCCTTTACTTTGACCTCCACTGGTCTTTTTCACTGTGTAAAATAGTTTGGGGAACTTCGTAAGAAGCTCAGCAGGACAAACTCAATTCTCTGTTTGTTTCCATGGTCGCCTTGAGTACAGCTCAGCTTTTATAGTTCCTTAATCCCAGGAAACAACAGCTTGTGGTCTAGAGAAGCCTACTAGTATCTAACATTTGATTTGGTGGCTCCATAATGTAGCAAAAAGTCTACCACACAGACTAATTTTCAACAGACTCTCATTAAATATTAAGGAGCCGACTCTCTGCCAGGAAGAGGAAGGGTATAAGAAGGTTAGCAGAACCATTTTGGTGCAGAAAACCTAGAACTTACTGAATAGAAAAGAAGGGTTGTGGGGGCCTCTTCTGGGGCAGTAAAAGACTAAGAGTGTACTTGCTGTCTTTCCTTGCTGTACCACCATCTGCTTTCCACTTTCTTCTCTCTAGCTAAACCATTTCCCAGCCTTGGAAAACAGCTGTTATTACCGCTCTCATTAAGAGGTCACCACCACAGAGTTTCTTTATAAAATTTAAATGCAAGTAGCAAAGAAAAATAACATCATGTCATGTGATCACAGCCCCTTGTCTTTACTGCAAAGGACACCATTCTTGATGCACTCAGTGGATTGGATTTGTGGTGGCCCCTCAGAAACTACTCCCCAAATAAGAAAATCTACAAACTACTTTATCCCTTTAAAATACCATTTGGGTGCTTTTTGTCTATTACATTAGTAATAGACATTATTTTATTACTGTAAATAAGAAAGTTAGTTTTTTGGTACAAAATTAATTTGAAATGAGCCAGTGATTTATAGTGTCATGTGACACAGCTGAGGTGAAAAAAGATATGAGGCAAAGGAGGAAATGTGTGCTTAGGTAATAATACAAGGAATGAAAACCTTGGTGAAGCAGAATTCTCTTTAAATACATTTTTTTGTAGGCAAGCAAGAGCCCTATATCCAGAGTTTTGATTATATATAGAAATTTCCTGGCACAAACCTAATATAAAAATCGGTTTGCTGTGTATTACTTTTTGTGTTCCAGAAGATTTCCCAAAGAAGATAATTCATCTGATAAAGTTGCTCTATAAGCCCACTGTGCATTTAAAACAAAAGACCTTGTAAGATTACAAAATGACACTGACCACCAGGGACATATGCAGCTGGAGTCAAACAGTACCTTCCATACTGGAGATTAAAATAGTTCATTTCTCTTTAGTTTTTGAAACTTCTGGGAGAGGCACAACAGATCAAAGATTTTGTGTATTGAGTAGAGTTTCATAAAAGATCACAGGTAAGTTGCAACAAAAATACACCTTGGGCATGGAGATTCCTCATTTATGGCTTTCATATAATATGCTAATTACAGAAAAGCATTAAAAGGCATCCAATTTCACAGCAGCTGGAAATTACTATGTGCTCACACAGCATAAGGTATGGCATTGTGCCCACTTTATTATATTGATTTGAATTGGACTACTATAATATTTGAATCTAAAATTAAAGTAAGTATTTCGATGTATCAAGTGAACCAAGGTATCTGAGATTTCCAATCTAATATTGGTGAGGATCAATTTTTATGTGCGCATAGCAGAGATTAATTATGAATGCTGAAAGATAACACATGAAATGAATCAGTTTCCAGTAATTCTAAAATTGAAAAAAAATGGTAATATACTTTAACCATAGATTGCCTTTTTTTACTTTATTTTTTAAAATTTTGATTAAATCCAAGTTAGTTAACATATAGTGTAATAATGATTTCAGAAGTAGAATTTAGTGATTCATCACTTACAGACAACACACAGTGCTCATCACAACATGTGTTCTCCTTAATGCCCATTGTCCATTTAGCCCATCCTCCCACCCAACACCCCCTCCAGCAGCCCTCAGTTTGTTCTCTGTCTTTAAGAGTCTCTTATGGTTTGTCTCCCTCTCTGTTGTTATCTTATTTTGCCTTCCTTTCTCCTATGTTCATCTGTTTTGTTTCTTAAATTATACTTATGAGTGAAATCATATATCTGTCTTTCCCTGACTGACTTATTTCGCTTAGCATAATACACTCTAGTTCCTTATGAAAAACTATACTAATTTATGCTGATTAAATTGATGGCATGAGGAACAGGAACATGTTCAACAGCATAATTACGTTAGCCATTTTGACATGTCAAGAAAGGAAATAAATGATCCCTTTTTTGTCTATCTAGTTATTTTATCAAACCAACCAACTATCCCTAAGGCTAAGTGGGAGACAGATTCTCACTGTATTTATTAAGATGTTGGCATCACATTACTTCTACCATGGAATACTCTTTAGGATTTACCATCAAGGGTATCATAGGACATGTCCATCCCATGTGGACCATTGTGCCTCATGGCACCTGACAAATTGGATTACAGATATTGCCATTCAAGGGCATTAATTACACCCTACCTCATGGAGAATGCTATAAGAGAAAACTAAAAATGCTGAAAATATGTTCCAGGGTCTTAAGGAACTTCTATCTGGTGGGAAAATAAGTCTTTTGGAGATATCCACTGACTCTAATGTCCTAAAGTATTGATTGTATAAATGTTTTGCCCTCCTAGAAGGAGGCAGGTGTAGAACATAATGATTAAGGTCAGGCACTTTGTACCCACAGTTCCAGTCTTGGTTTTGCTGTGAGAGGTATGAGGTTTCAGCTTTCCTATCTGCATAGTCAGTCTAATAATAGTGTTTACTCATAAGGTTGCTGTGAAAAGGAATGCAAAAATCCATATCAGCTATTTAACATGGAGGCTATTGCATACGAAACGCTCAGTGCTTGTCACCTCTTATTATTGAAGTGGCTTCATAGCATTCAAGGGATATAAAGGTGTAAGCTTCTGGATGTTCCTTCATCTCAACTTAGTTTAGCTCTTGAGGCTTCATTTTTGCTCTGGGGGAAAAAAGATCTAATCTTGCCAACCTGAGGTTATACAGTCACTTCTCATTTAAAACTTAAGTCTATTTTGGGAATAGATCCAAGGATCTTTTATTCCCCTTCTATTCCCTCTCTCCTCCCCTTCTGCCCACAGCTGATCCTTAACTCTAAAGGGCTTTTTGAGTATTTTGGCATCCAGGTAGTATCTAATGGTCTGTGTGGCTTTTCATTTGCTATTTTTTGCTGGTGTGTTGATGTATCTCCTGTTCTATGTGGAAATTGCATGGAGATTGATCTGGGGGCGCTGGGTGGACTTCCTCTCATGACTTGTTCCCATCTTGGCTCTTGATATTGAATTGCCTTTCCAATTCTATTGGCCTGTTGACTTCCTAGCCCTTGCAGACTCTGCTTAATGAGATTATGTTTATCATTATGATTATTAGTGATTCTAACTCTTCTAGAAGAGTATGCTAGAGATTAGGATAACACAAACTGAATAAGGATGCTAAGCAACAGCTTGTGTGACCATAAATCTCTTTTGGGACCAGCATAGTCAATAAGTGCTGGAGTCTATACAAGCAGTTAGTTTGATTACCAATTACTGTAGCTGAAATTTAACCTCAAGGGTTCTGTGTCCCATTCCTGTTTTCTTTTCACTGTTGCCAGCACCACCTCATTTTTTTTTTTTTATGATTTATTTCTAGGAGAGAGAGAGAGACAGACAGACAGACAGCGTGAGCATGGGAGGGTCAGAGAGAGAGGGAGTCACAGACTGAAACAGGCTCCAGGCTCCGAGCTGGCAGTCAGCACAGAGCCCGACGCGGGGCTCGAACCCACGAACCGCGAGATCATGACCTAAGCGAAAGTCGGATGCTTAACCGACTAAGCCACCCAGGCGCCCCCACCACCTCATTTTTTTAAAAAGAGACATGTTACTTTAACCTTTACTTTCAATTTTAAGGGGAGAGCCAACATTCTACCCACAGGAGGGGTAAGAACTGTCTGTTACTCCAGACTTCCTCGATTATACACTAAGGAGTCCAGAGAGAACCACAGGTTCTTTACCATTCTTTCCAAATGCTCTCAGCCTCACTGTCACATTCTACCTTGAGCCCATTTGGTTTGCCCTTAATTTGTTTATTGTTCACAAGACTCCAGTCTTCTCACACCTTGTAATTCCCATCAGATTTGCTTGTATCCTCGTTTGTCTCCTTCTCTTACTCTTCCCTATCCCCTCAAAACTTTTCCGCTGAGCCTATCAAGGTCCATCATGAACGCAACCTCCATATTCACATCCCTTGCTCTGAACAGTTCCTTTATCTCGCTCTTCAGAGGATCTTTCTTTCCCTGCACATTATCTCAGGGGGTGACATTTCCCCCTCCAATAGGTTTGTTGTCATTAAGGCTGGGAGTGGGGAAGGTTTCCTAGTTACCTGCTGCCACTTTTAGATCATTCTCCCTCTGTCTTCCCTGAACACCCTAGTGCTGAATCCCATGTCAGCAGGCTATTTGATCCTTTACCTCTCACTGTTCTTTTTTTTTTTTTAATGTTTTTATTTATTTCTTGGAGAGAGAGAGACAGAGTGAGCAGGGGAGGGTCAGAGAGAGAGGGAGTCACAGACTCTGAAACAGGCTCCAGGCTCTGAGCTGGCAGTCAGCACAGAGCCTGACGCGGGGCTCGAACCCATGAACCGCGAGATCATGACCTAAGTGAAAGTCGGACGCTTAACCGACTAAGCCACCCAGGCGCCCCTACCTCTCACTGTTCTTACCAACTGATCCTTGAGTTATTCTTCCACATTTCATGATTTTAACTCATGCCACTGTGCATTACTATTTCTGTTTTGATTCATGGAAGTTTTAGTATGTATATATATATATATAGTCCTTCCAACACTTGACAGCTAAGTTTCTCAAATTTCTCTGCTATAGTCTTGTCCTGCATCCTACCTCAGGATTCAGCCACTGAATCCTGTAGTTGTTCTCTGGCCTCTGCCTTACCAATAACTGTAACCCACACATAATTTCAGTCTCAGTTGTGCTGCTCTCTGACTCCCATAGGTGATCTTTTAATTTAACATGTTTTCTTATCTTGACACTCTTCTAATATCGTTCATTAATCCTTCAACCCTGCAGGATCTTCAATCCATTAATTCTACCATCTTTTTATCATCTTTCAGAGCTTTTATTCTCTTAGCAAATCTTTACCTAATTTTTAAAAAGTTTTATTTATTTATTTTGAGAGAGAGCAAATGTGACCAAGCACAAGTGGGGGAGAGGCAGAAAGAGAGGAAGAGAGAGAATCTTAAGCAGGTTCCACACTGTCAATTCAGGGCTCCATGCAGGGCTCAGTCTCACTTCTGTGAGAACATGGCCTGAGCCAAAATCAAGAGTCAAATGCTTAACCGACTGAGCCGCCCAAGTGCCCCTCTTTACCTAATTTTAATCTCCCAGTCCCTCATTATATTCACTGCCTTGCATACATTCTTGACCCACTTTTTTCTCTTTTGCTTCTCCGTACTTGCTTGGAGAAGTAAACCCTCTTTACATCCAACTCTTCTATTTCTATACCTATGGAGCTGATTGATGCTAAAATAAAACCATTTGACTGGTATTCATTTAAATCTGTAACCATATACCTCAAAAGGGTCTTGAATGCTTCCTGGCCATCATAGTGTCCTTCACTTGTTTTACTCTTCTGCTCTCTGCATGCCCATTTCACTGTTTATTCTCTGTCCTCATACTCCAGAACCTCTTCCTCATCCTTATCCTTCCGTAATGGCCTTGCTTCCTGATTTATTGAGAAAAAAAGGATCAACACAGAAGTTCCACTGAGACATTTACCTGCACCACCACATCTGCCTTTCTGCCTTGTAACATAGAGCAATGGTTTTCAACCCTCTGGGCTCACTAGAATCACCTGGGAGTCTTCTATATCGACAAATGCCTCAGCTCTTGCATGGTTAGTTGAGGGCTGGGTATTATATTTTAAGGACTTCCCAGGGGATATTTCTGTTCAGCCAGCATTGTGAACCATTGCCACAAATGTATCTGTGTTACTATCTAAAGCAAATGGTTCATTGGCTCCTATTTCCTCTCACCTCCCAAGGACATAACGCTGGTGATTTTCCCTTCTCTTTCCATGATCAGTTGTTCACCTTCCTAGTGGATTCATTTTCCCTGTGTACAAACATGGTGTTATTTCTCTATTATTTTTTTTGAAAAAGTTCTTTTTACTGGACTTCCCCATTTGTTCTGTTATTATGTATTTTATAAAATAGTGGGTTCATTTTCCTCAACATAAAAACATGGTGTTATTTCTCTTATTTTTTTAAAAGTTCTTTTCACTACACTTCCCCATCAGTTCTATTATTTTATATCCCTTTGTAACAAATCTTACTCTTATTTTTTTAGTATTCTTATTTACTTCTTTCTTTATTTATTTATTATGATTTTTTAAAAAAATTTGAAGCCAAGTTAGTTAGCATACAGTACAACAATGATTTCAAGAGCAAATTCCTCAATGCCCCTTACCCATTGAGCCTATCCCCCCTCCTGAAATCTCATCTGGCCCATGTGTCACCACTCCTTGGAAGGCTGCTCTTACTAAGTAAGATAACCAAAGACTTCTAGTGGCTAATTTTGAGGTTCAGTTCTTAGTCCTCATTCTCCTTGGTCTGTTAACAGCTTCTGACATAGTTGATCACACATTTCTTGATACAGTTTTTTTTATATGACTTATAGGGCATCATAATCTTGATTTTTCTCCTACCTTATTTTTCCCTCTGTCTCCTTCACTGGTTGGTTTCTTTTCCCTGAACTTACCATGTTCATGAGGTCTTGGGCTCAGTTTTTATTCCTCTTCTCTATTCTGTACACACTCTCCCATTGTCATTGTACCTAGATTTAGATCTTTACACTAGTGGCTCCCAAGGTGGTATTTAGATTGAGATCTCTAATTCTTCACTTAGATATGGAGTCACTTAATCCAGCATTTCTATAGAGGGCTGATACACAGCTGATAGCCTTTTCTGTCTTAGATAGTGGAAATTCTATCCTTCCATTGCTCAGTTCCCAAATCTTAGAATCTTCCTTGAGACCTCTTAGACTTATATTTAGTCAATTTAGTAATCATTCTTATTGTACCTTCAAATTATATCCAATATCTGACCACTTCTAACCACCTGCTCTATTATCAGTGTGGCCTAAACCACTATCATTTTGACCTGGATTAATACCTAATCTCCAGACTGGCCCTCCTGTTCTCTGCCCTCCCCTAAAGTCTATCTTAATCAAGCAACCTGAGTGATTAATTTCACGAATAAATAAGAGCTTTTCATTCCTCTGCTCAAACACTCCTGTGGCTCTCTTTGTCCCACAAAGCAAAAACCAATTCCTCTTAATGGCCAGTAAATCCCATAATGATTTGACCACCATTTTCTTTCTGATGGCTCTTACTGCTCTCCTTTCTCCTCTTTTACTCCAGACTTACTAGCCTCTAAGCCCACCAGTATCATTCCTGCCTCTTGGCCTTTGCACTGGCACTTCCAGAGGGAATTTTTGCCCCTAATATTCACTAGTCTACACTTCATCTTCTTTAAGTTGTATCCTTCTAGTGAGGGCTTCTCTGGCAACTCTTCATGCCCTTTTGTTTATAGCATCTTTTTTTTTTTAAACTTTTTTTATATTTTTATTTATTTTTGAGACAGAGAGAGACCGAGTGCAAGCAGAGGAGAGTCAGAGAGAGAGGGAGACACAGACTCTGAAACAGGCTCCAGGCTCTGAGCTGGCAGTCAGCACAGAGCCCGACGCGGGGCTCGAACCCACGAACCGCGAGATCATGACCTGAGTGAAAGTCGGACGCTTAACCGACTAAGCCACCCAGGCGCCCCTGTTTATAGCATCTTAACCTTACTGTCTAATACTCTACATAGATAGCTTATTATACTATTTTATTATTAGAGTCTTACACTATCCTATATAATATAGTTACTAATGATTTATTGTCAATGGAAAAATTATTCTTTCAAAATTCAGTTTCTCATTTAGTGTCTAAAGTGGTGCTGATTTGTCACATCAATCATATATTGATCCTACAGATATCTTAATTTTAGTGCTTGATAATGCTTCAAGTACTTCAAAAATTGCCTTTGTGATTATTACCTATTTTTAAAATTTTCATATAATAATTTCATATTGGTAATGAAGTAATGGGACTGAGAAATATTAGCATGAGTCAACATCATGAAAGTGAAGTAGGAAATTGAGAATATTGTGCTGATAAGCTAGGGCCAAAATACATTTGCCTGAATTAAGCAATTGAAACAGGCCTTGCTATTTTGAGTTGAGTGATTAACTATCTTTCATTGCCCCACTTCCTCCTTTCTCACTTTTACTACAGATTTAGACTCAATAATCAAATGAGGTAAATGAAGAAATTGCCTGTTAGACAATTACAGTTAGAAAACACATATAGTGATCAGAAAGATTGCATTGAGGAGGTAATGGTTGATCTGAATGTTTCACAGACGGAAAATATTTAGCTATTGAGAAAGTTGCTTCAAAGGCTTTATAACAGAAAGCACAACACGCCAGATAGCTTCACTGGGAGAAGTGGCAGTGAGCATGTGGAGGGTAGTGTCTAGGAAAGGGAAAAGGGTTATCTATGAAAGATACAATGAATATTAAATTAACAGTTCTTTCCTTGGTTCCTCTATGCCCTATTTCCAAAGATATACAGAGTATCAGAAATAAGGAAGCCAAGAGGGAAATGTGGTCTTGAAAGTGTAAGTAATTCCTTGAGGGGAAGTTGAAATCAATATGTTATAATAATGAGAACTAAAAATAATAATTGCTACAAATTACTTAGTGGCCACTAAAGGCAGTGTAATACTTTCTTGTTGAATTCTTATAATATTCCAGAGAGACTGGAGCTACGATTATCATTTTTATTTTGCTAAAGAAGAAATATGGTTGAGATTGGCAACGTACAGGCATTAACTCACGTCTTCTGACTCTAGAGTTCTTTTTTTTAAATAGTTTTTTAAAATTTATTTCTGAGAGAGAGACAGCATGAGCAGGGGAGGGTCAGAGAGAGGGAGACACAGAATCTGAAACAGGCTCTAGGCTCTGAGATGGCAGTCAGCACAGAGCTAGATGCGGGGCTTGAACCCATGAACTGTGAGATCATGACCTGAGCCAAAGTCAGAGGCTTAACCTACTGAGCCACCCAGGTGCCCCTGACTGTAGAGTTCTTAACCATGGCATTGCTATTTCCCAAAGAGCCCGATCTTGCTGAATATAAAATACTCCTGGGCCCCACACTAGAGGTACTACATTAGAGTCTCCAAAAAAGGAGCCAATAGTCTGCATTTTAAACAAGCGTGGTTTAAACACTTTGAGACTCTCTGAACTACCCAGTACTCCTTCTCTACAACTGCATGTATTCACATGATTCATGCAGCTCTTGACCAAGTTGTTGTCCTTTGTTTCCAAAGCTTAGTTATTGATTCTCTTCCATGAGGCTAGGCTCTGGCTGCCTGCTGGCCAAGGTTTGTTTTTGTTTGTTTGTTTGTTTGTTTGTTTGTTTACTGCATGGCTTCTTGGCCCTTTTGATCCATGCCTGATGTAGAAATTGTGACTTTAGACCTATACCCAGTTAGCACACATTATTATCTTTTTCAGGCCCCAAGTAGAGATTGTCCCCCCAGTAAGTAGAAGTAATCTAGCCTTCTTAAACAGGCAAAGGATAAAATGCACTGTCTGAAAGTACCCACCAGCTCCTTCCCTTTGATCTCCCACCTGCCAAGCTTCCTGATATGTCACTCTGGAGAGCACAGGTCAATTAGGGTTTTGAGGGGGAGGTATTATGAGAGGGTATAGAGTTGAATCAAATAAATGGAATAAATGTCTAGTGAAAAAAATCTTTATCAGTGTTGTGCTATGGCTTGTTAGGTAGTGAGCCATTCTCCAGTGGGCATAATCAAGCAGAGTCTGGATGCCTTATTGTCAAGGATACAATACATGAAACTGGATATAACTCTGACCTTACTATTAAAGAAAACTAAATGTTTAATTTCTGGCAAGTGAAAATTATTTATAAAAAATCTGTGCATTTCTTTAAAAACACTGTCTAGGTTTGGATTCATAAGGACACTTTTATATATTTTCTTGCTGTTTTATTATTTCACAAATTCTTTCCTTGTCAAAAGAAAGTTTTTGTGCCCAGCAACTTCAAATCTCTGCTATTAAGGCAGTCTGCCATGTTCTCTTGACAATTACCCCTCTTGATCTTGAACACTGATTTTGCTTTCCCTCTCGTATCTTTTGTAGATTTAGATGGCAGGACTGGGGGGTAGGAAATCCACATGACTCACTCTCCTTGCCTTGTGCAAGTTCTTACTACTCCCAGTCGGGCATTTAGGTTAATTAGACATGAATGACAATGATGTGAGTGAACTTATCATAGTTAATGTAGCTGTTAAGAAGACATTTCCATGCAGCATCTGTACATAATTTGGATAAGGAAGCATCAAACCTGAAATATATGCTTTCTTAATTATTTTTCAAGCCAAAATGGAGAGCATATTAGATTAATGTGGAAATTTTACTATGATCCTGTCAATTGGGAGTTGAGATTTATCTTGAACCCACACACTGAATTTACTGTGACACATGGCTCAGGTGTCCCCACTCAGAATTTTTTCTAAATAAAAGTGGGATGAAAGAAAATACCAGAGGTAGGTGAGTTACCAAGCTAAGAAATCAGGGAATAAGAAAGCAAAAATACAGAATTCCAACCAAAAGATGAAAAACAGAAACAGGTAATAGACTATCTTCAGGTAAATTTTAAACAACTTCAAAGATAACTTAGTCATGATTTACTTTATTTTTTTTTAATTTTTTTTTAATGTTTTATTTATTTCTAGGAGAGAGAGAGAGAGACAGCATGAGCAGGGAGGTCAGAGAGAGAGGGAGTCACAGACTGAAACAGGCTCCAGGCTCTGAGCTGGCAGTCAGCACAGAGCCCAACGCGGGGCTTGAACCCACGAACCGCGAGATCATGACCTGAGCAAAAGTCGGACGCTTAAGCGACTAAGCCACCCAGGCGCCCCAGTCATGATTTACTTTAGGCTGGTCAGATTATAGCTAGAGAGTAAAAGCAGTAACAATATAAAAAGAACTACCATTTATTAAACTTTTCTTTAAAATTTTCGATAGCATACTAAATATTACATTTAGTATAAATGTGTGTGACTGCACACATTGTAGTCAGTCCTTAAAACCAACCTTTGAGGAATGTAATGAAACATTCTGGTCTCTACTATGTGGATGTTGAGGTGAAAAACAGAAAAGTTAATTAACTTGCTGAAGGCCAAACAGTGGGCAGTTGTAGAGCTGAGATCTAATACAGATGTATCAAAACTCAAAGCCTGTTCTTTTAAAGCTATTAGGATATATGTTTTCCCTTTTTTATGTTTACTTATGGATCTCATTTTTCAAGATGGACATAGACAAACTGGAACCTGTCCAGAAGATTGACCTTAGTGGCAAAGGGTTTTAGAGTATTTCATATGAAGAAGGGCTGAAGGCCTTGGGGATGGCTTAGATCAATCAGGAAGAAGTTGAGAGCTATCCTCTAGTATTTAAAAATATCCATATGGATGGGGATTGTAGCTTCATTTTCATGGTGGGGGACCAGGATCTACTGGGAAAATGAGTTTGGTAAGGATGATTTCTAGAATATGTGGGACAGTCACTTGGTGGGGATCATGTAGAGAGGACTGGATGGATGTTTGGACTATATACATTTATGGTCCCTTCTAAGCCTTACATGTTATTAATCTAGGAAATAGAATTGTAGAGCAGTTCCAAATCACATCCAGCTTATGGCACATTTTCTTATACTACATATATAAAAGAATTTTTTTTTAATAGCCTGTCCTTCCAACTGGAAAGCAGCTATTTAGGGAATAAAAGCCTTGTCTAATTCGTTGTCAACTTTAGATCCCTTGCCTGGCAAACAATCCGTGCTGAAATGCTTGTTGAATGAATCAGTGAATGGTATATAATAATTTTAGGATGAAATCTTGAGAACAAAATGGCAGGTCCTACAATCTAGCAATGAGAATTTTTTTTTAGAAACCTCTTTTAAGGAAAATTCTCTCATGTCTTGTTTTCTTTTAGGTAGCCTTTACTTATTGATAAACCAAAAGAGTCTGTAACTGGAGTGACACTAATCATTTTCATGGAACTGAGAGTGACTCATAGTTTCAAATAAGCAGGCTTTCCAAAGAATCCATTTCTAACCTATGGATGTTCACAGTGGTTGCTCAAACTCCAACTCTTTTGGACCTCTGAGCTATGGGGAGCAGTGTGGTGAATGTGATACCCATATTTTGGGCCTCCCCTTTATTTTTGGTGTGAGACTAGCTTTAGACTCTTAATATAAATGTATTATCAGATCCCAAGACCATGATGGCCCATGGCATAATTAGGAAGTAAATGAAATTTGACTTTAATGCCTTCGAGCTGAACTTTTAATGTGTCTACCCTTATACTGCTTCAGATTCTACCCATGGGTCTTCATCCTTAAAGGTAAGGCACCAGGGGCAGGTGTGAGGAGAGAAAGGTGACTTCCTGGTGTGCCCAAATCTCATCACTCTTCTTGCTAGTAAAGACTGGTCTGGTCCTTACATGGCATGATTATAATTGCTTAGAATAGGTGTAAGCAACACATTTCTCCACCACAGAATCCTACAGTGTTAGCACTTTTAGTGGTTGAGTGGCTATCTAATCTAAGTCCAGCAAGGTTAAGTGTCCTGCCTCGGGCCAGTCCAGGTGGCCTACAGATGAGTCTTTCTTTTTCAGGCTTGGGCTTGTATTACTAAACCACACAACCACTTCCAAAAGTTCTTACTTAAATATTTGTCTCTTTTGTCACCTTTATTCTGAATACAATGAAATCATGTTTTTTAGGGCTCAGATTTTGGGGTCTTTTTAAAAAATTTTTTTTAATGTTTTATTTATTTCTGAGAGTGATAGAGACAGAGTGAGGAGGGGAGGGTCAGAGAGAGGGGAAGACACAGAATCTGAAACAGGCTCCAGGCTCTGAGCTGGAAGTCAGCACAGAGCCTGACGCGGGGCTCGAACCCACAAACCGTGAGATCATGACCTGAGCTGAAGTCAGACGCTTAACCGACTGAACCACCCAGGAGCCCCAGATTTTGGGGTCTTTTGAAAGGTTGTGAAGCTTTTGTCATGTGACTGTCTTTAAGTGTTCTTTCAGGGGTGGGCATTGCTACTTAGAGGTATATGCTCTTCTATGATTAAATTGTGGCTTTCTTGCATGAAGGACATTGGTTCCTGTTACTGTTGACTTCATTCATTTGCTTAAGAATCACATTACTGAGAAAGTAAAATTGCATAGAAAATATTAATAAAAAATGTTACAAATACTTGGAAGTCAGGATCATGATCCCTTATCCGTTTGGTCTCCTCCTGACTTGAATGGTATAAGACAGAAAGCAATGTGACCCATAGATTGAGGCCAGAATCATAGCCATGCTTTCAAAGTGCTTTCTTAAACAATGCAACCTCACAGTTTTTTTTTTCTTTGTTGGATTAGAGTTACCTCTAGGGACTGTTGTGTACAATAATCACATATCCATAGATTATTTTCAGAAATATTAGAGGCTTTGTATTACAAATGTCAATTGATGAAGCAGAATTTTTGGGTCATATAGGGATGGTCACTTTGTGGAGTAATCAGAACCATTTTATGCTATTTCCTTTTGTAGCACTCTCTTTCCTTACCTATTGTCTTGCCTGATTCTTTCTTAGCTTGTTTTTCATTCTGTGTACTAAACCCTATAGCCTTAAAACTGGGAGAGAAGATTGTTCATGGTTACCTCAGCAATTACCGCACAATGTCTTAAAATTTTTTCAAATTTGATGCCTTTAGCCAGATGTACATCACCTATTACCAGACTTCCTACTACTCTATTGTACTACACCAGGACTACATTTATATAACCAGTATGGATTCTATATGTCCTTGTGACCCTGATCTCAGAGGGTCCTGGTGGGCTACTAAGCTAGGGTGAGGCTCGTAGTACCTATGCAAGCTAACTAAACTCACTTAAACCCTCTGACTTATATTCGGGTCTATTTTAATGTTTCTTGAATTTTCTGTGATTTGCCTCTGTTGTATCATGCTCATCTAAAATACCATTTGAAGAGGTAAACATTTCTTACCTGTTCTAAGAGGAAATAAAAGAAGAATTTATTTCCACACTTAATTGCTGGCATGATTGTATGGCTATAAGCAAAGATTCCAGTGACAGTGGTAAAAAAAGGGAGCAGAGTGAGGGCATTTGGCTTGTTTTTCTCTTCTGGATATTGTTTTTCTGTAGCTAAGACTTTGGAGTTTTTGTTTTGTTTTAAAAAGTTTTAGGGGCGCCTGAGTGGCTCAGTTGGTTAAGCAGCCGACTTCGGCTCAGGTCATGATCTTATGGTTTGGGTTGTGGGTTCGAGCCCCGCGTCAGGCTCTGTGCTGACTCCCTCAGAGCCTGGAGCTACTTCAGATTCTGTGTCTCCCTCTCTCTCTCCCCCTCCCCTGCCTACGCTGTCTCTCTCTCTCTCTCTCAGAAATAAATAAAACATTTTTAAAAAGTTTTAATAAATTGTCCATATTTCTATTGATCAGCACTATTCTAGAAGGTAAGTTCAGTCTGTCTGTCTCTCTCTCTCTCCACACACACACACACACACACACACACACACACACACATATTTTTCTATAAAAGTTTTATACAAATATATACATTTCTGTTAACCACTTTAAAAAATAAAAGGGGTGAAATTAATTTTCACAATGTATCAGTGTATTTATTCAAATTAATTCATCCAAAATATTATCATTTCAACATGTGGCAGTAGTCACAATTCAAGTGCTTGATAAGGATATGTGGCCAGTATCCAACTGCATTGGACAGCACCATTCTAGAATGAGAAAGAGCTACATGGATTTTTCTCTGCACAAGCTTTGGCAAAATAGTATATTATAGAGAAATGAGCAATTTGAATCCTAGCTCTGGCTCTTACTATGTGGTGACTTTAAGGAAATTATCTTTCTGGGCCTTGGGTTTCTCATATGTGAAATAAAGAATTAGTAACTGTCTAGAGAGTGTGACATTTAAAAGAGATAACAGAGGGGCGTCTGGGTGGCTCAGTTGGTAGTGTCTGACTTTGGCTCAGGTTGTGATCTCACAGTTTGTGGGTTCGAGCTCACATCGGACTCTGTGCTGACAGCTGAGAGCCTAGAGCCTGCTTCAGATTCTGTCTGTCTCTGCCCTTCTCTGGCTCACACTCTGTCTGTATCTGTTCCTCTCAAAACTAAGAGAAATAATGTATATAAAGTGTTTAACACCCAGGCACTTGGTAAATTGTAGATACAAATATTCTTAGATTCCACTGAAGAGTTGGATGATATTTTTAAGTTTCTTCTCAATAAGGACTGGATGAAAACTATTAGCTAGGAGGGACAAGGCGTTAACTTATGTTTGGCATTGGTTTGGATCTTTGAGGTTCTCTGCATCCTCCGCTTTGGCCTGTGGTGTTTGCATTTTGATTGTTCACTTCCCTCTTCAGAGCCTTGCTTGTTATTTCCTGGCTGCTCTTCTGATGTTTCACCTTCAAGTTCTTGACATCTCTCATTCAGGATCCTTGCAATCAATCCTGATTTTACCAACCCCACCCCCCCACCCCCCACCAGCCAATTCTATTTGTGACTCACTGTCTAGGCTTGATGCTTGGGTTTTCTGCTTCTCTGGCATCAACCCTGGTTTTATTCTTGCTCTATCCCAGAAAATAAAGTAGGACAGATAACCCTGCTCACTGAATGCCTGAGAAGTGTGGGCTTTCTAAAAGTTTGGGGTGGTTTTTAGTATCTGTACCTCAGCCTGACAAGGAATGCCTTATGGGATTTAATTTGGTAGCCAAAGCAAACTAATTTGAAGTGGTGTGTGAGTGCAAAATGTCAAGATTTAACACAACTTCACTTGATGGTACATGGAATTTGCTTGACATGGGAATAATGAATGTGAGAGTAATGGTAGGGTTGTCCGTTGTTTAGAATATTTGGAGGATTGGGCCAATCCCAATGCCTCTTTGCTTGAAATGTTGCCCAAAGTCTGTGCAAAGGTGGGAGTATTGAGTAGAGAATCTGGGAAGGGAGCTTCTTGCTGCTGAGTGATTATAAGAGTGCTCATTATGGTAAATTGCTATTTTTTTGGTTGCATGTTAGACTTTTTTGTTTTGTTTTAAATGCAAAAATCTAAACTCAAAGAAGCTTTCCAATCCAATCCTAAATGAATGGCCCAGAAAGCATAACATAAAATAAACATGGCTATTTTCTTCTGAGAATTGCAAGAACAAAGTACCAATAAATACAACCTTTGTGAACATCTGCACATGATGTAACTCCTTAGCCATGCAGGGAACTTGTAGGCAAATTACTTATTTTTGCAAGTTGGAAAGACAAATTGTGAGACATCTGATCTTTGAAACAAGGGCCTTCTAAATTAGAGCTGTCCCAGTCATTGGCAGTGTCAGGGCTGATATTACTCACTTTGAAGAAACACAGATGGTTCAGAGTTGCACAGGGTGAGTTTATCAGTGGTAATGGTTAAGGGGGTGCTATCCATGAGAAGAGTGGCTGGTTTCACTTTGCTTCTTGGGGTCTCTGGCTTCATCCAAGTTTAAGAGCCAGTGCAGTTCCTGCGTTTTCCCCGGCTTTTCCTGAGGTATGTTCTTTCTTCTTTTAACACATTTCTGTCTGTAGCACAGATTTCATAACAATTAGGCGTAACCCTCAGCTAACTACCCTCTAGTTGTCATAACCAGCCTGTAACATCTTAATTTATTTAGGGCTTCTCATGGCTGTCTTTTATTTTCCAATTAAATTGGAAACTCCTCAAAACAGAGGCTATAATTTATACCACTTTAATCCCCAGCCCTGCTCAACAGGCATTTGTGGATTATGTTGATCCCAGAGTCAACTTCCAGAGTGAATGTTATTCAGTGAGGTGAGAGACAGCAGAGTCGAGGCTTTCCAGCTACCTGAGACCTTCAGTTGGTAGTTATCAACTACGTGTACTTTGTGGAAGTCACCATTCTCTACTTAAGTATCTAAGTTGTGTTCCTAAAAAACATACTGATATGTAATACCAAAGAATAAGATAAGGGAGAATTTCTTTTCATACCATGGACTTAAATTCCATAAATTCTCCTGTTAGTACATGCCTTGTGTCCTGAGGGACTGAAAGAGAAAAGAGTATGAATGGGTCAGCATAACCACCAGCCAAGACACACACATGTAGAAGAATGTTTATGACTTTTTTGGGGACTTGTTTTGCATTGTCTTGGAAATTACTAAACAGTTGAATTCCTGAGGTCAGAGGTTTGTCTTCTATATCCTTGTTCTTTCCCATAATCTCCTTTAATATTTTCT
This sequence comes from Proteles cristata cristata, assembly GCA_017311185.1. Taxonomy (NCBI): domain Eukaryota; kingdom Metazoa; phylum Chordata; class Mammalia; order Carnivora; family Hyaenidae; genus Proteles; species Proteles cristata. The sequence goes on along the minus strand of JAESUZ010003709.1, from coordinate 136,477 downwards.
TGCTGAATAAATGTGTCTTCTTTGCATATTTAAAAGGCAGTAAGTGTATCAATTATTCTTTTAAGGAATCTAGAAAAGTTTTTCTTAAGTGAATTCCTCTCAGTGAATATTCTAAACTTTTAGTATTCTATTTAAGACAGTACTCAAAGTTGTTACTTCAATTTTCTTTTTTTTTCTTAAATAGTTTATTGTCAAGTTGGTTTCCATATGACACCCAGTGCTCATCCACACAAGTGCCCTCCCCCATGCCAGTCACCCCCCTTTCCCTCTCCCCCACCCCCATCAGCCTTCAGTTTGTTCTCAGCATTCAAGAGTCTCTCATAGTTTGCCTCCCTCCCTCTCCCCAACTATTTTTCCCCTTCTTCTCCCACATGGTCCTCCAGTAGCTTCCTCCTAATCCACTTATATGTGCAAAAATATGGTAGCTTTCCTCCTCTGCCTGACTTACTTCACTGAACAAAATACCCCCTAGTTCCATCCATGTTGCTACACATGGCCAGATTTCATTGTTTCTCATCGCCATGTAGTATTCCATGGTATAGATAAACCACATCTTCTTGATCCATTCATCAGTTGATGGACACTTAGGCTCTTTCCATGTTTTGGCTATTGTTGAGACTGCTGCTAGGAACATTGGGGTACATGTGCCCCTGTGCATCAGCACTCCTGTATCCCTTGCGTAAATTCCTAGCGGTGCTACTGCTGGGTCATAGGGGAGTTCTACTGTTAATGTTTTGAGGAACCTCCACACTGTTTTCCAGAGGGGTTGCACCAGCTTACATTCCCACCAACAGTGTAGGAGAGTTCCCATTTCTCCAAATCCTTGCCAGCATCTAGAATCCTTTGATTTGTTCATTTTAGCCACTCTGACCAGCGTGAAGTGGTATCTCAGTGTGGTTTTGATTTGTATTTCCCTGATGAGGAGGGATGCGGAGCATCGTTGCATATGTCTGTTGGCCATCTGGATGTCCTCTTTGGAGAAGTGTCTGTTCATACCTTCTTCCCATTTCTTCACTGGATTATTTGTTTTTTGGGTGTGGAGTTTGATGAGTTCCTTATAGACATTGGATACTAGCCCTTTAGCTGATATGTCATTTGCAACTATCTTTTCCCATTATGTTAGTTGCCTATTAGTTTTATGGATTGTTTCCTTTGCCGTGCAGAAGCTTTTTATCTTGATGAGGTCCCAGTAGTTCATTTTTGCTCTTGATTCCTTTGCCTTTGGGGAGGTGTCAAGTTAGAAATTGCTGCGGTTGAGGTCAAGGAGTTTTTTTCCTGCTTTCTCTTCTGGGGTTTTGATGGTTTCCCATCTCACATTCAGGTCCTTTATCTATTTTGAGTTTATTTTTGTGTATGGTGTGAGAAAATGATCTAGTTTCATTCTTCTGCATGTTGTTGTCCAGTTCTCGCAGCACCATTTGTTAAAGAGGCTGTCTTTTTTTCCATTGATCACTCTTTCCCGCTTTGTCAAAGATTAATTGGCCATACATATGTGGGTCCAGTTCTGAGCTCTCTATTCTATTCCATTGTTCTATGTGTCTGTTTTTGTGATAATACCATACTGTCTTGATGATGACAGCTTTGTAGTAGAGGCTAAAGTCTGGGATGGTGATGCTTCCCATTTTGGTTTTCTTCTTCAATATTACTTTGCTACTTCAACTTTCTATGGTTTATCATGCCTTTAATTTATGGAAAACTAGAAGCCTTTAGATGTGACCACTCTCTAAAATTCTTTTTATAGTTTATTTATTTTTGAGACAGAGCATGAGCGGGGGAGGGGCAGAGAGAGAGGGAGACACGGAATCTGAAACAGTCTCCAGGCTCTGAGCTGCCAGCACAGAACCTGACATGGGGCTCGAACCCATGAACCGTGAGATCATGACGTGAGTCAAAGTCGGACACTTACCCGACTGAGCACCCAGGCGCCCCTAGATGTGACCATTCTCTAATCCACATTTCCCCATTGTATAAACACGTTAGGGTTTCTAATCTCTTTTATTCTTCAATACATTTCCTATTTAATCCCTTCTTACTGACTCTCTGTCCCCCATTGGCTACCTAACCTTTGTACCCTCCTGGTACTTCTCAGGCCTCCTGTCTATGGTAGGCTTCTCCTTTGCTTCTCCTTAAACACTGGCATTCCTCTAAGGATTTATCTTCTTCCACAGCTCTGCTAATGCCAGATTCCTTCCTTGTTGATCTCATCATGCCTCTCAGTCCTAACTATCCCTATCTCCTGGCCCAATATGTTGTGACTCCCAAATGTTTATTTTTAATCTAAACATCTCCTCCTGGGACTCAGAATCTTATATAAAAACACCTGGTGGTCAGCTTTATTGGTGATACAAGTTTGGGGCTTACTTATCCTTGCATTCCTAGGCACTATTAGGATGCTCTCAAATTGCCTGATTTTTCTTATATTTGGTAGCACACCTCCATTTTTGCAAACTAGAAAATAGAACCTTGAAAATGTTTGGATTTCAAGGTCAAAATGCTCCTTATAGTGTGCAGATTTGTGACTACTTATCCTGCGCAGAACCTTAGACATCTCTCCAGATATGTGGACATCCTTCACTGTGTCCATGGGATTAAACTCTCCCATCTGTGGTATCTCTCACGCTGTGAAATGCAAGCTCCTTCATGCAAAACGTCCTTTGTGAAATTGCACTATTGGATTGCTCTAGGATTAAAAATGACACTTGAGACCTGAGAATAAACTGACTTTGGAGCAAAGTTTTATCATTTTGGCTTAGGTTTGCAAAGAATGCAACATTCTGAGCATACGTTGAAATAAAGGGATGGGAAAGACCATGAACTATTACCTTGTTCACTCCCTCAGTCTCACATATAGGTGAAACTATGTTTATATTGCTATGTAAAGAGATTTCCCCAAATTTACATGGAATATGTTAATGTTCTTCAAAACTATTATCTTCAGTGGACTATCATTTGGTGACATCACAAAATATTTTGGGTGTCTGGGCCAATGTTCTTGGCAGTCGTGAAATTCTGGGACATCCTAGTACCATGTATCACTGGGTTTGAAACTTTAAAAATCCCTAGAATCCACGACCTTATGGTAGAGCTTATGACATCCTCATAGCTTGCAGATGGATACAGATGACCCTTCTGTATTTCCTAGTTAACATTCAGTGTTTAGAATAGTTATACTTTTTCTTGACAACCTGTCAAAAACCAATTTCATCTGCAGTTACTCTGAATGAGGTAGTATACTTTCTTTCTTAAAAGAAAGATTAAAAATGGGGCACCTGGGTGGCTTAGTCGGTTAAGTGTCCGACTTTTGCTCAGGTCATGATCTCGCGGTTCGTGGGTTCGAGCCCCGCATCGGGCTCTGTGCTGACTGCCGGCTCAGAGCCTGGAGCCTGTTTCAGTCTGTGACTCCCTCTCTCTCTGACCCTCCCCTGCTCATGCTGTCTCTCTCTCTCTCTCCTAGAAATAAATAAATCATTCAAAAATAAAAGATTAAAAGTAGTAAAGTTGTATGTTAACAACATGATTACTGAACTTAGACTTTCTCCATGTCATCTCAGATTAATTGATAAAGCATTGTAAAAGAGAGAGATTTGAGGCCTGTGGATGAGAGAGAGTGTCTGTGTGCCTGAAAGAAATAGATAGGTGTCAGAGGTGTTTTGTTCATGGACTTAATAAAATGAGTATTTGTCTTTTGGTAATTTTCAAAAAGCTATTATCCCCTGTATATGAGAAAGGAATTCTGCATTATTCTTTGCTTTCATAAGTGAGGAGGACAAGAAGCCCTTTTTCTAATTAAAATCTCATTTTATACTGATTTGATATGAAGAAAATTTTACTGGAGACTTCCACAGTTTTTAATATATGTAACAGTGATCTGTCTGGTGATACTGAGACTCTGTGTTGATACTAGTTCTGTACATTTATCACTTTGTAGTTCATATATTCATATATGTACAATGCAGACTTGATCCTCAGTGAAGTAATAATAAGACCATATTACTTTTGAGAGGGTAAGTGAATGATTTATTTTCTTTAATTTGTATCATTGTTACTATAGCTATTTATTACTCCAAATTAGTATCTTGAAATGAAGGTAATAGTAATATCGGACCATTACACTATAGTTTCAGAAGAACTGACAATTTATTACTTTCTTATTTGAGGTACTTTTCAAGTCATTTCAAGTTATTAGCACACTTATTGGAAGACCTAGCAATGGCTTAGGCTTTACAACAACAAAACAATCTCTTACTCTATGAGAAGATAAGAGACTATCTTTTTAAGATAGTCATAAAATAGTTTTATTACACTGTAGAAGTCTCATACTGGTGAATTAGGTACAATTCTCTGTGAAACAGAATAGTACTTCTTGGCTATATTCCTATATTTAACCAACTAATTGTTAGGAAATGGAGAACCAGAAAATGGAAAAAAAAAAAAAAAACCCACCCCAAACTCTTGAATTGCCAGTGAATGCTAAATGTACAGTTTGCTCTGACTTCTTTTTAGCATCTAGTTTTTAATGGCAACCTGCTGAAGATATTACAGTAAAAAATGTGTTGCTTGATAAATCAACATGGTGGATTTTTGTATTTTTCCAGTGAATCAGATGAGGCCAATGAAATGTTTATTCATCAGTCTTTAAGCATATAGAAAATATATAATTATAACTATTTTTTAGTATTATTGATTCTATGTTCAGGCCAATGATTATAGGGTATTCTTGACAATGGAATGGATTGAGTCTGAATTTTCATTTCGAAAGTATACTGTCGATGGCTAGGAGGAATCACATAGCCTATGGGTTAATGTAACCTGGTTGAAAATTATACAAATAGTTAAGTTACTTATTGAAGCATTTTCTTTTGTGCTAAGAATGTTGCTTCATCTTGGCTGATCATTAATGGGATTAGTATTTTTCTCGTTTAATCTTGGAGAAAACTAAGGTTCTAACCTATGTCTCTAAATCATTGGATAGGTTTATTTTTATAGCTTTAGCACCTAGGATAGCTCCTGGTGCTCGGTGACTATTTGATGAGGGGAAGACAGGTGATATGTTCAAGTACAGGCTAGTGAGAGGCAGAGCCAAATTTTCAAGTTAATCTAAAATCTCCTTACATTCTTATTCTTGTACCCTGTGTCTTCATTCAGTACCCATGTTTTGGACAGAGTTTATCCCACCAGGAAAAAACCAGTAGTATTTTTTTGTTTAAATGTCCAAATGTTTGTATTGGAGATTGTCTACCTTACCCCTAGTATGTTGGCTGCAAAGCCAGGGATCTCCTTGTGGGTGTTATATCTTCAGAACATCACCATTAATTGCCACAGTGTACTGCTACTCATCAAATGTATATTTCCTTTACCTTATTAGTAATATAGTTGATATGGAAGGATGCTTTGAAGTTTCTACTTCTAACTTCTATGATGTTGTCAGTTTTTAGTGTCCACAAAGCATGGCCTTGAAGATACAGAATCTTTAGTAATTTCTGATGATGGATCTTGAAAAGAATAGCAGGCCTTGCCAAAAACTGAGCATTGTTTCTCGAATCACTTAGGCTATTATTATTTCATTGTCTGAAAGACATAGAATTTGAGTGTAAATTACAATCAGCTTTGTAGAGAAGAGCTTTTGCTCTTCAGCTTCCTCAGAAATTAAAGTAAGAGTGAAGTTTTTGACTTAATGAGTGCAATTGCATTTTTAACTCAACATGTATGTAATAGCTGACATACAAACTGTGGAGACTTTAAATGACTCTTTCTTAAAATTAGAGAATAGCATGCAAATCAAGCAATTTCTCCAAGACTATTAAATTTGACATGAAAATATAAATAATTCAGGGCCTTTTTAGGGGTATGGATATTGAGTATCAGAAAGAGGATTTATTAAATTTATTTTTTAAATATTTATTTGCTGTCTACTATGAGCCAGTTGCTGTTCTAGACCAACTAGCTTGGAACATGGTGGTGAGCAAGACAAAAGGTTCCTCATATGGAATTTAGATGCTAGTGGTAAGAGTCAGAAAACATACAAATGAACACACAAACACATATCACTGAGAGTAATGTTCATTGACTGGAAATAAATTGGGTGCTAAGCTATAAGCGATAATCAGGGAAGCCTCTTTGAAGACTTTGAACAGAAATCTGAAGAAGGAGAGGGACTTCCAGGCTGCAGAAACTGGCAGTATAAAAAACTTGAGGATTTTGGCACTTTTAGAAAGGAGGTGAGTGGGTCATGGTAAGGAGTTGAGATTTTATTCTGAGAAACAGTACATTGGAAAATTGTAAGTAGGCAGTGGTAGGATTTGCATGTAAAAAAAAAAAAGAAAATGATGGCTCTTTATGTTATTAGAAGAAAATATTCTATGGTGAAAGAGTGGAAGCAGAACAGTCAAATAGGAGGTCATTGTAGTAGTGAAGGCTAGACGTGGGAAAGAATGCGGGTGAAAAAAATGGATGGATTTAATTTATATTTAAAATGTTGAGCATAGGTTGTGCTGAAATGTTGGAAATGAGAGTGAGAGAAAGAGGAATCACAAGTGACTTCTGAATATTTTCACTGGTTGGATGGTGGTACAGTGGAGAATGGGAGAGGAAGAGTGGGTTGGGGAGAAGGATGGAAATGCATAACTTTACTTTTTAAGGTTGTGAAATCTATTAGTCATATCTAATTGGAGATTTGAAGTTCTCAATTGAATGTGAAAATCTGGCTCCAGTAAGATGTCAGGGTTGGAAGGAAATTTTGTGAATGAACAGTGAGATCATATCGAAGCTGTGGGACTGGATGAGATTATCTGGGGAGAAATTGTAGACAGAGAAGAAGGCTCTTGCAGACCCCCAATGTGATAGCCATTCAGAGGCTATCCAGAAGAGCAAATGTTAGCAAAGTGTCCTGAGAATGAGAGCCCAGTAAGGTAGTAGGAGAACCAAGAGTCTGAGGGCCTTGGGTTCCTCAGTTTCAGAAGAGGGAGAAATGCTTCAAAAGGAAGGATATGGTTAATTGTGTCTATGCTACAGAAAGCTCCAGAAAATGAGGACACCAAAGTTAATGCTAGCATAGGAGATGGGGTCTGTGCTAAATTTGGAACTGAGCATTGATAATATGCCATGTCACATTTTGAACTGGATGGTCATGTAGACAGTATGTCATGGTACTGATTTTTTAAGGTTGTGACAATTCGTGATTTTTAAAATGTACAGTTGATGTAATATATGTTTCTCAAGTTCTATATAGGTTGATGTAATATATGTTTCTCAAGTTCTATATAGGTTAGCTAGAATTCTTAGATTGAAGTATTATGCAGACAGCATGGATTTAATAGGTTACTAAGAGGCTGGATTATTCCTATAGTACCATACCAGAAAAATAGAGGTTCTTTAATGTTAATGCCCTATGGTTAAGTCAACAGGTTGCATTTAAAAAGTTTAATTGGCAGAACTGCAGAGCTGGAAGCCCTATCCATTGCCATAGCCATGTACTATAAAAGTCATGAAACTCTATTTGATAGAAGTTGTACTGCTATCCTAGTCATGTATAGTAAATAAGAAAAATGTGATGCCTATGCATTAAAGTAGTCAAAGAAACAGACTCCATTCTCGAAAATGATATTATGGTAGATCTGTGGCAGGTTATATAGCTATGTAATCATTAACTGACATGGTCTGTCATTAACTGACATGTCATTAACTGACATGGTCTAACAATCCAAAATTGTCTCTGGATGCTGTGGGAGACATAATGTAACAGAGTTTTGTGACTCTAAAGCATTTGCTTAGGGCTGTGCCTTCAATTCAACTTTAAATACCATTCTGTCTTTTCTCATTTGAGAAGAATAATTCATTTTTATTGGGCAAGTACATGTGCTGTCCTCAAATAGCCTCTTAAAGAAATCAAGGTAGGGGTGCCTGGGTGGCTCAGTCAGTTAAGCATCTGACTTCAGTTCAGGTCATGATCTCACAGTTTGTGGGTTCGAGCCCCACATTGGGCTCTGTGCTGACAGCTAGCTCAGAGCCTGGAGTCTCTTTCAAATTCTGTGTCCCCCTCTCTCTCTCTGACCCTCCCCTGCCCTGCTCATGCTCTCTCTCTCTCTCTCAGAAATAATTTAAAAACAGGAAATCAAGGTACTTTTCACTGTAATTCCATTGTGTCTTTTTTTTTTTTTCTACTCTAGGAGTTCTGTATGTTGGTTTTGCCACAGTTAGCAAGTGTTAATAAAACTTAGAGAATGTTTTTCAGTTACAAAGGTGGAAAATAGAATCAAAATTATTGTTCAAAAGTGAAATTGAAGAGTTGAAACCTGGGAAGCAAATTTGGCAACATTAGAATAAGTCTACATAGAAAATATACAAAAAACACTACTGGGAAAAAAAGGATAAGTCAAGTAGACATATCTAGGCATAGATTTTATAAAGATCGTGGAAAAGTGACCAGTAACTCTTAAAAGAAAATCTGACATATTTGTCATAAGTAAACCAGGAACTGGTAATCATATCCACAACTCAAAATTCAGTACTGGATAGCTAATTTAATGAAAAACTTGATGTGATCTTGGTGTTTTAATGATGGAAACAAAGAGATGGTATTGGCTGCTTGCCTGAAAATCCATTAATCATTCAGAAATTAATGGATATTAATGAAAGTCATGAAGTAAAAAAATATAAGCATCACAGAAAAAGACATGGGCTACATACAATGTTACATGTCAATTGTATCTTAATTAAAAAAAAAAAAGAACATTTGCCTTCAGTTATAATAAGGGAAATGCAAATTGAGACCAAAAATGGATACCATGTTATACTCACTAGAATGTAAAAAAAAACTTTGGGCTTTCAATACCAAAGTTGGCAAGTATGTAGAGTAATGGAAACTCATCCACTCCTGCTAATGGTGATGTAAATTTGGACAGCCACTTTGGAAAACAATTCAGTAGTATCCTGCAAAGTTAAACACACACATTCCATGACCACCAATTTCTTTCTGTATAAACTCTAGACAAACTCTTAACATATGTGAACCAGGAGACATGTATAAGATTATTTCTAGTTGTATTATTTATAATGAAAAAAAAAAAAAAAACTACAAACAACCCAAATGTCCATTGATAAGAAATGGATGAATGTATTTTGATAAACCCACACAAGGGATCATACAACTGGGAAGATGTATGGATGCAGTTGGATGCAGTGACACAAACATATCTTTTGAAATGTAAGGTTGAGTGAATAAAGCAAGTTTCAGGATACTATGCACAGTATGATACTATATTTATAAAGCTTAAACCAAGAAAATTGAAATAATACATTGGTACAGGATACATATATATGTGCTGAAATTATTTTTAAAAAAGAAAAGTTACTGGTTACTTTTGGATGAAGAGAAGCAAGAGAGAGCTGGGAAGGACCACAAAATAGGTTTAATAACAGTGTAATGTTTTTGTTCTTAAATTAGTGATTCATTTAGTAGGTGGTGGTTCACATTTATTTTATTTTATTTTATTTTATTTTTTTTTAATGTTTTATTTATTTCTAGAGAGAGAGAGAGAGACAGTGAGCAGGGGAGGGTCAGAGAGAGAGGGAGTCACAGACTGAAACAGGCTCCAGGCTCTGAGCTGGCAGTCAGCACAGAGCCCGACGCGGGGCTCGAACCCACGAACCGCGAGATCATGACCTAAGCGAAAGTCGGACGCTTAACCGACTAAGCCACCCAGGTGCCCCACACATTTATTTTATTATACTTTCTAACTATATACACATTACCAATTTGTATGTATCAAATAGTAGAGAAAAGCAGTATCTCATGAAATCAGTTATAATGAGAATCCTCTTGACTGACAGTAGAGTACTACCTAGGTTACCATGTTCTTAAATAAGTCTATTTGTTATACTCTTAGATAACTGTTAGATAACCTCCATTTGCTAGGTAAATCACAACTGTCTTGATGGCAAACAAAATAACATAGATAATACAAACAGTTACATTTCTTTTTGAAAGCTTAGCTCAAGTTCTGGGGTCCTTCAGAAGCCAGGATATTTGCTTAGCATTTTGGTTTGGGAGTCCTGTTGTTCAGTGCCTGCCGAGCTCTCTCCCTTTCTTCATTCATTCAATTTTAGAAATACTGGCAAGGTAAGAATAAAGAAAATCAAACCATCTGTAAGGTATAAGCAGATAGTGCAGAAAGTACTAATTAAAACAAGCATATTGAATCTCTGGTAACCTAAGCTCTCAAAGCAGAAGGATTGTCAAGGGAGGAGCCTCCAGCCGTTTAAAGTGGCCCTGTAATATCAGGAACAATGATGTGAATGTGAATCTAAGCACTTGTCAAGTGCAGTGTGTTTAACTGAAGAGATAATTGTATGCAAGTGTATGAGATCCTGGGTAGATGAAAAACATGGAATTTGGTAGATTATTAAATATTTCATAATGTTTTTTATATTCATGAAAGTGTAATCTAATTAGATCTTGGCTTAGTTTGTGCTTTTGACTGCCATTGCTAATTTTTTTTTATTCTGGAATTTTATGAACTCCCAACCCAGAGTCATTGCTTTCCTTGTACACTTCATACTTAGCTTTGGCTAAGTTTAAGGCTTTAATTGCTATAAAAAGAAGTGAAAAGTAACATAAAGAACTGGCTCCCTATTGCCTCCACTAGCTAGGAGCATAGATTTTTGGTACCATCCTCTGGACAGTTGTATCCCTTCCCTCCCCTCCCTTTGGCTCTTTCATTCCCTCCTATTTTCCCTCCCTCCTATCTCCTTCTCCGTCTCCCTCTTTCTCTCCCCTCTGTCTCCCCTTTCTCTAATTGCTGTTTGGATTTGTGGTCTTAGTTTTAAGAAATCCTTATTTACAAGACAATCTTTCTTTGGGGTGTGGAGTAACTTCTCTATAAAACCAAACACTTGAGGAGTTTGCATGAACTGTTTTTTTTAATACATTAGTTACCAGGCTACATTCTACTTCTTACTAGAGTGCCTGGACAGTCATGCTTTTATTCACTCATTCATCCAGTACACACTGTATTGAGAACCTACTACATGATAGTGCTGTGGTGGACTGCTAGGATACAAAGTTGAAAATAACGCAGCCCCAGCCTCTGAAGTTGTTTGTTTTTTTTTTTAATTTTTTTATGTAGGAATTCTCCCAATTTATGATTTAGAAGTATGAGCTGTCAAATATATGAACTCTTGGGGTTATCTAAAATAAAGACAGTTGTCATTCTTGGAGATATTGGCCTTTGTGTCCTCTCTAATTCTCTACTGCACTGTTTGAGTGCAGTGTTTGAGATGACTTTGGAACCCTTGAGAAAATCCCAGGTGCCAGGTCTTAAATTTATTGCAGCATTATTGAAATAGCCAAGAAATGGAAACAAATTAAGTATCTGTCAATGGATGAATGAATAAAGAATGGATAAAGATCTATTGTATATCATGGATATATATACAATGGAATATTATTCAGCCATAAAAAGAGGGAAATCCTGCCTTTGTGACACCATGGAAACTTGAGGGCATTATGATAAGTGAAGTAAGTCAGACAGAGAAAAACAAATATTGAATGATCTCACTTATGTAGAATCTCAAAAAGTGGAAGTCAAAGAAATAGAGTAGTATGTATTGCGTACTTGAAAAATGCTAAGAGAGTAAATCTTAGATGTTCTCACCACACACACCAGAAAAGGTAGCTCTATTAAGTGATAGAGGCATTAACTAACCTCATTGTGGTAATTATTTCTTAATATTATCAGTATTTGTTTTCAGTTTATATTAGCAAGACTTGATGTTTATATATTAAATCATCACATTGTACACTTTAGCTTATACAATGTTACCTGTCAGTTATATTTTAATAAAGCTGAAGCAAAATCTAGCCACAAGAGCCTAGAGAATCATTGGACTAGTTTTTATGAGATCTGTTTTACATTCTGAGTGTGTGAATAGGTAGTTGAAAAGAGTGAAAGTGTGTGCTTTGTAGTGGAGGCGTGAAAGGATATAGAAGGACTGAATTTTTAAAATGGAATTAAAAATGTTGTCACTAACTTGTTGCTTTAGGGACGGTACCAAGTCATTGGGGATCTCTGATATGTCTTAGTTTTGTTATCTGATCAAAAATATATTTATGGTCTCTTTCCATCATCTCACTAAATTCATAATTTCCATTCCCTGTAATCCTCTGGCCGCCTGGCTCTCCCTCTGTCCATCCGTCCGTCCATCCATCCATCCATCCATGCATCCTTCTTGACTGCCTTTTGGATAACAGATGCTCTGCAATTGCAGTGTCTATAAGGCCTCTGTCTTTACAGAGCTTAGATTTTGTTCTGTCTGTGCTCCTTGTGTTCATAGAAGGAAACTAAGATAAATACACCCCAAAGATAGTGAAGGTGGAAATTTTAAATTGCAGTAAACATGCTGAAAAAGAGGCCTGTTTATCTGCAAAATGTTACCAAAAGATGACCACATGTTAGTTGGCTTAATAAACAGGATTTTTTTTCTGTACCCATATTTTCATTAGTTCTAAAAGCAGTATCAGTTTGATTGCAAATGCAGGATATGGATAGGAGACACATTCCTTTAAATATTCAAAAGAATACAGGATTGTTTTAGCTGTGAGCTTTGTGTTAAAAATAACAGAAACCATGCATACAATCCTTACTTTGAAATTTCTATAAATCAGGGAATTTTGTCTACCAGACCACCAATCTTTTGTTAATAAGAACATGAAGTGTTATAGGCAAATAATCATGTTTATTTACAAATATCAGGACTTCAAGTAACTGACAAATGACTACATGATCCTTAGAGAAATGTTCTAAATGTAATATATCTATTTTTAAAATGTCTTCACTATTTCTCTTTGTGCTCCTCAAAATGCAGCACAGTCTCTTTGCTGCTGAGCTGCATTTAAACCTATATCACTGAATACCTGATTTTTATTTTGGAGGAGATCCAATGCAAATACCCCCATTAATGCAATACATGCAAAGGTCAGGAGGTCCAAAGTATGGTCCCACAGCAACTGGCCTTTGTTTCTCTGGAGCTTGGCAGTCTTTACTTTCACTTTTTATCAGCAAAACTTTTCTATTTAATGATGTATGTTATGATGCAGTTGTTGCAGGAAATGCTATTTAGGAATTTCTGGTTTCCATTTAGAAAAACTTCAGTTTTGATGGTATAATGGTTTGGAGGCTATTTTTCAGGAAAAATAAAGCAACCATCGGAAAGTAAAAGTGAACAATTTTTCCTAAACAACTATCTAAGAGCAGTTCATTTAGCTATCAAGATGTCTTGAAACACACAACTAATTTTGAGTATGTCTCTGTTTCCATGATTACATAATAGCAGAGTAATTTTGGAGAAACTAAAATGTAGGAAGTACATTTTATTATACATCAGATATTTTTATGTATGTGTTTATAAATGGAGTCATTTTACAACATTCGAAACCACATGCAACCACAGAAACCACATGCAAATTTGCTATCTTCTTTCTGGTAAAATGGAAGAATTGTTTCTACTGCTGTTAAAAGTCAATCTATCCATCGTAGTTTGGATCTCATTTCCTTCCAAGGCTTTCATCGCGCCATTTTCCCCTCTCAGTTCTGAATGATCGAGTTCTCCCTATGCATCAGGTTATTCCATCGACATACACATTCTGCTGTATCTCCTCTACCCTTTGTCTCCCTATCACTACCATCCTATTTTCTGTATCCACTTCTTCATCTTTTCATCCCACTCCAGTGGGTCTTTTGTTCCTCCACTTCACAGTAGCTCTGTTTTTCAAGATCATAAAGGCTTGCTTCCATGCTGCCCAGTTGAATCCAGGGTTTCTAGTTGAGTCCATTTTACTCAACACCTGAACAACAGTCAAAACTTTACACTCAGTCAAGCATCATCTTCTTGGGACACCATTTTCTCTTAGTGCCCTTGACCCTACTCTCCTTTTGACCTTTCCTTCTAAGTCTTCTTGTATACACTTCATACTCTTCTTCCTCTGATACACCTCTGAAGGTCAGAGTACACCAGGTCTTAGTCTTCTGTATTCATAATCTCATCCTGAGTTAGGGTTGCCACATTGAACAAATAAAAATATAGAATCAGTTAAATTTGAATTTCAGGTAACTTTTTTTAGTGTATTTTTTCCCATGTAATATATATACACATATATATCTATGTATTGTCTGTTTTTCTGTTTGTCTGTCTATCGATCCATTCCATAAACTCTAGGGTTATACTTTAGTATAACTATGTTGCTTGCAGTGTTTGGGACTTACTTATACTAGTAAATTATTCTTTGTATCTGAAATTCAAATGTAACTAGTGTCCTGTATCTCATCTGTAACCCTTTGCTGGGTGAACTCTTGGTTACTTGGTATTAAGTATGATCTGTATGCCCTAGAATTTACCTCTCCCTAATTCTAGTTTTGGGCTCTCAATTTCATAAGTAACATCTTGGATAACTGTCTCCTCAAATTTAATATGTTCAAAAGAGAATTGCCCATTTCTATCCCTTCTCCATCTTACTAATGACACCAATATTCTTTTTAACATCCTCTCATCAATCTTTGGTTAAGTCTGAAGATATAAACAGGAGTATGTACTTGTCTTTACCTTCACTGATAGCTTCCTAGGTCAGGCCATCATAATAACTTGCCTAGACCATGGCCTCAGCTTCCTAAATGTTCCTCTTGCTTCTAATACATCTGTCTCCCACAACTCTTTAAAGTGATCCCCAAAACTGTCACTCAGATCATGTCATTTGCCCTGTTGTTTCAAACCTCCTAATTCCACTCAACAGTAACTTCTTATTGCACTTTAAATACACTCAAATTCTTTATCATAACCAACAAGACCTCCATGGTCTGATGCTTGTCAGTACTATTTTTTGACTCAAGTTGCTTCCTCAAGCCACACTGCCTTCTCTCTATTTCACTATTTCTGTGCCTTTATTTTTCCCAGAATATACTGTCTCTTCTTTATTCTCATGGATGGTTTCTTTGCCTAATATCATCATTAATATCTTTATCATTATCTTATCTAATACTACTTTCTAACTTCCACCCCACTGTCACTGTTTATCACATGACTCTTATATTTTCATCACAGCATCGATCAGTATTTGAAAATTTCACAGTGATTTATTTAAGTATTCATTAATTTTCTCTCTCCTGGAACATAAATTCCAAGGGAAGAGGAACCTTGTTTTATTTTGTTAATTATTTTTATCTACAGGCTGTGTAATAGAACATAAGTCCTCAAATATTTGTTGACATTTGAATTCGTGGTTTTCTCTAATAAATGTGAGACACAGTACATCATGAGAATTCCAGCATATTACCCTTAGATGGATTTGAAGATAGGTATAGAATAAAAATATTTCCACTGTATTTTTCCCCCACTGGCACTTATACTATGATGTTGAATTGGATGTATTGGTGAAAAAAACAGCAATCAACACCAAGGAAAACACTGAAAATGGTTTCATCTGCTGGTATGAGCTGGCTCTGTCCCTGAGGAGAAGCCTGACATATTATAGCTAGTCAGGATCTTGCAATGTATTGTCTTTCAAAGTCAAATTTCAGCCTGTCAAGAGGTGGAGAAAATGATTTGTGACCTGAAGAGAAGGTAGATTAATATTTTTGAAAAACGGTGCACTAAACCCCCTGTAGCTACTTGTTTGTTCCACTATTAAGACCTTCCTCCTTCGGGTGTAGGAAATGCTTTGCACAAAACACCATCTTTGGTTTGTATATAGACATTTCCCCTGCCCCAAGATGGGGTTTTCCAGTGAGGTGTAACATTCATTAGCCCCTTTGGACAATGCAGTTGCTGAAACAGACTTGTGGCTGTATCTTACACCTTCATTTCAGTGTCAGACTGCTCTGGGTGTCGGGGGAAGCTGTGATGTATGAAGCAGAAAGAAGATTGATTTTCTACAAGGTACCTTGTACCTGGAGTAATGAGAATGGCAAATTACTTGCTCACTGAGCAAACATGACAGGAATGTCATAGAGTGAATTTATATTTATGCAAACACATTAGGGTCACATAGGTGGGAATTCCACAAAGTGACCTTATCTCTGGAAAATATCCCTCAAAATCATCACCTTATGCTACACTCAGCAAGAGCTGTGTAGTGCTGCTTAAAAAACAAATACTTTTAATGAATAATGTAATGCTCATGGTATAGTAAGAACTAGGATAAATTGTGGTGCCATTTTAAAATGAGAGTCTTCAACTCACAGGCTATTTCTGGTGTTCATCTTGGATTTTGTGGCAGTGGAACATAAAATATCAACTTTAATAGAGTCAGAGAAATGGAGTGATTTATCCTAGTCATTGTGGGCCTTTAGAACCTCTCATTTGGTAATGGAAAAATATCAGTCGTTGATGGGGAAGCAGATAATTTTTCTATTCTTTAGGCACTCCAATGCATAGAGAGCCCAGTGCTTCTCAGAACATTTGAGGCAGACAGAAAAACAAAAAATCTTTAAGAGACAGAAGGAAATGCTGGTAATATTCATTTTAAACATTTCAAGATTTCCGATGTACCAGTTTATACAGTGCACTTTAAAAAGCACTACTTGGGGTGCCTGGGTGACTCAGTTAGTTAAGTAGCTGATGTTGGCTCAGGTCATGATTTCCCAGGTCATGGGTTTGAGCCCCACATCAGGCTCTGTAGAGCCTGGGGCCTACTTTTATCCTGTATTTCCCTTTCTTTCTGTGCCCCTCCCCCATTTGTGCTCTGTCTTTCTGTGTCTCTCAAAAATGAATAAACATTGAAAAACAATTTTCTAAAGCACTGCTAATGCTCTTAGCTGTAAAATATTAAAAGAGCATTAAAATGACAATAATTTTGTTAGTGAGTTTAAAAGTTTTCTGATTTTGGGGGCGCCTGGGTGGCTTAGTCGGTTAAGCGTCCGACTTTCACTTGGGTCATGATCTCACGGTTCGTGGGTTCGAGCCCCGCATCGGCTCTGTGCTGACTGCCAGCTCAGAGCCTGGAGCCTGTTTCAGTCTGTGACTCCCTCTCTCTCTGACCCTCCCCTGCTCATGCTGTCTCTCTCTCTCTCTCCTAGAAAAATAAATAAATAAATAAATAAATAAATAAATAAATAAATAAATAATTCTATATGCCAATTATTGCCGGGAGCCATACCAGCCTCTCTGGATGGCAGTCACAGCAAGGAAGTGACAATGTTTGCAGCTCCTGCCATGAGAAATGAAAACTGGTATCTCCTTCTGCTACTATTGGCTCATATTGGATATAAGCCTACTGGTATTGACCAGGCCTCACAATATTCCATATCAGACCCATATTCTGAATACAGATACCTCATAAGGAAAAGCATATTCCTGCCTTTACAAAAGAGACTTTAGATGAAAGCTCTATGGGCAATTGTCAAAAGGCTCTTCCTATGGGCCTTGCAGACCCAAGGCTTAGATAATAAAGGGGGTTAAGAACACAAGAGTTACAACTGAGCCTGGCCCCAAGACAAAGAGCCTATTTTGGGGTTAAGAGCAGAACACAGCTACTACATATATCTTTGCTAATTGATAAAGCATAGCAGTCCCTTCCTCAAGGGCTGCATTCCACAAACACCCTCCCTTACACTGGCAGCTGGGATGAGGATAGATAAGAGTAGCTAAAACATAAACCCAGGTGCAAAGACTGACAATTTAGGGCCCCCATGTTAGTTTCCACAAATAAACCAATTCAGAAACATTTATCTTCTTGAGGGCCAGACAGAATAACTCCTAGCTTATCTATATACAATTTAACTTGTATGTTATGCTGTTTTTCACTAAGAACATTCTGTTATTTCCTTGGTCGAAATAATTCTGTAATTGATATCACAAAAGGCCTCCCATTATAAGAAATTCCTTTCTATGACTTCATCTTGTTGCTGAACCTTTAAATAAAGATACAAAAACCGACAGGACAGAGATGCCTGCCTGGTGATCAGAAAGAATCTCGGGGCTCTCTCATACTCTTTCACCGACACCGTCCATCCTTCAGGGACCCCTGGACGTGTCGGAGCCGGCGCGGTCTCCAACAGGATTTATAATAATTTTTTCTTGTTTGATATTCATTTGTTGATCATTCATTGCATTTGGTGCTGTGTTTAATATAAGGTGCACAGAGATCAAAGGCATCATCTGACTTCTCAAGTAGCACATTCCTAGTGTCTTGGGTTGTAAATGTAAAATAAATCTAGAGAAAATAAACCTTGTTAAGCCTCAGTATGGCGACTCTGCCCTGGGGAACAGAGCAGGACACAGCATTCTAAGAGAAGTGTTATTTATCTGCTTTTGCTTCCTATCGTCTCCAGAATAGGGACTGGAATGCTCAGTGGGGTCCAGTTAGTCTAAATAGTCTAAATAAACAACAAATGATGGCATCTTTTAATTTGGTACCTTATGGCACAACAGAATGTGCATATGTTATTATGTGTCATGTACCATCTTAAGTTTTTCATTTGTGTTAGCTAATAATCATGTCACTCCTGTTAGCTAGAATCCGACATTAGCTTCACTTTGCAGATGAGACAAATGGAGAATGAGATGAAATAACTTTGCCACATAGACAGTTAGCAGTCAAAGCTGAAATGCTGTAGACACCTTATGGGGCATCCCGTGACTCCTGGGGAGTTTAACCTCCTGAATCTACATTTTGGAATAAGAACCGTACTCTGAAATTCACCACATGACTAGGGCATGTTTATAGATAGCTATACATAGTATAGAATGGAACTTGGTATTCATTTCTAGGATGCAGTCACTACGAATCTGGTAATACACCTTGGTGCACTCCGAATTTCTCTTCCTTTAGGTACTTTTAACCTCCTTTGTGTTCACACTATTCTTGCCTCATGTCATTGTGTGTTGGATTGCTGCATTCTGGCTTAGGGCCCCTAATTTTTATTCTAAGAGTCTTTTTATCCACTTGATCTTCTAAAGTGCAGTCTTCACTGAATTTCTAATAAAGATTGCATCCTTTAAAAGCTTTGAAAAATGTGAGTTGTTATATATACTTGTTATGCTCACTTTGTCTGCTTTCTTTCTTTGTAGGATGCTGTGCTTACGATTATTTCCTTCTGGTTTGGGTGATCTTTTCCATGGGGTGTGTTCTTCTTTAGGCTGCAATTAATATTTCAGCTTGCTTTCAGTGGGAAGAGTCCTGATTAGGGCCAGGGCTAATGACATACTGCCCATTTGTCAGAAACATGGATGCCTCCTGGCTTTAATCGGTTAGGGACTTGCTGGTTTCATTATTTCATCTCTCTGCCTATTGTGTGGCACTAATAACGAAAAGTAGTTAATACTTCAGTGTTTTCTGTATGTCAGATGCCAATCCAAGTGCTTTATGTGTCTTAACTAATTTGATAAGAAAACTAGTCCTATTAAGTGGTAAGAATTATTTTCCACATTTAACAGGTAAAGGACTTTTACACAGGTAATAAGCTGTCAAGGCTGACCTAGTGCTTCAAACCTCCCTGCTAAACAGTTACTGATATATAGGAGGCCAATCCAAATTGTCCTGGGGAATGGCAGAAATGCCTTCTTGGAAAAGTTAACAATCAGTTTCAACATGGTCCTGATTTTTACATTTGGTCTTCTCTGTGACTATTCTAATTATTTATTAGATATGGCAGCTCACCCACATAGTATTTACTTGTTGAGCATTTATTATGAAAGAGGCTCTACTGTAAGCCCTTTATATGTGTTAACACATTTAATCCTCACAAGTCTTTAAGAAAGGCATCACTGGGGTACCTGGGTGGCTCAGGAAGTTAAGCATTTGTCTCTTGATTTCCACTCAGGTCACGATTTCACTGTTTATGAGTTCAAGCCCCAAGTTGGGCTTTGTGCTGATAGGGCAGAGCCTGTTTGGGTTCCCTCTTTGCCACGCCCCTACTTGTGTTCTCTCTCTCTCTTTTTCTTTCAAAATAAATAAGCTTAAAAAAAAAAAAAAAGACATGGGGTGCCTGGGTGGCTCAGTCAGTTAAGAGTCTGACCTCAGCTCAGGTCTTGATCTCATGGTTCGTGGGTTCAAGCCCTGCGTTGGGCTCTGTGCTGACACAGCTGGCTCACAGCCTGGAGCCTTTTTCAGATTCTGTGTCTCCCCGTCTCTCTGACCCTCCCCTGCTCATGCTGTCTGTCTGTCTCTCTCTCTCTCTCAGAAATAAATTTAAAAAAAATTTTTTTAAAAGAAAGACACCATTATTTCCCCCGACTTCATAGTTGAAGAAATGAAAGTTCTTGCAAATTTTGTCCAGTGGCCCAAAATTGGTAAATGTCAAAACTATGGTTTGATTCCAGGAAGTCACTCCTGATTTCCATACCCACCATTCAGTATAGCCATTCTACTGTCACTGTCAAATAAGGTAGTCATAATTCTAGCTGATGCCCCAAGCTTACTAGTTCACTAACCATTCTATTTTATTCTCTAATATTTTAAATGTCTTGTAAGAGCTACAATATAAAACAGCAAAAGTGAAGAACTAATCTTTTTGTATGTACATCTATTTTTTCTGTTTTGAGAGAAAGCATGTGCATGTGTGCATGTGCATGGGCACAAGGAAGAGTGGAGGGAGAGAGAGTGTGTGAATCTTAAGCAGGCTCCAGTCTCAGTGCAGAGCCTAACTGGAGCTCAATCTCACAAACATGAGATTATGACCTGAGCTGAAATCAAAAGTTGGATGTTCAACCAACTGAACCACCAAGTATATCCCCTGTGTACATCTCTTTCAATTAGATTATAAGCCCTGACTGATAAATATCTGCAAGTTGGTTGGATGGATGAGGACTGCTTGGGGCCCAGAACTAGACCTTGGCCACTATGAGAGCCTGCTGATGGAATCAAATCCAGCTTGAGTCTTGAGGGTTGGCCCATTCTGATAGGCAAAGCATGGTATCTAAGTGACAAGGCAAGGGCAATAAAGCCTGAGAATCTTATGGAGGGCAGTAGAGATATACCGACAAACTCGTTTCAGGGAAGACTAGAGCTGAATTTCAAGGATAGCACTCCAGGTGGGTAGCAATAGCAAAGTCTTTACTAAGAGAGGAAGTCAGGCCTGGGAAAATGGTAGAAGTTCAGTTTCTAGAAGTGCAGCACCATAAGATAGGTAGAATGACAAATGTGATGTGAGTACTGTGGTATTGGGCCATATTTCCTTAAATTTTTTATTCCAGTTGCTAATGCTGATCCTAATTATTGGAGGAAGGTCTGAACCTAAAGAAGATAGAGATAGGTTCTGACTTTGGAAAAATGCTTTTTCATATATCGATGGAAGATGTTGCCCATATCCCCTCTCAAATATTAACCAATTATTTGTCATAACTGTGGAGGTTATTTCTAGATTTAGGTACATTCTATTGGTTGTGCTTACTAGGTTCTTTTCTGATTGGTTCTTGAGGAAGAGCAAAGACTGTATTCTTAGATGTGTTGTCTGCTTCCCTTAGTAATAAAATTTATGAAAGAAAAATCATTCATATCAGTATGTTATCCTCTGGAAGAAAGTGGGAATTAAGTCTCTTTAGGCATGGCATGACATCAGTGGTCAAGTCACTGTCATGGTTGGAGGAGAAGGATGATGGCTGTAAGCCTACATAGCAGAGTCCAGAACTGCTGCTATTTACTATTAGGGACCATTATGTAGTTGTCGGCATATAATCACCTTAAGTACATTTTCATATAGTGATCAACTTAAAAAAATTATTTTACATTTGTTTATTATTGAGAGACAGGGGAGGGGCAGAGGGAGAAGGAGACACAGAATCTGAAGCAGGTTCCTGGCTCTGAACTTCAGCACAGAGCCCAATGTGGGGCTTGATCCCACATACTGTGAGATCATGACCTGAGCTGAAGTTGGATGCTCAACTGACCAAGCCACCCAGGTGCCCCTATAGTGATCAATTTTTAGTCTTCACACTTTAATATGGAAAGAGTTAATCCAGAATCAGGTGAACAACGAAGGTGAACTATGTGGGGGACACATGTTCCTCAGATAATGCACAAATTGGGAAATGTCCCCCAGTGGATGAACCCTTAATTGTATTATTATCTTCCTTTGATGTTTGTACAGTATGATGTCAGCAGACAGTGTCAAGGGTTCCACACATGTGATTGTTGTTGTACAGTTCTTGGTATAGAGCTAAAGAAGAGGAAAAAAGGAAACAAGGAGCAGTGCTACTCTCCACCCTGGCATCATGTTGTTCCTCCATTGTGCAAAGTGACACTTAACGGGAAAGCGAGGAGCTCTTTCTCTGCTCTTCATCTGGTGGGAAATGTCTGCTGGCATTGCTTTAGGTTGCTGTAGTAGAAAGAATAGGACCTAGTAGTCAAAAGACCTGGATGCAGACCCTCAAGCTATCCTGTCTGGGTGTGTTCCTATTGGGCAAGTCACTTTACCTCTTTTGGCTTTCTTATTTTTGAAACCAATTGTTCCAGATTTAACTCTTATGACTCCATTACACAGACTTGGGAGTGAAGCCAAAGGAGATGGTTGCCTTCCCTCCTCCTTGCATGTTCCAGATTCCATGTCTTTCCCTCACCTGTTTCTTTGACTTGGCATGTCTTTCTTTTCATCTCTGTTTATTAAAATTTGACCCATACTTCAAGGTTTAGGTCAATTATTTCCTACTTCAGAGCCAGGTTTAACACATATTGAAGACATTCTAGTGTCACAAATAGTGACGAAAGTATGCTTCACATATATTACCTATTCCAACTACCAAAGTTGTGGAGTAACTGATATTCAGATAAATCTGTTTATTTATTTATTTATTTTTTAAATGTTTTATTTATTTCTGGAGAGAGGAAGACAGCGTGAACAGGGGAGGGTCAGAGAGAGAGGGAGTCACAGACTGAAACAGGCTCCAGGCTCCGAGCTGGCAGTGAGCACAGAGCCCGATGCGGGCTCGAACGCACGAACTGCGAGATCATGACCTAAGCGAAAGTCGGACGCTTAACCGACTAAGCCACCCAGGCGCCCCAAATCTGTTTATTTTATCCCGACTTTTTTCAAAGGAATTTGAGAAGCCCAGATGGTTAGTAGTGTTTTATTGTTTTATTTTACAGATAGGAAACTGGGTTGAAATAATTTGCATTTTAGTTCATATACCAGACTTAGGTGAAGACATAATCAGAATCTAATGCAGAATTTTGGCTACTGGCCTGGCATTTCATCCCATTTGTCCTGTTTGTCCTATTTGTCCAAATTTTCTATTTGACTCATAAGTTTGGTCTCTCTCTCTAAGCCATTGCAATCCTTCATTTAATACTTCATGCATTATTCCCTACTTACACGATCTACAAATCGTATTTCTGTTCTATTATGAGTCCTTTGAAGGATGGAAGGCCCAGGGACTTGCTGATCTTGGTATCACTTAAAGTGCCCTCCATAGGGCCTTGCATAAAATAAGCATTTAATAATAGCTATTTTGGATGAATACATGGTATTTCCCCAAGCCAAACTGAGTAAGCAGCTGCATTTCCCTTAAGTCTGCCTGATAGGAAGTAGGTCCATGCTGACTGCTTAATAATTACTATGTACTGATGATGCATATATAGTAAACAGTACTTTGACTATGTGATTTTAGGCTAAGTGTCTTTCTGAATTTACTTAAGATTTTCCATTATATTCTTTTTTTAATGGAAATGAGTGGAAAACAAGCAATGCATTATCAGAGGCTTATTTATAATCTTTTATTAGCTGAACAATTATTGTGTTTACTATGTTATTGTCAAAACTTAAGAATTTACAACTTAAGGAGTGCCTGGGTGGTTCAGTTGGCTAAGTGTCCTACTTCAGGTCATGATCTCAAGGTTCCTGGGTTCGAGCCCCACATCAGGCTCTGTGCTGACAGTGTGGAGCCTGCTTGGGATTCTTTGTTTCTCCCTCCCTCTGCCCTCCCCCACCGCCCCTCGTACTTTTACTGTCTCTCAAAATAAAAAAAGAAATGAAAGATTTCAAAAGAATTTACAATTTTAGCAGAACGTAGGCTCTGTGTGTAAAGATCTTGCCTGTGATTTTCACTGCTATATTTGCCAGTATTTAGAGTAACAGTAGATGTTTAATCACATTTGTTGAATGGTGGTTGAGGTTGTAGTTTTCATTGGATGATGGACCTTCGACTCTTTGGATGATTATTATTTAGGTTGCAAGACATTTTCCTATAGGTCATCTCTTGATATTCACAGCAACCTTATGAGGTAGTTGAGGCAAGTGTTGTTAACTTCATTTAACAAAAAAGTCAACTGAGGCTCAAAGAGATAAAATGACTTTAGAAATCATCTACCTAACAGTAGCTCGTGATGAAGGCTTGGATCCAAGTATTCTTAAGGTAAATAAGTCCTTCTGCGTTTTCATGTAGAATGGAATGTTGATTGGGGTAATCACATTAGATAGCCTTTTAAGTTGTTTTCTGGAGTTATATGTAATAAATTGAAGTGGCTTTGGCATCTGAAAGATAGTATCACCAGGGAAACAATGCTACTGATTTTGGTCAGAGTCTGAATTTGAGTTAAGTTCTGAATTGTCCTTCAAGCCTTAGACTCGGAGGAAAACTAAGTACAGCCACTTTATTTTCCATTTACTTCCTTTGCCTCTAGTTTCCAGCATGTCTGGACCAGAAGCTATTGAAGACTTCACATTTTTACCAAAATCTTCTAAATATCCTTTTGTACTCTGTAGTTTTTTTGTTCTTACCAGCTGAAAAGAACCAGCTGACTTCTTTGGTATTTTTATACCTTGTGCTTTATTGTTTTCTTTCAGTGTTTTCTACCCGATGCCAAAGTGCAGATGCTGTGATTGCTACTTCTAGTTCAAGACATCTGCTTTTCAGTAGGTCCTTTTCTTTCTCTCATTCCCGATTATAATCTTTATGTGCCACTGCTAAAGTACAGAGTCACATCTTGTCCTTGCGAGAATGAATACTCTGTTTTTAGTCTCTTGATTCTTGCATGGAATGCAAACCGAGTTTTAAGATACCATCTAAATGAAACATCTTCAAATCTGAGGACTTGAAAATACTTCTATAAGCTCAGTTGTCAGATTAAAAAACCATTCATTTGAAGCCTGTAAGTCTAGGCACAGTTTTAAATTGGAGATAAACAAGAAGTACAGGGAAAGTAACTAATTGGTTTAAGGTTATTTTTGTCTTTATATGCTCCTTTCTTTTTTTTCCCCCACTGATTCAAGTCAAACAGAATTATATAACCTATGACTGGAAAGTACTTTCTATAACCTACCCACAAAAATAATGGCTTAGGTCAAAAGCCACACACTATCTGCTCAAAGGCTATATTTGGCATGCAGAGCATTCTTAAAGCTGAATTAACTGAGAACATTGAAAAACTGAGGGATTTCATAAATGGTTCTGGATTTCTGGCTCTTCATAAGAAATGAGGGTATGTCAGAACAAAATTCACATTTCCATGTATCACCAATGGACTTGAGGTGGTTTCTGGAGGTGAATTGAGGGTGAGACTGATTTCTTATTTCACTTCCTTTCTTTACTGCTCCTGTTGGCCCCATCATAGATCTATATATAGCTAGTAGCCCCCTCCCTCCAACTCTCGCTTTCTTCCTATCCTTCCTTCCCCTCTCCCCCTCCTCCTCCCACTCCTCTCCACCTATGAAGGCCCTCTTTTTCTCCATCCTGTATTACATTGGGAAATAGTTCACTAAATTTATTTCCAGAAATGGATAACATAGATCTTTTTGAGGATTAAAAAGATCTATTGCCAGGGTATCTTTTTTATAATCCCGAAAGGAAATATAGTAGGACTTTTTTAAAAGTATTCTATTTTAAAGCATAGAAAATGTGACATTAGTGTCATTGTTGTCATTATAGTACTTTTAAATATTTTTAAAAATGTTTTTATTTATTTTTCAGAGAGAGAGAGAGAGAGAGAGAGACAGACAGACAGAACATGAACAGGAGGGACAGAGAGAGGGAGACACAGAATCTGAAGTAGGCTCCAGGCTCTGAGCTTTCAGCATGGAGCCTGATACCTGGTTCCAACTTGAACTGTGAGATCATGACCTGAGTCAAAGTTGGATGCTTAACCAACTGAGCCACCAAGCCATCCTTCATTATCATACTTTTAATAAAAACAATATTGGGCCTGGAAGACCTGGTTTTGACTTTTGACCCTGCCACTTACTAACTTTGACCTTTAACAAGTCATTTAACTTCTCTGTGCTTGTTTCCTCATCTCTGCCAGGTAATTATATCTGCCAGCCTCACGGTCATGTGTACTGAATGTGATCATGGATGTGAAAGTTCTTAGTACACCATATGGCACTATGCAAGGGTGAGATATTTTGTGGGGAAGCAGAGCTAGCATATGGTTTCTCCAAACTTGGAATCTAGTTACAGAGACAGGACTTACATATAATATAAAATAACAATTGAAAGTATCTTGCCTACAAAGGAAAGAGGTAGTCATTGTTATCAGACATAAGAAAAACTGAAAGCTGAGCACATAATTTGCTTTAATTATATTAAAGTCTGATAATACTCTGTTCTTCCCTCAAAAGGAGCTCATTAGGATATATGAAGTTATGTACAAATACTGAACACAAACAAGGATTGTATATAAAATGCAGTTAAGAAAATGTATGCATCCCCATGTCACTGTCTCTTTCATCATACACTGTAAAGTTGATATGCTTAGAGTTTAATACTGGGTATACATGGTTGTCCAAAAATCTTGGCTAAACAGTTATTCTTAGAGCAAAGCGTGGACTCAGGTGAACTTGATTACAACAGCTTCTTCTTGGACCTCTTTGTTGGTTTCTTGTGAGGGTGTAGAATAGTGTGCTTTTCAACACATAGCTGTTACTCTCTTTTCCATGGTTTGTTTACTTTTATAAGTTTTCATAAGGTTGAAATG
This sequence comes from Proteles cristata cristata, assembly GCA_017311185.1. NCBI lineage: Eukaryota > Metazoa > Chordata > Mammalia > Carnivora > Hyaenidae > Proteles > Proteles cristata. Next base: position 109,587 of record JAESUZ010003709.1, on the reverse strand, counting down.
TGTTTATATTGGTGCCTTTGGAGGGATGGCTATATGGGGGGAGGCCTTGAGCCTTGCAGTTCACTTATGTCACAGGAGGTTCTATGTGGAGGAGAAGGTCTGTGTTGCGATGGCTTATTGGTAAAAGTATATTTCTCTTATGTGAGAAGATGTGTCCTTCTTGGACCACAAACTTTATTCTAACAGGAAACTCTTAAAGATGATTTTTTTTTTCATTATTCTCACTCATTCTTTCACACCTTTGTAGCATAAAGGAGAAGGAGCTGAGGTGGAGTAGATTTCTTCTGTGGCTTCATTTCCCAAGAGAACAGGTATACTAGAGTAAAAGAAAAAATGTTTGTAACTGGTCCCAGTGCTATGAGAGTAGACAAAAAGTTAGAACTGTATTCATGACCATAAATTACTTGCTTTGGTAACTATACAAGCTTTATTAAAAAGGAAAGGAAAGGACACCTGGGGGGCTTAGTCAGTTGAGTATCCTGATTCTTGATTTTGGCTCAGGTCATGATAGTAGTAGTAGTGTGATGGAGACCCATGTCAAGCTTTGCATCGGGCATAGAACCTGCTTGAGATTCTCTGTCTCTCTCTGCTCCTCTCCAGCTCTCTCTCTCTCTCTTTCTCTAAAAAAAAAAAAGACATATTTTATTATGAACACTCTATGTGGACCTTAGATACATGTGCAGAGCTGTTTTTACCTTACATACTCATAAAATTAAATGCTTGGCTTGTGATTTAGCCACATATGATTAGAAGTTTTCTTTCTTATTCTACCTAACGATCCTCTACCCAACAATTGTGAGATGTAGCCATATCTGTATCATTTAGGAGTAGATGCTTTGTGAGATGTCTACATACTGCCTGTCTCCCACAGCCTGTTCCTAGCCATCATGTGACATAAGATCATTGCTGAACGAGGGTGAGAGGAAGTAAATCCAAATTTTCCTAGTGGGTGACATTTTTGCCTGAAGCTTTTTTTTATAGAAGAGATTGAATATGAAATGAAGCTTTGTGTGGTCTAGATTTCAATTATCTAGGCGTTTTCTTTACAAACATTGTCAATGCACCATTATTTGGTGGTACACATACATTTTATATTAAATTGTATAAGCTAGTTTATTTCCAATTAAATGGCTTTATTACATTTTAAGTTTTAGCTCACTTACACTCACATTTGTTTATAGCTTATTGTTTGATACTGTATATTGCTTGTTACAGGTGGTTCAGTATGAAATCTCATTTTGATCATACCATATAACCATTCTGCCTTTTGTTTATTTTTAATTTAGGAAAAACATATTTGGATTCCAGAACAGTGGTCCATAATTAAAAAAAGTCAATAAACAGAAAGTAAGGATAGGGCTACTGAATGCGAAACAGAAATGCAGAGAAATAATGTAGCTTAAGGTTAACATTGTGAAGTGCAAAGAGATATGAAATTTAAATATGATGGATACACTAACCTCAAACAGTGTAAAGCCACTGAGAAAGGAGTGGATACCTCAATAGAGCATGTAAAAAGGAAGGGCATGTGTTTAGTACTGGCTTCCTTATGTCTTGTGGTGTTTATCAGCCAGATATGGAGATCCCTCAACTGGCTTTTTCTTATTTAATGAAGAATTAATCACAGAAGAATTTTAAATGACTACTATATTGCACACACATTTATAAATTGCTTACTATGTGTCAAGATCTGTGCTTAATACTTTACATCAATGAACTCATTTACCTTCCCAACAGCTCTTGGGGGCAGTTATTATTATTATCCACATACTATGGAAGAGGAAATGGAGGCTTTGTGAAATTAAACAGCATGTCTCTAGCGGCTAGTACACACCAAGTCTTGACATCTATGTCTGACTTCAAACTTCGTGCTCTTATTGCCATACTTTACTAAATATGCTACATTTTTAGCCAGACTAAACAATTCAGCTTTAAAATTGGCCAGCAGAACTACAGCCAAATTGAAGACACTTTTTAGCTGTGTCTTCTTGGGTCTGTATGCATAAAATAGTAAAAAAACGAAAAACTAAAAAACCCCACAAAAAACAAGTGAAGACATCATTATTTAAGTGTCATCATCTCTATAATTCTAAGCTTGTCTTTTTTTTTAGATTTTTTAAAATTTATTTCTAAGAGAGAGAGAGACAGACAGCGCAAGCAGGGGAGGGTCAGAGAGAGAGGGAGTCACAGACTGAAACAGGCTCCAGGCTCTGAGCTGGCAGTCAGCACAAAGCCCGACGCGGGGCTCGAACCCACGAACCGTGAGATCATGACCTAGCGAAAGTCAGACGCTCAACCGACTAAGCCACCCAGGTGCCCCAACTTGTCTTTTTTTTTTTTTTAGATGAGCATGCTTCCATGTAGAAGTCAATGTTCGTTTCTTGCTTAAGATTATATAGTTGAAAACTTGGGTAGAGTCAGCAGATTTGGCAAGTAGCATTACAGGACATGCAGTAAAAATGTCAATTTCAGATGAAATTGAGAGGTGGTTAATTTCCAAAATATATACAGAACTTCTACAACCAGTAGTAGAAAAAAAAAAGGATTAAAAACAGGTAGGGGATCTGAATAGATATTTTTCCAAATATCTGATATAAGTTATATCTCAACCTATAAAAAAAAAGATGAATTCCAACTTAAATTGGCATTTTGTATTTTATCAGACAACTGTAGCTAAGATAGCCCTTCTTGGTGTAGCGATTCCATTAGGTCTAATCTCAACAGACTGGTGTCTGGTAGACATCGGACACTTAATTCTGTTTAATTCTGTAAGTGTTAACTCATCCTTCATCACACCGTGGTGTATACATGATAAAGGAAGGGTGCACAATGTAAAGATTGGTTATCTTATTTACAGCCCGCAGTAATGAGATACAATAGTATCTGCTTTTTCCAGGATCAAGACACTGAGGTGATTTTAAAAAAATGCCAGATAACCAAGAGCTAGCACTTCATTTTAGCCTTTTTCAGTGCACACCTGTCTAAAATGCACCATGTACTTCTGAGATCCATTACAGAGAATGTGGAGCATTGTTCATCCACTGTCTCAATGAGGACTGAGCCAGTGGGCAAAAATCTGGATTCAAGACTGCATTGCCACTTATAACTTGTCTTCAAATTATTCTTTCAGATTCTCATGTGTAATCTGGGGATATTAATGAATGCAGAGCTTTGTTCAAAGAGTTATCATGAGGATTCAGTGATACATTAAACAAGCCAATATATTTTAAGGCCGTACATTTGGAACTGTAGAAACACATGCAGTAATATTAGTAACTTCAGTTAGCAGGCAGTGCTCTACTTATCTCGAGGGGCATCTGGGGAGTATTTGTCCTTTTTCTTCTTTTTTTTCTTAGCAGTTTTTTTAAGGTTTAAAAAAATTTATTTATTTTGAGAAAGATTGAGAGAAAGAGAGAAGGACAGAGAGAGAAAGAATGCACATGAGCAAGTGAGGGAGGGATAGAGAGAGGGAGAGACGGAATCCCAAGCAGGCCTGAGCTATCAGTGTAGAGCCCTGGGCAGGGCTCTTATCTTAGGACCCTTGAGTTCATGACCTGAGCCAAAATCAGAATTCTGAGGCTTAATGCACTGAGCCACCCAGGCACTCTAAGGAGTATTTGTCCTTCTACTGAATGATCCTAGAATGCTGTATATTTATAGATTTGATGTCTATTCTTTGTTATCCCTGTATCACTTTATATTTTGCAGAACCATCAGAAATCTCTGTTCATTAGCCCTGTCTCCATTTTTTAGCCTGTTGCTTAATATTTTCACCTTTTAACTCTGTAGACTTAGCCCAAATCCCAAAAACAGGTTTATGTCTCACTTATGATTAAAGAACATGAGGTCTTATTTGTTGCTTAAAGACTTTTTCACTCATTCTTAGAAGGAGGCTATGCTCCAAATATTAATAATATAAAATAATAGTACAGTTTTGTGTCTACTGTATTCTGGTTTGGGCTAGATGCTTTATATACATCGTTTTTATTTCTTACAACAGTCCCACCAATATGTAATAGTGTCCATGCATTCCATATGTGGACATTGAGACTCAAAGCTATTAATAGACAAATGAATTTATCAAGCTTACTTATGTGTTAGAGACAGTATCCTGCTTAGGCAAGTATTTCTGACTTGTAATCCCTGCTTTGAGAGGAGGGCCTTTGAAGAAATAGTAACACCTCTGATCTGTCATATATCTTTTATTTTTTTTTTGTTTTTTTATTTAAAAATTTTTTTAAGTTTTAATTTTTTTGATAGAGACAGAGGGTGAGCAGGGGAGGGACAGAACGAGAGGGAGACACAGAATCCAGAGCAGGTCCAGGCTTCAAGCTGTCGGTATAGAATCCAATGTGGGGCTCAAACTCATGAACTGTGAGATCATGTCCTGAGCTGAAGTCGGCCGCTTAACTGACTGAGCCACCCAGGTGCCCCTATTATATATCTTTTATTAAGTTCCCACTGTCACCTGAATTCTTGTTGTTAAAATGGCATTCCTGCTTGAGAATATCGTGACATTTTCATTTTATAGATGGAAAAGGAGAGTACATGATTCAGCTGTAATAACAGATGTACAGCACTGGGGTTCAATTTAGTCCTCATCTTTGCAGATGTCTTTCTAGGGCTTTCACAAATCTCCAGTGATTGACTTATTTTGCCTTCTCTCATTTTAGCCTGTTTGGTGTATGGGAGCTTGGATCCTGAGAATATTGCGTGTTTCTGGAGAAATCATTTAAATGATAATACATTTCTTTTCCCCATCACTATGGTCTTTAGGTGGCAAAGGCATTTGTACAAAACCAACACTTTGGCTATACATTGCCAGGCATAAAGCAAAAGTTCTCTCTGGGTTTCTACACCCACGAAGATTGCAGTATTGTGGGAAAATGAATGGAAGTATAAAATTTGGGTGAAGGGAGGAGGTAGTTGTGGTCCTTAAATGGAATTGTATTTGCTACCAGGCAAGCCTTGGAAACCATTGGAGTTTTTTTGGCAACATCTCCAGGGTTAATTTAACTGAATAAAATCCCAAATGTAGATTCATCATGAAACACTAATGTAACAAATAAAATGAAAATATTAAAGCCATTGTTTTAATTCAGAAAGAGTTGAGAAATTGATTAAGATTCCACAATCTTTATTTTGAAGTTACCTAAGGAAATATAAGCTAATGGGGCTAATCATATGACTGGCATATGAAGATGCAACACTGTAAACTTTTGATCATATTCACAAAATGGGAATGCCAGATTCTAATTGTTCAGCAATTAGAGGTCTTAATTTAAATGTACTTGGTAAGTTTGGTTTAAGCACTGTATTGTAATGATATTACATATATATGATGTAAAATATAAATAAAATAAATAGCAGTAATGAAAATTTCTTGAATCAACCACCCCAGCTAGTGGATGATGTAACATATAGTCTAGGATTATTGGTAGAGTTGAATGATTGTCTCTTTAATTTGTTACTATATATTCTTTTATATGCAAAGTACTTTAATCTTTATCTAATCTCTATATTACTGGCTACATCAAAAATAATTGCTATTTCAGTCAACAATTTGGATATAGTAGATAGAGTCATAGTATTTGTAAAATGCTCATCAAGCTTGACATTCTTCTTGGATAAAACCAACAATGTTGTGAAATTTGTGGCTCTACAGGTCCTATTTAGTATGGTTTTTCTAATCACCTATCAGCAAATGGAAGAATAATTTAGTTTTGGAGATACATTTGTTTCTGTATAAAATGAGGAAATTAAAAGTAGAAATAATGATTAAAAAAACAGCAATGTTATGACAATATTGTAATATAACATACTTGTAGAACACAAAAATATACAAAAACTTTAGTCTTCAAGTCTACCCTCACTTTGATATCTTTACCTTCTCTCTTTCTTTTCACCCCTTTTCTTTGCTTTGTTCAGATCTGTCTAGCTCCCACTCTATTTTAACTTCTCTGCATGTTTCTTGAGACAGTAATCTCATCTCTTGTTTTTATTTCCTTGTCTCCCACTCAGTCCTCTTCGTATTTTATCTCCTATCACTCCACTAATGTGTATGAGGTTCTTACCATTGGTGTTCTGAATATAATAGAAATTTAATTGTTTAATATAAAAGACACCTGGGTGGCTTAGTCTGTTAAACATCCAGGTCTTGATTTTGGTTTGGGTCATGATCTCATGGGCATGAGATAGAGCCCTGCATCAAACTCTCCCCTGGGCATGGAGCCTGCTTAAGATTCTCTCTCTCCTCCTTCTGCCTCCCTCTGCCCACTCAAGGGCATGTGTGTGTTCTGTTTCTTTCTCTAAAAATAAAAATAATAATAATAATAAAAGAAGTAATGAAAGTTAATCACTAAACAGGATTCATTTCTTTGGATTATAAAATCAATACACTAATTCCTTCATTGAACAGCTATTGATGTTCCATGAAGAAGGTATTCTTTGTGCTGGAGCTCTAATTACTAGAAAGGACCTACCCTTATGAAAATTACATTTTAATGAGAAGAAGAAGAAAATAAACACTAAAGATGTATAAACATGCAAATAAGACCACTTCAGATTTTAATAAGTGGGGAAAGAGTACAAAAGAGACTGTAGGGTGGGTTTCTCTGGACTCTGGAAAGCAGGCTGGTCAGGAACCCCTCTTTGGAGGTGATCATAGATAGAAGCTCGCTGTGCCAAGACTTGGGGAGAGACTTGAAGGAAGAGCTAGCAGTTAGTGTAAGATCTAGAACAAGCTTGGCATGAGGGTGTTGGTTTGCACCCTCAGGAGTTTTCTGGATGAAATTTAAAACTGACTCCCATCCATGGAGGGCAAGGAGAAAAGTGAAGAAAAAGGCAGGCCCCTCTACGTTGGTAGGTGGCAGGTAAGGGAATACTAAGTAAGGGGACTTACATATGAGGCTTGCCTTGGGTAGCTGCAAGCAGAGTAGATGTCTACACCCACCCACCAGACTCTTACAAGTATATATAGAGCCCTGAATGGTGTTCAGTCACGTATGCCATTACAGATGGTCTCACCAACACCTTCCACTCTCAAGAGTAGCTCTTTGAAACAACTCCCACTCTGTAAATGGTGGGCAGAATGTACTCTCCAAGGACAGGGGAGGGGTGAGAAGCCTCTGACTGCCTGGGTACAGCTTGTCAGCCAGTTATCAGTCATGTCTTCTGGATGACCTTCCCCAGCAAATGGATAGAGAGAAGGCCAATGTGGCTGCAGTGTAAAGGAAGGACAAGGAATGTGAGGTGAGGTCAGAGAGGTGTAGGGGGGAGATGGTGTTGAGCTTTCTTTCCAGTAAGTAATTTAGATTTTATTTTGATTTCAGTAGGTAAGTAAATTTAAAGTAAGGAGTGTGTGTGGGGGGAGGGGGCGAGTAGCATGATCTGATTTAAATTTTATAAGGCCAATCTGGTCGCTGTGAGGAGAAAAGGAACTTGTGTTATCAATTATAGCATTCTGCCTCAAGGGTAAATTCCTGTACTAGGTTTGGCTGATAAAGTCCATGCCAACACTGGATTGGTATACATATTAGATTGACGTAGAGAAGAGTCCTAAAAAGACCCTTATATATTTTGTCTTACATGGCCTATATTTCTACAGAAGTGTCTTAAGCTCAAGGGGAGCCCAGGTGGATTCTAGGCCCCAGTTTTTATCTCCTTTGTATATAAGGCTTCCTTCCCCCCCACCCCTCAGCCCCTTTCCCGTCCATCCTCTCCTCTTTAGATTGATCACCTAAGCTTACTTTCTGTTTTTATGGGGAGATGATTTTTCTAGTAGCATAATAGTTTTTCAGTTCTGGCTTATTTATAATTAAATACACTTTCAACATTGCTGGGGAGGCAAAGAGTTTCCCAGTCCTTCAAAAGACAAAATCTAAGAGAATATAGCTGAAATGTCATATGAAAGAAAGGAGTAGGAGAAAGTCTGAAGGTTTAATTGTCAGTTTTCTCCTCTGACAACTTTTCAACATCCTTCACTGCCAAGGTTACCTTGCTCAATTATCCTGTTTCCCTCATGCTCCTTGCAAGCTGCTGCTGCTTGAGGAGCAATTTCAAGGTTTCTTCCTCTGTGTGTATTTATCCTGCAGTTTCCCATATCTTCTTCCCTCATATTATGCTGTTAAAAACCACATTTATATTTTGTCATTTTTGCAGATGAAGAGGACAATTCTGAAAGTCCATCTTATCCCTTACTGTGGTGGACATGTTCAAACTGGGGTCTGGTGTTTACACAATGAATGAGAAGTGAATGCCCCCTTCTTTGTGCTCTCATAGAAGGTCAAAAAGAAATGGACCCTTCAGCCTTCTTTCTTCTTGATAATGCCCCTTTGTTGAAAACCCTCCTTCACTCCATTACACTTCAGTTTGCTCAAACTTTATTGTTCTTTAAAAATCAGTTACAATAGCACCTCGGTGGCTCAGTCCAGCATCTACTTCTTGGTTTAAGCTCAGGTCCTTATCTTGCAGTTCATGGATTTGAGCTCTGCATCTGTTTCTGCACTGATGGTGCAGAGCCTGCTTGGGATTTTCTCTCTCTCCCTTTCTCTCTCTCTGACCCTTGTGCACCTTCTGTCTTCCCCTCAAAATAAATACACTTAAAAAATCAGAAGAAAACACATTCCAGATTGGATTTCTCCCTTTTTCTTCTCTTCCAGATTGCCCTTTCTTGTCTACCCTTCCCCCATCTCTTTCTCACATTCTTCTTTCTGTTTGTCTTTTCCCAATTTTACCCTAAAGAAATGACACATATGCTTCCTCCTCATTTTGACAGTGAAACAATATATTTGCCTCTAAGACACCACTCACATTCAACAAAAACTCATTTTCCATGCTAAGCTAACCCTTGGGCCAGGCCCTAGCTATTCACAAATGTGTGGAGCACAGTCCTTATCTTTAGGAACCTTATATGACAGTGAAGGATGGAGATAAGTAAATGAAGTTATAATACTGTGGCAAGTGGCTGGTGTGTGTAAGTAAGGATGCTCAACCTGGTCCTGGGAGGACTTCTAAGCTGCCCCCTGACCAGTGAATAGAATCTTAGCACCAACAAGAGTGGATGGGGGGGTGGAGTGGATGGCTGATAGATTTCCGGTGACATGGAAGTGAAACTTAACTGGAAGAAATTGAGGAAATGTAGTGGAGTTAACATATAGACTAGGAACATGCTTGGAGAGGGAGATGGGGAGGAAAGGCATAACATTAAGATTAGAGACATAGTAAAAAAAATGCTTAACTCTGATTCAAGGTTTTTTTTTATATATATTGTTAAGGATTAAGGGTCTTTACTTCTGAACCTAGAGGGGGTTCTTGTGAAGTTCTTAATCATATAAGGGATGTATAATGATCATGGTTACATATTTGACCACACTGTGTTACATTCAGTCAACAGTATTAGGCACTTACTAAATGCTAAATGCTACAAATATAGTCATGAAAAAGGCAGACACAGAGCTTGTCTTCAATTCCAGAGGATGACAATGTTAGGAGTAAGAAATCCAGCTAAGAGAGAAATTTTGGTGGTCTGAACTGCAGTATTTCAGTAGGGATGAAAATAAGTGTATACATTTAACAAATACTCAGGAAGTAGTACTGATAGAAGATGGTAATTGAGTGGAAAGGGTAGAGGAGGTATGAGAGGGTGAAGGAAGGGGTCTTTACACATTTCCACATGTTGAATTGAATTCCCCTTCCTTTCTTAGTTTGACAGCCTGGTGACTTTGTGGGTGTTTCCATTTCCATATGTCTAGTTATTGGTTTGACCAGCTGTCAGTTCTGTCATCCCATTTGGTGAGTGCACAACAGTTTGGAAAATACAATGGGTCATTGACCTTGTAGCAGAGGCCATTTGCTATGGGAAAGCTATTATCAAGAATTATGCTAAGCAGCTCTTCTTGTCAGATGAGTTTTGCTAAACTGTTCATTCAGTTATATGATATGCTGTACAATAAGGTTCCAGGGATTAGATGTAGAGGCGGGGAGGCAAGAAGGCTAAAAAAATGTTAGAAAAAGTAGAATATGAGAACAAAATCAGTAGTAAGAGTGCTGAGAGGAAACAAAAACTACAAAATGGAGGATGTAGAATGGGTATTTGGTTTACTGACAGAGAATACAAAACCAGATTATTTCTCTAAGAGCCTTTCTGACAACATTGATATCCTGTGTTACTCTGTAGAGAAAGGTTTCTGGAAAATGCTCCACACTCAGATATGCCTCTTGTTTGAAGAGAGTCTGGTTACATTTATTGATTCCCATACACAAATATATATGCCCCCTATGTTTTTCACTAATACTGTATTAACATTCTATGAAATTGATGTGTCACAGAATGTCTCGAGGGAAATGCTGCACTAACCAACTAATGATTACAGTAATTGTTAACATTTATTGAGTACTTATCTTCTGTGCATAGTGTTAAACTCTTTACATGAACGGTCTCATTTAATTTTGATACTGACAACACTATGCGGTGAAGATATTTATTATTACCCTGATTTTAATGGTAACAAAAATACTTCTAAGTTATGAAGTAATTTGTCCACAGTAATATAGCCAGTAGGCAGTAAACTGGATTTTAAACCAAACAGGCTAATTTAAAAGGTCATACACACCCCTTTGTACCTTATCTTGACATGTCATAAAGACTAAGGTCCATGGAGGACTTGATAGCTGTTGGTGTCACTGAAACTCCCTTTACTCATCTCATGAATCAGACTGGCCTCTCATGTCCCTCCGGGACCAAAGGTAACATCCAGTTGCCTGGAATGTTCTCTAATATCATAGTCATTGAACTCTTATACATAGCAACCGGAAGAGCAGGCATTTCACATGGGTATGTCATATTACAGTGGAGGAAACTAAAGCAGAAGATCCAGAAATTCATACATCACATATAATTAGACACCAGTGGAGCCTGGGTTCAAATCCAGACAGTCAGACTCAGTACTTAGTTATGTTCTTAATCATGCAATGATGTTCCCTCAACATCTGAACTGGTGCATGCAGCTTCTCCAGGCCAAGGAATATTAATATATATCTACATTAAAATATATAATAATTCAATTTTAAGGCATTTATCCTTATGAAAGACTCCTTTTCACAATTATACAAATTTATAGCCATCATTGCTACCACTGAATCATATTTTTGGATATAGGATTTTTGGAAGTAAAGATTTGAGGAAAGAGGTAACTTGGAGAATTAAGAGGAAGAGGAATCAGGCTAGGTCGGAAAGTGACCTCATGTACCTTCCCTAGAAATAAAGCAAGAATCTGTAGGTCAAACCAGAATGGAATTCAATATAGGACTGGAATATGAGAAGGCAGTAAGTGATGGACATATATTTTATCTCTGTCAGAAATAAATGGAGATGAATTGCGTTTTATATTAGTTTTACCTCTTAGCAAGGCAGTAGTTAAAGTAAGGAATTTAGAATTAGGCACTTCTGGGTTTCAATGTTTACTCTGTCATTAAACATGACCTTAGGCAAATTTCCAAATTTCATCTTTGAAATGGGTATGGACATACCAATATCTCAAATTTGTTGTGAGGAACAATTGAAATAATGTCATAGAAAGTGTTAGAGAAAGTAGGTGCTGAACTTTTATTATAGGTGGCTATTATTTTATTAGAACATTGCTTTCCTGAGTTTTGTGCATTCAACTTGAAAATGTTTGCTTGGGGGAAGGGGTACCTGAGTGCATCAGTCATTTAAGTGATCGACTTCAGACTTCAGTTCAGAACATGATCTCATGGTTTGTGAGGATGAGCCCTGCATTGGGCTTTGTGCTGACAGCTCAGAGCCTGGATGGAGCCTGCTTCAGATTCTCTGTCTCCCTCTCTCTCTCTGCCCCTCCCCCACATGTACTCTGTCTCTCTATGTCTCAAAAATAAAAATACATTAAAAACAAATTAAAAATTTTTTTAAATGTTTGGTATTTTTCATTCTGCTTTTCCATTTTTCTCCTGCTTCTGATAAAGTGTAGAATGGTGGATACCTACAATATTAAAACATCTGGGTGTCTAGTGGTAGCATTGTAAGAAGTTGTACCAGGTGACTTTTTTTTTTAAAGCATATTAAAAATAATAGATTTGAAATCAGTATATTCTGGGCAGGAATTCATCTCACACATTTTATGTAAACTGTTTACTCTGACCATTTGACCTGGCATTGAAGTAAGAATCTTTTAGAAAAAAAAGTAAGATAAGTTACTTATTTAAAGATTATTTAAACAATGATGCCTCAGATTTTGTGAATAAGTTAATCTATATTTATATGGAGAAAAATGGTAATGTTTCCCAGTTGATTTAGGCTATTGTTAAGTGAATGAAGACTGACTGAGATAGGGCCTCTCTTATCTCTTTCATCATATCAAGGTAGTTTGTTTGGAATATTTTTATTTTTTTCTCTTTAGAGTTTATATACAGTAAACAGCTTTCCAAATAATAAATGTAATTTTCAGGTGTTCAGGTGCCATGAAAGCTTTAAATGTAGCACAATTATAATGGGAAAGCAGTGATTTCATATGCTTAGGGTTTTTATTACTGTTTTTTATTTGCAGGATGAGTAAGAGATACTTACAGAAAGCCACAAAAGGAAAGCTGCTAATAATAATATTTATTGTGACCTTGTGGGGGAAAGTTGTGTCCAGTGCAAACCATCATAAAGGTAAGCTCTTCTGGTTTTTTTCCTCACGTCTTTGTGGAATGTGACTACCTTTAACACAGACTGTTCTATTCTCTCTTCACTGGTCGATTAGTTTTAGTAGGTATGGGTCCCTCCCTGGTCATTCTCTTTAGTAACAATGCCGAGAGCATTATCCTTGGTGTGGCTTTGATAGGGAAGCATGATGATTTAAATGCTTCCAGGATTACTGCCATTTTTGCACAGAGTTCAAAGTTTGAAATTTTGACTCTGCCTTTCCGCTGTCACTTCCATTTTCAAGGTATTGATGTTAAAATGGTTAGTTGATATGTAATAAACGTGAGTTTCAAATTGCAGTCATTATTGTTAGTGAAAGCATCTTTAATGATCTGTTATCTTAATAATATATATATGTAAATTTCCCCTCAGTGCTTTTTGTGAGTCATATTTCTTCATGCCAGAGTACCTCTTTCACCACCTTTTAGACTCTATCCCTAGTACAATATTCAGCAGCCTCATTTCAGGACAGTGAGAATATTTGTTTTTAACATATGTGTTAAGCCTGACAGTTCAGGCCCTTTCTGTCCTTTCTCCTGAGCGTAAGACTCAGTATAATGAATAACTACCTTTTCCAAATGAATTAAAATGGGGCTATTTCTGAACTGTCCCTACCATAATGAAGTATTCATAACCTGAATAGTCAATTTATATTTTTCTGTGAAATATGATTTTGCAATTCAATATTGAGTCCCTTTAACATTTAAATTTTATTTTGAGGGAAAGAGGGAGTTAAGAGTGCCTTGAATTTTGTAATACTTAAATTAGTTACACATGTGCACTTAATTAGTGTCACATGGAACATTAACACGAGGGAGAGCAAGGATGTGGTATGAGAGAGTAATGACTCTCAGACAAAATCTTTACCCCCATGTTTAAAAGCAAAAAGAGGCATCTTTCAAAATACGAGAGTTTTATGAAGCAGCCCTTCATATTTCATAATCCTGTTTTCACCCCACAGTGTGTGTGGTGGTGTACACATATAATATTAATTATATCATGTGTCTTTTAGAATTTCCTTCTTTCTTTAATACAACATACTGATCCACAAATCAACTTTAAATCGTCTTTGATAATTGTTATTAGTGTAAAATTAAACAGATGGCAAGGAGGACGTTATTCCCCATGCCTCCAGTTGGCAACAATGGACAGAATCTAAGGACAAAGCAGTGTTAAGCACTCATCTCTTTTTCTGAGAGAAGTTGGGGGCGGTGGTTATAGGAATGGTGGGTGTCACTCTAATGAAGCAAGGGTTCGTGATAAAGATACTTTCTCAGCTCAAAGCCAAGTGATAGGATCCATGCAAAATGCCCCTTTTGTTATAAACTAATTTACACGTAAAGTAGTAAGTATAATGTCTATGTAAGTCATGTCCATAAAATGAATATGTGGTTCATGCTTGCCACCAACTGAGAAATGTAGCATCTCTAATACTCTGGAAACTGGCTATGTCTGCCACTCTGATTTAATTTCTTTGCCTCTTACAACCCCAGATATAGATATAAGAATAGTGATATTCTTAAATTTTGTGATTATAATCCTTTTGCATTTATTTCTAATTTCACTGTGTATCTATATTTCTCCAAATGGCATATTCCTTAATTTTGGCTGTTATTTTATTTACATAATAGTATTATACTGTATTTTTCTGTAATTTGCTACTTTGCCCAACAAGTATTTGTGGGTGTTGGCATATAGCTATAGTTTATTCATTTTTTTTTTTTTACTATTGCTTCATATTTTATTGTATGAAGTCACCACAATTAATATATTTATATTCTGGTACATGAACATTTGGCATTCTATATTCTTGCCATTACGAACAATGCTTCTATACATATCTGTGCACTTCTCTCCCGGTGCGTGTGTGCAAGAGTTTTTTGGAACACATTCTGAGGAGCAGAATTTCTGGTTTTCAGGGGGTGCATGTCTTCAGACTTATCAGATAATGTCAGTGGTTTTCCAAAGTGGTAGTGGTAATAAAGTAGTTCCAGGTATTTTCTCACTATCTTTGTAACCCTGCTGTATGTGTACATATATTTCCTTTTTCTGTGTGACTAGTGCTTAGTGTGTCTTATCTCTTTTCTTGATTAATCTAACAGGAATTGGTCAATTTTATTCATTTTCAAATGATCAGCTATTGCCTTTGTTGATCCTCTCCTTTGTGTATCTTCTTATATGTCATTACTTTCTGCTCTTATCTTTAGGACTTCATTAATTGTATTTATTTTTATTTATGTAACAAGCACTTAAACTCAGGTATTTGTGAGGAAGTGAAACTTCCTGGATTTCTCAGTGCTCCAATAAAAAGCCCCAGCCTTCTGAGATATATCAGAATATATATATAACCTATAGTTAATTATATAGTTAATTGCTTTGATTCAAAAGGATGATAAAATTCTCTCGTCCCCTCAAGTAAACTAAATGGTTAACAGCTTAGATTAGGTCCCTAGTTAAGCTCTCATGTGCTAAAAAGATTAGGGCATTACCTTTCTAAGTATGAAACTCAGATCTTGGAGACTTCTGTGGTTTCTCTGGCTCTTAGACAGATGTATTTACATTGAAAAGGTTAGAGTGAGAACTGAGGGTCCTTTCCAACTCATCAGAAAGCTTCAAAAGATTTTTTTTTCCTTTCAGGATGGGAGAGGATGACTGTCTTCTCCAGTATAGAAGTGGTGAAAATCCCATTCTTCTCTGTCATTCACCTATAAAGTATTTAGCTACTTATGTAGGACATTTGACCTGGTTTTCGTTATGAGTAAGGCTTGAGCCACAGAAGGCCAATTTACTTATTTATTGGGAGATAATCATAAGAAATCCATATTTGATTCAGAGCACCTTGTATAAACATTCAGGATAAAAGTTATAAAGCTGATTACTAAAAACTCAATAGCACTATTCTAAGAGCTTTACAGATATCGAGTCATTTAATCCTCATAACAATCTCTGAAGTATGTACTATTATTAAACCCATTTTAAGATCAGAAACTGGCAAAGGAAGTGAAATAATTTGTCCCTGTTGGCTAGTTAGTAAAAGAGGCAGGATTCAAATCTAGGCAGTCTTGCTCTATATAATCATGATACATAGCTAGTAGTGAATTCCTTTTTATACCATTTGTGGTTAGGTTTACTTCCTCAATCTGTGGATTGGTATCTTTCATGAACTTTAAAGGAATTTCAGGCATTATTTCATCAAATATTTCTTCTATACCATGGTTGCTACTGAACTAGAGCTCTGGTTCTGTGTAGGTCAGCTTTCTCACAGTGTCCTCTGTGCATCTCAACCTTTCTGTTTTCTACCTTTACATCACTCAGTACTGTATTTTGGGCTATTTATTCACATCTTCCTACCACACTAGTTCTTTGTTCTCCTCAGTCTAATCTCTCTAATCCATATATTAAGTTTTAGTTTAATCTATTATATGCTATTCAAAATTACTTTATTTTTTTGGTGAATTGGATTTTGATATTGATTTATTGTTGTTATTCATGTTTTCATTTTCCCTTTTTATACATTTTTTATGATATATATTTTGTATATATATCATATGTTTTAAAATAAATATATATAATATATATTAAGATTATGTATACTTATATACATACAATATATAGAGAACATATTTTGTATACATACAATATATAATATATAGAGAATATATACTATGTATATATTGCATATATAATACATGTTTTGTATATATTATATATATGTTTTATATTTGAGTTGATGATTCTGCTTTCTGAAAAATTTGTATCTTCTTCCTGGTGAATCTCACTCATGATATGTATTTTAAAGTTTTGTGATTTGAAAAAAATTATAAACTAATATTCATTGGAATCATATTTGTGAGTATCTTTAAGGCCTGTGCTTAGGATGCATTCTTTCCAATGATTTGCATATTACCATATGTCCTAGGTAAGGTTCTCCAGAAACAGAGCCAAGTCAGGAATTCTTGTTTATGTGATTTATTAAAAGAGGGCTCTCAGGAGGAGAGCAAGGGCAGCAGGATAGAGCAGGAAATAAAGGCTAACCACAAATAGCAGTCTCAGCTGGAGAATAGCTTGGTCAGTTCCTTTGGAGGGGCTCTGAAACGTGAATTGCTCCATTGAGTTGGCCTCTCCTTCAGATAAGATAGACAGCCTCTTCGATCCTTGTCTCCACTAGTCATTGGCTGGTCAAGGCTCTTGATTGTCTCCCTAGGGAACTGGCTCTTCTTTTGCAGAGGGTAAACCTATAAAGAAGGGAAGAGCTTTGAACATTCTGCTAACATTCTGCTCACATTCACAGCAAGTGTAGTAAAGGTGCACAGCTGATAAAAAAGAATCTTGGTAACATAGCAACATGCTAGTACTGTATTCCATTACTGTCCATTTTTCATAGCCCTCATATCCACTTGCTGCTTATGTAAGTTCACTTCAACCAGGCAAAGTTTATCAAATTGGTCACAGTTTGCAATTTCTAAGAAAATCTACTTGATGAGGAATAGTCAGGCCCCACCCAACTTGATAATGCTGTTGGTCAAAGCCATTATTGATATTCATGATCTGTCCAGCCCCCTAGCCATTTTAGATCTAAAAATCTCCCTTTCCTTCAGCCAGCACTTCTCCTCATCTGGGAGGCTTGCTCGATGTTTTACTCAGACCACATATCTGAGGATTCTGAGCCCAGGATTACCATGTTAATGCTATGACTGTACTTACAAGTTTATAGTTATGTTGGGCATGAGGATGCCAAAAAATGGCAGATTCTCAGTGAATCATCTGAGAGCCTAACATACTCTCCCTTTCTCCTTCCATTCATAGCAACTACCTTTTTCCTCATGGTCATCAGGGTCATTTGCCACATCAATATTATTAATTTCTTTCTTTCTTATTGGTCTATGGGGTTTACCAGGAAGCAGTTGTAGCTTTGTGCTTAGTTCAACTTTTACTCTTTCCCCTGGTTAAAGTATTCCCTTTCTGGGAACCAGTACTCTTAGACTCATAGAGTCTATCAGTAGTTTTCATAAGAGTATTAAGTTGGGGTAATTCCAATAGAATATTTGTTTTACTCAGTAATTTTTATGTACCTGCAATAAGGACTGAGAATATATCAGTGCATAAAAGAGGCAAAAAATTTTCTCTGTATGGAACTTTTGTCCTAGAGGTAGGAAAACAGATAATAAAAAGAAAAATAGTTTTTATCATATAAGTGCTATGGAAAAAATGAAGGAAGAGATATAAGAAGTGTTCAAGAGGGATTGTAATTTTAAATAAGGCCTTTGGGTAAGAGTTAAAGTTTCCAGTGGAGCCAGCCATAGACATATCAAGGGGAAAGATGTTCCAGGCAAAGTAGCAATAAGCATGAGCGGTTTCGAGTGGGAGCAGGCCTGGAGACAGGAAGAAGGATGATATGCATAGAGGAGAGAATGCAAGAAAGACGGTGGTGGGAGATTAGGTCATTACAGAACAGGTAAATAGAGAAGATGAAAGAATGGAATAAATAACTCTAAAATATCAGTGCCATACCATTGTGCTCTCAAGAGCACCCAAATGGAGAATTCTGTTACTCTGTTTTCTGAACATGATATAGAAACACTAGAAATCCAGAGCATTTGGGTTTGAAAAATGAGATATCTAAAAATCCGAAAATGTCACCAGCTTAATAAAATATTCTGAGCTTTGGGAACCAAAAGTCCCTCACGCACAGATAAATAAGTTTATTGCTCAAACTGCCATGGAGATTCAGTCCTGAATTCTCATGATTGTACTGAGCTGGGCATTTTGGGAAGGGATGGTGATTAACTCAGAGCATTGTGACAGCCAGTCAGAAAGCATAAGCAGTATTTCCCCCTTGGAAGCAATTACATTAGGTCCAGCTTCAGATATTAGGGATCAGAGAGGAAACATTTCAGTTTAGGACTCGAAGTTCCCTACAGAAAAATATAGTCATTAATCTTAGGAGGCTAATACATTTTCTTGCCTTTTCTTCCTCTACCCATCATGTCCAAACTAAATCTAAAGAAAATGAGTCATCACAGGATATTTGGGTTGGAAAAAGGATTTTTTAGTATAAAAGAAATATACACAAGTGAGTTATATACAAAACAAAATCAGAATTCCTTAGCTAAGATTTAATACATATTATCTTCATTGTCTTACAAAGTAATTACTAGTCTGAGTTGAGACTTTTGATTAAGTGGAATTTTTTCAAAGGACAAAAAATTAAAATTCAGATGATTTTTAGTTCAAAGCTTGGATGAGAGAGAGCTGTCATTTAATTTTTGTTTTTTGGTAGCTCTTTATTTCTTGTTGGTTTATTTTGATAGATTATTCATTTATCTAACCAATGACCCAATAAAAAAAAATCTATATTGAGGGCCTGTTAATGTGTATTGAGACTGTTAATCTATTTTGAGGGTCAAGTTTTAGATCAAGTTCTAGAGACTTAAAAGTAAGTAAAATGGTACAGCATAGGAAATATAGTCCATAGTATTGTAATAGCATTATATGGTGACAGATGGTAGCTATACTTGTGGTGAGCACAGAATAACTTATAAACTTATCAAATCACTGTAGTACACCTGAAACTAATGTAACATTGTATTTTGACTATACTTCAATAAAAATAAAAGTGAGCAAAATAGACATGACCCATGTGCTATGAAGCTTACAGTATAGTCAGAGAAGAAAACATTAATCTGATAATCAGGCAAATATTTAACTAAGATGGTGTTAAAGCATTATAAAAATAAAATTTCAGGATAAGAGTATCTAAAATGTAAAATTTCAGGATAAGAGGGTGATCAGGGCAGTATTTTTGAGAAAAAAGGCCTTTGAGCTGAGTTTTGAATGGGGAGTGGGAATTAAGTAGGCAGAGGGTGGAGCGTCCAGGCAGGAGTAGCAGCCTGTGCAGGATGCTGAGATACTAAGAAACAGAATGCTCTGGAGCTAAGGAGATCTCTGTGTCTGCAGGGAAAATAAGCAAGGAGGGTAGTAGTGCTCAGTCAGCTTGTGAAGGTGGCTGGTGTATTTCCTTTGGAGCCATGTTCAGAATGCTGGTTTTCTTACAGTTAAAATTGAACCAATATAGCTATGAGATTAATAGATTCTCTTGAGCTGATTTTCACCTGACTATGATGTACACCAAAGTTTAAGAATCCTGATTTATTTATTTATTTACTTATTTATTTATTTATTTAACACTTATTCATTTTTGAGAAACACAGAGAGAAAGAATATGAGTGAGGGAGGGGCAGAGAAAGACAGAGACACAGAATTTGAAATAGGCTCCAGGCTCTGAGCTGTCAGCACAGAACCTGACATAGGACTTGAACCCACAAACCATGAGATCATGACCTAAGCTGAAGTCAGTCGCTTAACTGACTGAGCCACCCAGGCACCCTACAAATCCTGATTTATAATTCAACATCCATTCACGACAAAAACTCTCAACAAAGTGGGTTAAAAAGCAACATACCTCAAATAAAAAAGGCCGTATGAAAAACCCTTAGCTAACATCAGACTCAATGGTAAAAAACTGAAATCAAGAACAACAAAAAGATGTCCACTCATTATTTTTATTGTACACAATACTGAAAGTCCTAGCCACAACAATCAGGTAAGAAAAAGAAATAAGAGGTATCTGTATTGGTAAGGAAGCAGTTAAGCTGTCACTATTTGGAGATGACATTATATTACACATAGAAAATCCTAAAGGCTCCACCAAAAGTAAAAAAAATTAGAAGTAATAAATAAATTCAGTAAAATTGCAGGATACAAAATTAATACCCACTAATTGGTAGAGTGTCTATACTCTAACAAAGAGAAATTAAGAAAACATTTCCATTTACAACTCCATCAAAAAGAATAAAATACCTAGGAATAAACTTAGCAAGGGAGATCAAAGCCTTGTACTCTGAAAACTATAAAACACTGATAAAATCCATAGTGTTGTAAGGATCTTGTTTGTGAAAACAATTGTATTAATGTTCCCATAGAAATAAAAATGGCCAGAACATAAAACTGACATAATTCTGGACTTTTTTTTTTAATGTTTTATTTATTTCTAGGAGAGAGAGAGAGAGACAGCGTGAGCAGGGGAGGTCAGAGAGAGAGGGAGTCACAGACTCTGAAACAGGCTCCAGGCTCTGAGCTGGCAGTCAGCACAGAGCCTGACGTGGGGCTCGAACCCACGAACCGCGAGATCATGACCCAAGCGAAAGTCAGACCCTTAACCGACTAAGCCACCCAGGCGCCCCTGCATAATTCTGGACTTTTAACAACACATTTAATTATCTTATTTAATTTTAAGAATAATACATGTTCATTTGAGAGATTTTGGTGACAAAGAGAAATATCAAGAAGACAAATACGGTTACCTAAAAATCTTTCACATAGTAATTATTAGATGTCATTTTTGGTATATTTTCATCTGGCTTAATTTATGAACATATTAAAATGTCTGAGAGCTTGATCTTTATTCATTCATTTATTCACACATTTATTGACACGGACACAGGTGTGTGAGAGACTGAAATGCCCTGAGCTGGAGATTCTGTTTTAAACTATGAAGACAGAGGTGTTGTTTTCCTGGAGTTTATCCTTCTATGTCCTGATATTTTTCTTCTCTCTTATATTTTAAGATATCTCATACATACAGAATAGAACATATATGTACATTTTCAAGAATAATTATAAAGTAAAAAACTGGACAACTGCCAACCAGGATGAGAAATAGAATATTGTCAGCCTCTCACAGCTCCTTATGCCTCACCTGGATTGCAACCCCTCCTCCTACAGATGTACTCCTTTCTTGATTTGCTGCCTCTAAAGAACAGAATATAATTTTGTGTGGTTCTTAATTTCATAAAAATGGAATCCATTATGGGCGTATTTTTAACTGGTATTTCTTGCTTACCCTCAAAATTTTCTCTAGAGATTCATCTATGCTGTGACATAGGATTCCGCTATATGAATATACTGTTGTGTGTTTATTTCTTTTATTATTGACGGACATTTGGGTCTTTCAAGTTGTTGGTGGCTTTTAACAATGCTGCTATGGACATTATTGTACATGTATTTTTCCTTACATGTAAATAATTTCCCCAGAATATATTTCTAAGATAAGAAATTTGTGAGTCATATGATAACCACATATTTAACATCCCCGCTGCTTTGTATTATTAACAGTAAATGATGTATATTTACTTATATATCTAAAACTATTCATAAACACATATCTTAATTGGGACATAAGAAAACAGTGTACTCTAAATTCCTTTGGTAAATTACTTACCCTAGTGTTAGATTTCTTTGGGACTTTTTTGTTTGTTAGTACTAATATAAAATTCTTGTGTAATAATCATTTATATGTAATATAAATTCATTAAATTTATTAATAAATTTTGTTCATATTAATTTCTTTACATAGTTAACACTATGACAATTTCTAGGTCAAAAAGAATGAAACATGCTTGTATCATTCAGTGTTTACTCGAGAATGAGGAGATCATATTAGAGTGGTTTAAAATAGGGAATTGGTTATAAAAGTGTTGAAAGGCAGGAAAAGGAAACAAGGAGTAGACTCCCCAGACACAGGTAACTGCAGAAAGCCATTCCTGCCCCTAGAGGTGGAAGGGGGGTGGTGGGAAAGCAGTGTTACCCAGAGCTTCTAAATGTATTTGCTCTCGAGGTTGCTGGAACACTGGTACTGCTTTCAGAATCACTTCCACTGCTACTGAGCAGGAAACCTGCACCAATTCTGATGCTGCCAGACTCTCTACTAATGCTGCGAACGTCCACAGGTATCTACATTATCCTTCCTTAGCACTTCTGAAGCCAGAAACAGGAAAAATAAAATAGATAGCTCTTTGTCTCCCTTTCTTATGAGAGCCTTCCTCCGAGAAACAGACTCCAAGATGGAATTCAATGTGCAAGAAATCTATTGGGGGAGACACTTTCGAAGTACAAAGGGATCAGGAGCAGGAGTGGATGGAGGTGAGCCTTCAGAGCATGAGGAAGTTCTGACCCCTGGGCAAGGAAAGAAGAAGGAAGGAAAGTTGAGGAGGAAGAGCCTCAAACTTCAGTACAGGTTTGAAAACATCTTGGCCAGGCCAATTTGGAACCCTTGAGCAAAGGTTACCCTTTGGAGAGAGTCCCATTATGTGCTGTAGTATTCCTGTCATACTCAGTCACTGACTGGTAGCAGCTGAGGGAATGTGTGGCCTTGATGGGAGCCTATAATGGATTTACAGGTGGAGGAGGTGGACATTATAGGTCAACTATGTTCTTTGCAGTGGGTTCTTTTGAGTGAGATCTAAATACACGTCTTACAGCTGTCATACCTCGATGGGCAGTATCTGAGTGGCAAGGAAATTTGATAAATCTAATATCTAAGATTCTACCCCATTTCAGTACAGAGAGGAGCATAGAATGATGAATGTTGGAGAAGAAAATGACAAATATCTAGCACAGGAATACTTATACAGGAATGTATATTATATGTACAGGAATATTTATATTATCAGTTTACTCTCTTCCCTCACAGAGGTACATAAAACATCCCATCTCACCACTCTGACATACATATTCAAATGTTAGTTAATATTTCTAAGTACTAATGAATGAATAAATTTTGAACTCTTAATTTTCTTTTATTTGCATTATTCACCAGTTCCTTTGCCAATTCAATGTTTCTTACTGTTGATTTGTTTGGAAACCTTACATAACTCTTAGAACTTGATCATGTTAATTGTGTATTTTGTTTATATGCTTTTCAAATTTAATGTTGTTTTAAAATAATGTTTATATTTTTCAGAACACAAAGCATCCTACACTTTTGTTGGAGAAATTTTAGAAACTATGTTAAAATATTAAGAAATTTTATAACAAAATCTTTCATATATATTACTATTTATTCTTGAATATTACTCATATAATATCAAGAATACATCATTATATCCATAGATTTTTCTTCCTTACTTATTATATTGCAAGCATATCTTCATGTTTCCTGTGAAAATATTTAGCCACACTATATTATTAGGTATTTAAGCTGTTTATTTTTCTCTGTTAAAAATAATCTTGCAATGAACATTTGTAGTGCAACTGTTTTTCCCTATATCTATTAATTGGGTTAGATTTTTAGTGATGGAATTATTAGGTCAAATGACTTAAACTTTAAAATATTACCGTGTTTGGATAATGATATTTTTAACTATAAAATAATTTGTATTCTATTTAGAATATTTGGAAAATCTAATATGATCTAATATACTCATAGGATGTTATTAATATTTATTATATGTTAAATGTATGCATATTGATGTATAGTGTCAAGTTTCAAACATCCCTATTTACATTCCCATCAGCAGACTGTTTACACATTCTTGTCAACACTGAGATTTATCATTCTATTTCATCTTGGTTGAGTTCATCTTGTTTTAATTTTCAATTCTTGGGGCATGTGGGTGGCTCAGTCAGTTAAGTGTCCGACTTCGGCTCCTGTTATGATCCCACTGTTCGTGGGTTCAAGCCCCATGTGAACTCTGTGCTGACAGCTCAGAGCCTGGAGCCTGTCTTCAGATTCTGTGACTCCCCCTCTCTCTGACCCTCCCCTGCTCACACTGTCTCTATCTCTCTCTCAAAAATAAATAAAACATTAAAAAATTTTGCAATTCTTAATTACTAAAAGGATACATATTTTCATTGATTTTTTGATTAATGATACTTTTATTATCTTTTCATGCATTTTATATATTGTTTTTATTAGATGACCCTGTTTTTCTTTATAGTTTTATGAAAGCTCTTTGTAAAGAACAAATGCTTTGTGTCATGTGACCAGTAGTTTATATTTTGCCTACTCACTGTGTTAGCACACACTGTGTGTGAGCCTCCAAACCCCAGTCTGTTTCAATCCATGCTTCTTTTATTAACTTGGAGATAATCCTGCTTTTCTTTCTTGGTTGGGGGGTGGAATATCTGGATACTTTTAAGACAGTTTCTTTTACCTTATATTAAAAAAAAAAAGATTATTGCCAATATATATGTAGGTTTAGTTTCTTTTAAGTATGGAGTAAATCTTTCCAAGCTTAGATTTCAGTTTTCAAAGAAAACCTTACTGGGATGCCTGGGTGGCTCAGTCAATAAATCGTTGGACTCTTGGTTTTGGCTCAGGTCATGATCTCATGGTTTGTGGGTTTGAGCCCCACATCGGGCTCTGCACTGGTGGTGTAGAGCCTGTTCAGGGTTCTCTGTCTCTCCCTCTCTCTCTGCCCCTCCCCTGCTTGCAGGTACTCTCTCTCCCAATATAAATAAACAAACTTAACAGCAACAACAACAACAACAAAAAAGAAAACCTTACTTTTGCTTTGCATTTAATAATGATTTTGTCTTTTTTGTTCTTTTTTATTTTTTCCCTCCTTTGTTTGTGGGTCCCCTATTGTGTGACTCTTTGGGCTTCTGGACTTGTCTTCTAGTCTTGTATTTTTTGTCTTTTTGCTTTCTGTTTTTTGTTTTGTGGGAGGTGGGGATACCTTCATCTTTATTGTCTAAGCCTGTGTAAAATTGTATATCTTTTTATACTTTTAATTTCTGTGTGATATTTTGTTGCCTAATGTTCTCTTGCCCCCCATTTGTAAGTATTTCTTTTTACATTATCTTGCTTCTAATATATTTTTTTTCCTTCCTTTGTTAGTTTAGTTTCTGTCTTCCATGCTAGAAGCTTTTCTCAGATAGCTAATACCTAATCCCAAACTGTCTGCTCTGGAAACTCTGGACCCATCAGTGGGGCTTCTAAAATTTGAGATTCAATTTAAGATGATGTGTTAGGGCTTTCATTGGAGGCCCAGTGATGTCAGTACGTTTGACTTTTCCCTTTTGAACTGGCCAGATTTCTTAGAGAAGAATCCTTTAATCTCTTGGCTGAGAATGTCAGAGAGTTGAAAGGTAAGACCAGCTGGAGTGAGCAGTTACATCTCACTTCATTCTGTAGTTGATTCAGTATGGTGCCTACAACCTCTCCTCTCTCTTGTGTTCCCCAGTCCAGACACTATCTCTGTATGTCTCTCCCCAAATAATAAACCTGCAAGGTTTTGCTGAGTTGGCAGATGGACAGTTGCCTGATGACATAGAATGATGGAGAGTAACTGGAGATTTAATTACCTCTCAGACAGCTTTCACCAAGGTTTCTAATTATTGCCTTCAATCTCTCACCCTTTCCACACCAATCTGCTGCTTTCAGTGCCTCATTCTCTGATAATTCTGCACTGCCAGTCTTGAGATTCTCTTTCTTGAGACCAGCAAATTCATTCGAAAATTTTGTTGCCATTGCCTTCTATTTAGATGTGTCTTTCAATTTACCTTCTTAAATCAGAACACTAATGATGTTTTAAATTTTATTTTTTCTGTTTTGTTTTCTTTTGCATATTCTTGTTAGACTCTGTTTTACATCCATATATCTCTTTCACAGTCTCATGCATTCAAGATTTTTTTTTTTTTTTTTAATAATAAACCTAAAGCAGAACAGGTCTACTACGAGGAGAATGGATCTTACTATTTCAGGAAATAAAATAGTTTTTCTGGTATTGACAGGTTTGATAGTCACTGGATGAAGTTGCATGCTTAAAAAAGATAAAAATCATCAAGCATGTATTCTTTCTTGATTGTGAACAATTCATTCATTGAAAAATATTTAGTAATTTTCAGGTATATACTGGACATTGTATAGTCATCAAAAAGCATTCCATAAATTATTTGAGGGAATTTAAGGTATTCCTATGGCTGATCTGCTTTGTGTAGCAATAATCAAAGGAAGTCTAAGACATCTTGAATTGGCTTAACCTAGAATTTGCTAGTCCTTGTTTACTTAGAGGAGTGTTTCTCAGCTGTTTTCTCATTTTTTACATCCTAAGGGGCTTTTTAGGTTTTTTCCCCCTAATTGATCCCCAGTCTTTTGAGATTTTAATACCACAGATATGCTGTATATATGGCTATGTGTTGTATATATAGCTGTTATTTATAGTTGGGGTAAGATTTTTTTCTCATGAATCAATATTCACCCTTGTTGAAAATGTATGACCCAGAGTTGGTCAGTTTTTGTTAGCATGATACCCATTTCATAGTACTCTTCTCCTGTCATTAATCACAATTTATCAAAGTCCCCAGTAACATATTGACATAATAGACCTTAAAGACTTGGAGGAGCTAATATCACCTAGCAGATCAATAATCTACATTTTAATGAGTTTCTATGACCGCGTATTTGAGGGAAAATGTTCTTTCATATAAAGAACATATTTGAGGGAAACTATTCTTTCATAATCAAATAAATCCTATGTATTTTCATGAGTATGATAAGAAAAAATGTTGGCTTACTGAAGTACTAAAATTTTTGTTGAATGACATCAGCCTCCTAACCTTAGTCCTGTGAACATGTTTCCTATCAGGTTATCAAACCATACTGTTCTATAATTTTTATAGTAATATATGTTATCAGGCCACTGAGAATCAATATTCTTGGTATCTTCTGTAGTGTCTACTTTTTCATATTGTGAATTTCATGTCTGTATCACTAACACATTGGATATCTGGATAATAGGAAGTCATTTACCTAGTAATTTAAGTCTAGTCATGATATTTGAATATTAATAAAATAAAATAAACAGGACACAAGACCAGATATTAAATTACCAAACAGAATGACTACTTAGCTGATCACTCATGATGAACATGTTTACTTTTCCAAATAAATTGTTTATACATTCACAGTGACTATGGGAGACTGCATCTGTAGGATAAACAGATTGCGAGACTAATTTGAAATGGTAATATACATATCTGATCAGAGTGGTGAAAAGAGAAAAAAAAAAGAGTCAGGAGAATTTAAGGTTTGAGCTGAATGCCCTTGAATAAAACATATTATCTCTGAAATTTTAGCTTCTTTATTCATAAAATATGAATAATAGGTGCTTATTTTCCTATACTGATTCATAGAGAGATAAAAAATGATAATGTGTGTGATATTTCTTTTAAAGTGCTGTAAAATGTCAGTTATAGTTTCACTATATATATAATTTAAATTTTACTGATAATACTTTTATAAATATTGGTTGTTTTGAAAGGCATTTCTTGGGAAATAAAATTAAAGTGTGAGTCATATAGGGAACATTTTCTTTCCCTTTTGAAATATGGTACAGAAAATGATCAGTCCCTTAATTATCTGCCTATACATTAAATTAATATGCTTTTGCAAATATATACCTGTAGGAGTATTTTGAGGAAACTGTTACCTGTTAGTAGAGTGTTACTACTCTCTACATGTTGTTTTGTAATATATTTTCAAGTTATATCTAGTTCACTGGAAGATTAATGTTGAGAAAATTAATTGAAAATTTTACCTGAATTGAACCAAACTGCATTAAAAAAGAAATGAAAATAAACTATAGATAAAAGTGACAGCTTCACTAATAGAGGATTCAGGGAGGAAATATGTTAAGTTATTAGGTTATTTGTATAGTAGTTTTAGTTTATGTATTTTTCCTAACTTTGCAAATGTCTTATCTCAATACACATGTTACCTAAATAAAATCAGTTGTATTTGTTTCCTAACAAAAATATGCTGCTCTAACATCAATACAAAACACTGTAGCAAATGCTCCTCCAGAATGCTGATGCTAACTAGACATTTAGATCCAAGACAGGTAAAGCAGTTTTCTTTGCAATTTATATATTTCTAAAATTTATGTTAAATGAACTTTGTAAATGAGATTATTAAAGAAAAACACTGAAGAAATTTCACTTTTCTAGGTAAATCATATTGGTATATAATTATATCCCAACATATTTCTCCTACGTATTCTACATATAATGGGTTTTTACAAAATAATTTATACTTACCAACATTTGAGGACCATTAAGTTCCAGAAATAAAATCAAATTCTCATTCTTTTTTTCCTTCCAAACATTCATTCATGTATTCATTCATTCATAAACATGGTTTGAGTATTTATCATATGCCACATTATTCTTAGGCTCCAGGAGATCATCACAATGAATTAGATCATTGTGCTCTCAGGGAACTCATCAACTAAAAGAAAAGCACATTTGTGTAATGAAAGTATGAACACCATGAGTATCTAAGAAAATCTTAACCATTCACATATAAGGACAAAGCATGTGCACATACATATAACAGCAGTGGCAGAAGAAATGATAGAGGCAAGTTCATATTAATGTTGAGAAGTGCAAGAAGTACAAAAAAAAGTTACTAGAAAGTGCAAAAATCTGTCAGCCTTGAAGTGTCCATGTAGGTAGGAGATGGCTGATGTGTTAATGGATGAGTAAAGGACTTGTATGGAAGGCAACATGTAGGCAGTGAGAAGGCAGCTAAGGGAAGGATGAGAAATCCATGTGGGAAGTAAGAAGGAAGGATGACTGTAAGCTATGATCACAAAACAACTTGTTTGATGAAACACAACTGGGAGATGAACTTGAGTCTTTAGTTTTTACCCAGTGATAGCTTGGATTTTTGAAACTGTAGAACTTTTACTGCTTTAACCGAACAGTTGTTCTAATCTCTTTCTATTTTCATGGAGGACATTAAATATCTCTATCAAAACGTGACTGTTATTCTCAGAGCTGTTTTTCGTCAGGTGGTTGTTTTAGGTTGCAATTACAGTTCTCATTTAACCACAAAGCAAGTTTTTATTTTAATTGCAATAGTATTCAGGTTATATGAACAAAGACTATAGCTCTAATAAAGTCTACCTTTCTATCACAGAAACAGTTAAAACCCGATATTCATTATGGTTTTCTTACTTGAACTTGTTTTGGGGTCATGATTTTATTTTATCAGACTAGAGAGTTCTCAAATAAGTCATAAACTTCTATGAAATTGTCTTATTAATAAAAATGCTGTATCACCTTGGTAGAAGTAGTAAAATGATTCCCACTCATCTTTCAGAAGTATTTTTTTTTAACTTGAGTCTAATCATTTAGAGAATGCTCTTGGAAGTGAGTATGTATATTTGATCAAAAGAAAGGCCTCAAATCCTTATAGCTTGAGGAACGTATACTAAGGAATATGAGATGTGAAGCCACAATAATATTTACAATGCATTAATAAGTATAGAGAAAACTCTTTTCTGTCAGACTTGCAATGGAAGTCAGACATGCAATGGCAGAACCTCTGAAGATACTCTAGGATATTACTATTGATCAGTCCTAGAATTATTTTTCAAGGTTCACTTTGTTCTTTAGCTAAGTTTCATATTTCAAAAAGAGTCTGGACTCTTAACCTGGGCTCTAAATGTATTACTTTATTCCAAAATGTAGATTGATAGTACTTTCAATAACATCATGAAAATGAACAAAAACTTATTTTATATAATGAATTCTGTGGTCATGTCAAGCACAAACACTGCATTGTACTGTTTGTGAGGAAATTATGGCCTTATGCAATGGGATTAGGCATTTCGTCAATAGGAACATCCTGGACCCTTTCCATATGCTATGTTGTATTTTTTGTATTTTTTATACAATCTTCTTTTTGGATCGTTCACATGAGTGCTAGTGGCAAAGGGCTTTTAGACTTTAAAGTTATCTAATGATTGCTTATGCTTCTTGGACACACTGGGGAACCTTAAAATATGAAGTTTAATTCCATATGCTGAGGCACTCTCTTTGGAAAATAGGTAATCTTTCCAGGGGGATACTAACGTATTTCAACTCTCTAGGGGATTTTTTTGAATGTTTCAAATCCGGCTTCTCTGAAAGCCCTAACACTAACTCCTCATAGGGAACATTTCTGTGCTAAAGAAATTCTTAATGAATCAAAGGTTGATTATCGAGTCACAGTGTCCCATACGTGGCAGTGTTTCAAGGTCTCTGCGTCATTTTTCTCTGGGCTGAGAAGGCAATGAGAAGATTTGGGCTTGGATATTAGGATCCAGAATTTGCAGATAACTAAGGTCTTGGGCATATTTGGAGACAGTCTCCATATCCTTTTCCTTTTATATAGAGATAGTATCTCTGACTGAGGAAACATGAGAACATAGGTAAAAACTATTAATAATATAAGCGAAAATTTATATTAAAATTTTTATAATCTTACTGAATGACCTATGTCACAATAAAAAAAAAGCACAACAACTATTGTTGGTATTGCTCTAACTGCTACGGACATGATCAGTCTGGGGCTCTCTCAGACACCAGACATATAAAATACCACCTCAACTATTGCCTTGGAAACTTCTTTTTATGAAATATCTTTGCTGTCTGCACCCTCTTTTCAGGAACCCATAGTTGCCATGTCAAATAGACCATTTCATTAAGCTTAATTCCTTATGACTTCAACTCATATCTGTAGCCAGTCCTGAGGTCAACATGATAGTAACTTTCTTTGACTTACAGGTGGTTTATATGTATTATAGTAACATACAAATGTACACTGTGCATATAGTTCTATGTTTTGTGATACTGCCAGGTGAGCTTGCTTGGTAGATTGTTTTTGAGGAGGGCAACAATATACTAGCTAAGGATGAGCAAACAGCCAGTTACCCCTCATGGGATGATTTGCTGTGAACTAATAATGGATTTTCACATGGCTGATAATTGTTCATGAATCCTGCTTTTTAGCTAATTTCTTACTTCTCTGTAAACTGTGATTTGTGATATTTTATTAAAGCACAGTGACTTCTTTTAGAAGAACAAAATTATTATTTCTGTTTACTTTCATTTCAAATGAGATCATAATGAAAATCTTTGTGTGTAATGAGCTTTAAAACCTAGTTCCTGTAAAAGTGATCCATTTTAACCTAAATAATATAGACTTGGTAGTATAAATTTCTGTATCTCCAGGAAATAAAAGCCTTTGTACAAAACACTCCTTTTTTATTTTTTTGGTACTACTGTACCAAGAAAGCAAACTCTTTTTTAATGTTTTTACAAACAAATGACTCCATATTCAGTTCTGAATACTGAAACACTGAAACTAGACCCATTTTCAGTTTTGCTATGAATTCTTTGAAATATTTCTCAGAAAACCAAAATATTTTCAAAATACTTTACCAGAAAAGTTAAAAGTCTTTTTCAAGCCAGACATGCTTGCCACTTACTATCAATCTTAAACTCAAGGCTAAAGTGTTTCTTATTGGCTAAAATGTAGAAATGATTTAAAGTGAAATTCTCAGGGAGTCTCATTTGGCTGTTCTGGGGACAAAATTATTAAATGAATAATGAGAAAGTGCAAATTTATAAAACTCACATCTTGTAAAACATCATCTTTCTCAATAATCTACATTTCTGAATAAAATATTAAATCTTTTAAGAAATACCTCTGATAAGCCATGTATACGTTGTTATTAACACTAAACATTTTCTCCTCCCAGGAAACCAACTGACCCAGAGTTTCAGGATTGTAAAAGCAGAGGTCATATATTCTAACCACTAATCAATGCAGGAATCACTTCTCTAACCCTCCTGATCAGTCTTCAGCTTTTTAAATCTATTGTTACAGGCTTGGTTCACAACTTCACAAAATTCACCTAGTTTATTTTTTGAACCATTAACTTCTTTTGAAATTCTGTCTCATGTCTTTATATACTTATACATTTGTTTACCTATTTATGAGATATGTATGCATCTACTTTGAAAATCAGAAGCAATAACATCTGTTGTGTAACAATTGAAAATAGACAATGAGGTATCACACGACTATTCCTTCTATGTAACTGATGGTCCTTTAAATATCTCAGACACCTATCTTCTCTTCTTTAGAATTAAAATCCCCCCATTTTTTCAACTAATCTTCAAATCAGACTCTTTCCTTCATGATCTTTTGAGGACTTACCTCTGTGTATTAGAGATTAATTATGGACTGGAAACTGTCCAAAGAATAATAAATGGAAAATACAGTGTTCTGAATATTTTTCTATTGCTTTTCCTTCAGTTTGTTGGTGAACCTCACTTTTCTAGATACCTTCAAATGTAATTTTCCCATTTTCTTGAGTCTACTTGAGTCTACTTCTCCTTGCATAGATGGCCACCCATAAACTCTCAAGTTTATACAGCATCAGATGCAGGCACACACTGAATCTGAGCCTGGTATATTGCAGTATCAAGTGAAAATTCCCAAGAGGGATGCCCTAAGTTAACTGTGGTTCAAGTTTAAATATGATTTGTGTAGGAAATTTCCAAGATAAATAGTGTTTATTTTAATGTTGACTTGCTCTTTTGTTTGCCCCAATGTTCAGTCTTTGGCTGTTACTATTTTATATTTTTCATTTTTGATGAAATTAAAGTATTATGTATTTAGGGCTTCTCATACTTTGAAGTTTTTGAAAAATCTAATAACATCCCAATTTTCTTGGTATAGAGTGTATGTTTTAGTTTGACTTCAAGAAAGTATTTCACAGAGTCCATGAGGCCTTGGAATGAACATGCTTTCTCTCTCTCTCTCTCTCTCTCTCTCTCTCTCTCTTTCTTTCTTAATATAATCTATTGTCAGACTGGCTAACATACAATATATACAGTGTGCTCTTGGTTTTGGGGTAGATTCCCATGATTTCATCCCTTACATACAACACCCAGTGCCATGAGCATCCTTCAAATGGGCTCATCATAAAAACCTCACAAACCTGAATAAACTCAGGTTCTTAACTTGTCCTGTTCCTCTTCATACAGATTTATGCAATCCATTGTTTGGAAATTTAAAAGGTCAGGCATCTCAAAGGATTTGTACCTGACATTTTCAAGAACAACAGAGTTCAACTTTTTTAAAAAAAACAAGAACAAACTGTGCTGAAATAGCATCTTCCTTTAGAATGAAGGCATTTAGTTGCAGTCAATATTTTGACCTCCCCAAAATAATAAGTCCCCCCATGTTGAAGAAGCCTTTTGATTGAACAAAAATAGACCATGTTTTCTTTTCTTCTTTCCCTCCTGTCCTTTGTCCCTCTGTACTTTGTAAACCCATGTAGTTGGTTGAGAAGATTCATGATCTATCAAGTGTAATTATTTTCTATATACCTTTGAACTATGAACAAAAAGGCAAAAAATTTTCCCTATGAATTTCCTACTCTTCCAAACAGCCTCATCCTTAAGTGTACTGGTTTGAGACAGGCCCTTCAAAAATATACTTCTTTTGGTGAAAGAAGTTCTATTTGACTCTTCTGATGTTGAATAAAGGAAGAGTGCCTTTGATGCAGCGTAATGCTGCTCTTCTTCCAGAGGCTGCCATCAATACGGCTGCACACTATCCTTGGCAGATACAGTGCTATGGTCCATGTTTGTACTCAACTCACCTAGTGGTACAAGCAGATTGTGGGCTGGCTGACCTCTCAGTAGTGTTGATCCTCACTCCAGCAGGAAACATGGATATGCATAGTGCCCTGTGTGAATTAGAGACTCCACCAGTCTTGCTGAGTTACATGGAAGAGGCTTTGTGCCAGCATAAGATATTTTTTTACATCTGGGATCTTGAGTCTTTCATGTTGATGATTGACCTTGCCTAGCATTGATCTTAGGCACCTCTGTGATTTTTGGCTTCTGACTTCTGGCGTTGCCTTTACCTAAATTCTAAATTTCCCTCATTACTTCTGCTCATGATCTCTCAAGTGTCTGTCTACCACCACCCTCACCTACCCACTGTCTTGATATGACATTCTTAGGAGAGAAACAGAAATAAAACCCCATAGGAAATAAACATCATTGTTTTACTTTGTTCCTTTACTGGGAGACCAGTCACATAAACGTAAATTTTTTGTTTAACTGGTGATCTTGAATATTTAAAAGAGTAAAAGATCTTTAAGAAAAGGAAAAAAGACTAAAAATCTTCCAAAGTATAATAGATACTGAAGACAACAAGCTGTGTTGAGAGTTATCTTAGAAACATAGATAATTCCCTGGCAACTGATACCAAATTGTTTTGCTCTCTACCTGAGATTTTTTCAGCTGGCTCATCTGTTGTGTCATCTCTCAAGTGGTCCCTTTAGTAAGGCTTCTATTCCTAAAATCTGTGCAGCTTATTGTCTTCTCTTTGGTTGAATGGTGTATCTTGCAAATTAACATGTATATGAAATCAAAGGAAGGTTTGCCAAGAAACAATGGAGGTGGATGTTGAATATATACAACCCTTATAACCAAAGTAAATTTAAGAACTTTTAAAATATGCAAGATTGATTCCTTGTGTCAGTCAAACTGACTGGTTGTGAAACATGCCAAATAACATTATCACTGATTTATCACACTTTCGATATAAATATCCAGGCGCAGTGAAATACAGAACAGAGGCACTTCAGGCACATACATAAAAATAGACTTGAAGCATATTAAGTCAGAATTAACCTCAAAATGCCACTGCTTCCCACTTCACAATACACCAAATCACAACTGTGTGCTTTGTTAACTCGACTAGGGCAGCTTTGCATTCAGTTTTGAATTATTCCTGCTCTGCGTGCAGCAAGGACTTACCGCTTCAGCATGATCTCTGTCAGCCTTGCCATTGCTGGGGCTTTCTGCTTCAGAAATCCTGAGAGCTTGAGCCTCGTGGACATTCCACATGCTTTCACAGCTCCAGATCTTTGAATCACGATTTCAGATTTTTGCATATAAGGCCCTTTTCTGTTTGAAATCTTTCCCCCATGTCAATGCCGACTTTGCCTGGATAATTCTACCTTGTTCTTCTGGAACTGACTCTGATCCTTCTCTTTACCTTCTTAGGCAGCATCTGAGACCCTTTCCTTTATAGAAGTGTCCCTTGATCTCCCAGACTGAATGGGAAACTCATTTCATTGCATTATAGGACTCTATGCTCCTCAGTATCCTAGTATTGACAGCATTCCTATCTTCCTGTCTTTCTGGCCTATGTCTCCCACTGGACTGTAAGTTTCTAGAGGGCAAATGACTGCCTGTTTCAGGGCCCTAATGGCACAGACCAGTTTTAACATCTGGCACAAGCCTGAATGAATTCTCTACTCTTTGGCTATTTTGTCTTCATGTTTAATAGCTTTGATAACACCTTGTTTCTTCCAAGGCAGGGTTTCTTAACCTCAGCACTATTGACATTTGAGGTTAGACAATTCTTTGTAGTGGGGGCCTGCCCTATGCACTGTAGGATTTTAGCAATATTCCTGATTTCAATCCATTAGATACAAGCAACCCCTACCCCAGCTCTGACCACCAAAAATGTATTCAACCATTGTCAAATGTCACCGGGAGGTGGGAGGTGGAGTTTTCCTAGGTGAGAATCACTGCTCTCAGGTT
Organism: Proteles cristata cristata; assembly: GCA_017311185.1. NCBI lineage: Eukaryota > Metazoa > Chordata > Mammalia > Carnivora > Hyaenidae > Proteles > Proteles cristata. The sequence goes on along the minus strand of JAESUZ010003709.1, from coordinate 73,640 downwards.
ATTCATCGTAATCTGTACAAACTTTCTATTTCTTCAAAATAATTGAAAAATGTATTTTTTAAATAATGTTTTCTGAGAAATCCAGTGCTTATCCTCCCCCCTCCCCCATTGCCCTGCTTCCTGATACACTTTTGCATCACCTGCTATATAATAGATGCTCAAAAATATCTGCTGAAAGTATTTTAAAAATTCTTGCAAAGAACAGATTTTTCAGTCATTGATTGCCCTTTTTGTTTGTTTGATTCTCTTTCTGCTTCAGTAGGAACAATGTGAAAATTACTTCTAGATTACACCTCAAATCCTGTACGTGGCCTATAAAACCCTGAATGATTCCAGCTCTTCCTACCTGACTATTCTCCTCTAAGATGGTTTTTATTTCCATCTTGAAGAAAGTTACAGAAATTCATATTCAACAACTTTTGGAAAAAGAAGATTTATTGGAGGCATGCTACCATATCTCACAAGATTTTATGAAGGGCAGTATGATCAGGCTTTGGGACAGCTGGCACAAGAAACTTAAATGCTGACAGCAGGACTCCTCTGCTGTCCTGTCCTTTCCTCTCTGCTAGAAACTTAATTTTCTTCTCCCATGACTTTCTTCCTGCACATGCGAAGAACAGAGCCACAGTGGTGTGTGGAGTCTGCCTCCTGTGTTCACTATTCTACTACCTATGAGGCATTGATTGTCTTCTCTTAGGTTTAGTCCCTAGTGTTGGCTTACCTTAGATCAAATGTCCATGAATACTTTAATCAGCTCAAGCTGTGGGCTAAGCTCATATAAAATAGACATAGCAGCACAGGGTTCTTGCCAGATTTTGTGAGCTACCCAGCCAACTCCAATGTCATCTGCTCCACTGGCTAATTATTTCCCATCCTTCAGTGCTCATCTCTGATATCATTCCCTCTAAGAACCCTAATTACAAGCTCTTATAGCACTTTTAACTTCTTCATAATGCTTATTAAAATTATAATTACTTTTTTATTGGTATAATTTGCCATCCCTCCTCCTCACTAAAATGCAAGCTTCAGAAATGCAGCAACCATGTTGATTTGTTCTGTGTTATTTTCAGCAATGAGCACAAAGTCTTGCTAAAAGTACATGTTTGGTTCATAGTTATTGAATACAGGAATAAGTTCCTGGACTGAGTCACAAAATTTCAAACCCAGCAAATCAGACATGCAAGTGATGTCTTAGAAAGGAAGTGATCAGAGTTTCCAAATTAGTCATTTACATGAATGTTAGTAGATTTCATATAATACACACTATCTGCACCAAGAGTAGGATTCCTGTTCAAATACTGTTATATATAAGAAGTGCTTTGGAATTCATGTAACCATTAAGGTGGCACCAATAGTTATAATGTGAATAAAGAACAGCACTCATTTTCATCCTTGCGAGGAGGATGCTAGAGTGGAGAAGGAATCTCATATGGACATAAAAAGGCATACCCCTGATGTTTGATTCTTCAAAACTTAAATAGTAATAAAAGAAAAAAATAAAAATGATATGAGATAGAATATTGGCTGCCATCCCTATCAAATCTGTTGGTTTTTATATCATGCACAAGATACAGATAAGGTAGAGGGAAGTTTAGAAATGAAAGATAGAATGATGGATTTGACTACATGAACATTGGAAACTCTGGTCGGTTATAAAACACCACAGATAAAATTACATGAAACATACTCAACAATATTTATGACATAAAGGGGTAATAGCTTAAATGCATTAAGAATCTTTTACAAATCAATAAGGGGAAAAAGCTGCAAACACTTGTACAGATTAGCAAGAAGTTGACAAAGGAAAGAATACCAATTCTTGGTAAACATATAAACAAACAGAAATTGGCTCTATTATTTCACTATTAAATTGCTAAAAGCATAACAGTGGTATATATCTACACACACACACACACTGAGGCCAGCAGTCGTTAGATAGCTGCTGACATAAGGAGAAAATTGTAAAATTTAAAACTAGCAAATATATATACTAATTCACCCAAATGTTACAGAGGCTATGGCCTTTTCTTTGAGATGGGTCCTCAAAATAGAATTTTGCCTTATCTTCCCTGTATATAATGCATCATCTAAATTTCTAGGTTGGGATTCAAGAATCTAAGGCATTTGCAGAATATTCTGTTTGTAGAATCTTTCATAATGTTTGAAAAATGTTTTTTAGTCACACTAACTCCTCAGAAATATATTTTTAGTAACTTGTCTTTCTTGAATCTTACTAAAGCTTTTTACATTCATATAGCATCAGTTTTTATAATAATCAAAATATGTAAGTGCAGTGGCATGTGCAACTGATAAAAACAGGTTTGTGGACACATGCAAGTGAGTTTTAATAAGTACTTACTTTAACCAGTAGGAGTGAATAGCAATTAACTAAAAATATGTACTCTTAATGTTGGGAATCCATTAAGCAAAGGCTAGGAATGGATGACACTAGATAATCCATTGTTGCCTAAGTGGAAGTGAGTTAAGCAACATCTGCTGTGCTTACCATTATTTCAGTACTGAAGATGCTAAGTTCACTTGTACCGTTGACTGATCTCCTGCTGAACTGTAGGCCCCTTCAGGATGGGTGCTCCCATCTCGCCCATACCTATAGTTCTTGAGCCTAAGAGAGGGTCTGGCACAAAACAGGTGTTTACCCACTTTTAGGTTGGATTAAAGAAGGAACAGAATGTTTGTGCTGTTTCATTCAGTAATATTTCCCTTCTATAAATCTGTCTTAAGAAAAATTCAGACCTATGCCAAAGATCTATGTTTAAAGGTGTTTATTGAAAGTCTTTTTTGAGGGGCGCCTTGGTGGCTCAGTCGGTTAAGCATCTGACTTCAGCTCAGGTCATGACCTCATGGTTCTTGGGTTCGAGCCCTGCGTTGGGCCCTGTGCTGACAGCCAGCTCAGAGCCTGGAGCCTATTTCAGATTCTGTGTCTCCCTCTCTCTCTGACCCTCCCCTGTTCATCCTGTCTCATTCTCTCTAAAAAATAAATAAAACATTTTTTAAAAAAAAGTCTTTTTTGACAGTTTAAAAATAGCTATAGGGTTGCTCACTGAAGCATTGTTTGTAATAGTAAAAGATGGAAAATATCCTAAATATTCAAAAATATAAAAATAAATTGTGGTAGTGTTTGATAAAATATACCATCATTAAAAGTGATTTCTTTTTTTTAAATAATAGTCTCTTTTTTCAAAGAACAGGAAAATGCTCAAAATTTGATACATTTGAAGTTACATTGACAACTATACATAACATTATCCTAATTATAAAAAATTTATAATAAATAAGTTTATATTTACATATATCAAAGCCTGGAATGAAAAACACTTTGCTGATAATGGTGGCTCAGACTGGTTTGTGAATAATTTTAATTTTCCTTTTGATACCTTTTCACAGGTTTTATGTGTTACTTTATAGTCAGAAGAAAAAAATAAAGTTTGGGGGTAGAACTGATTTATTTCCTTAGGCAACGAGAGGAAATGAATTAGTCTTCAGTTAGAAATGCAAAGAACAGTCAGGACAGAGTAGCTGAGACAACATAACCAATTATGGAAGATCACAGACAGAGAGAAAGAAAAATTAATAGTGACAGAAAAAAAAAAAGATTATATTCCAAAAATTAAGTTTGGAGGGACTAGAACCATGACAGAAATAAATTACATGATTTGATGTAACGAATAATTGCTGTGGCTTCAATAAATTACACAGTATTATTGATTTTATTGAATAGGGAATGATAATAAAGAGAAACTCCTGTCATTAACCCAGAAAGAATAATAATCCAACGAAATGACAAAATCAACCACTGGTAGGATTTGAAACCTGGTTATCTCTTGCAGTTTTTCCCACTTATTTTTATCTGCAGAGTTTGCTCACTGTTTGAAGTTATCTAATTAGGATAGTCCCCCGTGAGTTGATGGAAGGAATGTGGGAAAACTTGTACTGACCTCTTAGCAAAACATTGTACAAAGCTCCATATCCCAGGTCAGTACACAACCGTAAAGAGACTTATAACCTGCAAGTGTTCTCTGTTACAAAAGTAGCTGCAGACTGGCCTGAAGGCCCTGTCAGTCGGCCAGATTTCCCTCTGCAGAAGCAAATGTCACTGGGTCAGGCTAAGGTCAATATTGTGAATCAGAGGGGTTATTCATAGCAGAAATAAGAGCTGATGTTCAGGTAAGTAATCCAGTAGCAAGCCTCGACAGCACCAGACAGCCTGATGCTATTGATTTTACCGACTTCCTGCTCAGGCTGCCAAATTCTCATTTCTCTTGAGTAGGAAGAAGGAGCAGATCTCTGTAAACTGGACATATGTCACAGCTGGGCCCAGCAGCAAAATAATGAAAAAGGGCAGAAGCCATATCTAAGCTATGTTGATTCATGGTGCTTGTGAGGATTAATGTATATGAAAGTATTTAGATCAGCACTTGGACTATGGAATACACACAGTGCAAGTGAGAAAAGGGATTTGTAGATTGCAGTAATAAGGGATAATGGGAGAGGGTCTTAAAGGATGAGAGAATTTTAATGGGTTCAGTAGGTGCAGTGATTTCCATCCTTGGTTTAGCGACCAACCTTGGCTGTTTAAGAATCACATGGGAAATTTACTAATAATAGAGAATCTCTAAGCTCTACCTAGATCTTGCAACAGGGCTATATCATGTGTATTTTAAACCTCCCCCAATAATTCTGATGCATAGCCTAGTTTGAGATCATTGAAGTTGGAGCTGTGGGTGGTGAACAACAGCATAATGAAATGTAAGGAAGTGTGGAGGTTTGTGTGATGTTTGTAGTGAGTCATTCCAGTTTATTTGAGGAAGAGAGTTCTGGAATGCTATAGATGAAGATAAATTCAAAAAGGTAGTTTGGGTTATTACATAAAGGATCCTGGGTGGTACGCCAGAGGCATTTGACTTTACTGGCTAGGTGATAGAGATTCACTGAAGATTGAGGAGAGATGAAGAATGATCTCTTGATCCCGAGCATCAGGAATATAAATTTGAACACTTTGGGAGGGTGGGCAGGAAGAACCATCCTGCTTTATCTCATTTTAGATTCATGGTCATCAAGTGAATTGAGACTTCATTGCAATTAATAATCTCATGGGGTGGCTCTTAAACAATAACTATGCCCTGGTCTCAATTCCAGAAGATCTGATATAATTGTTCTGGGGTATAGTGTCCCTGTTGATAACAAGTGAAGATTTCCCAGGTGATTCTAATATGCAGCCAGGTTTGAAAAGCTCTGCTGTAGTCAATTCATTCTTACATTAGTTGAGGTATATCAAAATGTCTCTTTCTCTTTGAATGCTTTCCATCTTCTTACCTTATGACTTTCATGCATTGGCTTTGTTCTTCTTTTTTTTTTCTTTGAGAAAATAGAGACAATCCCCTATAATCTGAATGTGTAAGCACATCTTCTTATTCAGTACCCTACTTTCTCTCCCCCTAGAGAAAATGAACTGACCATGCCCCTGGTCACTATTTAGGCAAACTCCCTACCTATAAACACTAGATAAATCCTCTCTTACCTACTCAGGGTCTTCTTTGGTTTCTCATTTTCCTCTCCTGCATCATCAATTATTTTCTCTCTTTTGGATCATTCTTATTAACATAAAAACACACTGATTTCCCCAGACCTCATCTTCACTTTCTGCTTCATTTATTTGTTCCAAATTAGGGCAAAATTCCTTGAAGGAGTAGTCTGAATGTGCTGTTTCTACATTTTATCTTTCTATTTTCTCTTTTAACCACTTCAATCAGGTCTTGGTTCCCATCAGCCTTTTGAATCTGCTCTTGTCGAGGTCATCAAGGATCTTCATGTTGTTAAAACTAATTTTATATTCCCAGTACTCACTTTACTGGACATCACAGCAGACATTAACACAGAGCATACTTTCTATTAACATTTTTTTTATTATTTTTCTTGGAGATCCTTTTTTTCCTCTTGGAAACCTCTTCTAACCTCGTTTGCCATCCTTCTTACACTTCTTTGAAGAATCCTTTTCATCTTCTCACTCAGCCCTTGTATCTCTTCTTTTCTTTATCTAGACCCCCATAGTGTTGTCAGCCACTATTTATACACTCTTGACTTCACAAAATGTTTTATCTCTAGCCTCAACTTTTCCCCTTATTTACAGTCATAGATTCAACTCTTTAAGTGACATTTCCCATTTATGTCTAATGTGCATCTCAAACATAACCTTTCTAATATCATATTTTGACTTCCCAACTCTTGCCCCAAATCTACTCTTTTCTCAATCTTCCCCATTTTCATTCTCCAGTCGCTAAGATAAGACATTGGAATTTTCCTGAACACTTCTCTTTTTCTCACATTCAATCCATCAGCATATCCTTTTGTTACCTTCAAAATACGTTCTTATATTCTTAACCTTTTTTAGTTCATGATTATTAACACAAACCCTCAAAGGCGCCTTAATTTGGAAATGGTCATCTTTGTTACCACCTTAATCCATGTCAGTAATGTCTATCTCCTGGACAATAATTGCCAATGACTTTCATTCGTCTCTGATTTCATTCTTTTGTTCTATAGTCTGTTCTCCACACAGTAGCCAGTGTGAGCTCTTCAAAATATAAGCCATCAAGTCAGCCATCAAGCCCTCCATTACCTTCAATCCTTAGGGTAGGCCAGATTATACTACAGAAATAAATCCCAGTGGTGAGCCCCCCTGTTCCTGCCAAAGACAGTCGCTCATATTCCATGTCCATTTTGTATCTATTTGGGTAAAGGAGTGGTGTTTTTTGTTTCCAATGGTTTCTCAGGTACCCAAGCTAATAGAGTCTTTACTTTGTGGTAGTTCAACCACCTGGAGTTTGCAGCTTTCTTAGTTGCTTAGGCAGGTGGAAAGAGAGGCTAAAGTATCCTGCATGACATTTTTATTGTCTCAGCTGAAATGTAACCTTTTCCTCCCACTCATATTTCATTGGCCACATCTACTAAAAAGGTCTTGACCAACTGAGAAGTATATTTTCTGTGGCCCAAAAAGGAGAAGAAAACTAGAGATTCATGAACATATTTAATGTTTCACACATCATTTTGCTTAGAATAAAATCCAAAGCCTTTGTGATAGCCAAAAGATCTCATAGAATCTGCTTCATGGATAACTCTGGCTACATCTTCTGCCACTGTCCTACTTCTTCACTCGACTCCAGCTATTCCTGCCTCCTTGTTATTTTTGAACATTCTGATCACAGACCTCTCCCTGGAATGATCTTCCTATATGTATAGGACTGCATCTTTCATTTTATATAGGTCTCTGGTCAAATACATTTTTTAAATGTTTATTTTTGAGAGAGAGAGAAAAAAACAGGGAAGATGCAGAGAGAGAGAGAGAGAACAGGGGAGAGGCAGAGAGAAAGGGAGAGAGAAAATCCCAAACAAGCTCCATGCTGTCAGTGCAGAGCCCAGTGAGGGGCTGAATCTCACATACTGTGAGATCATTATCTGAGCCAAAATCAGGAGTTGGATTCTTAACTGATTGAGCCACCCAGGCTCCCCTCTGATCAAATACATCTTATTAACAATGTCTTCCTAAATTGACAATAAATTAAAAATAAATGCCTAAAATAAATAAAACTAAAAAAATTGTATTCTGCTACCTATCTATATAAAAAGTACCTCTCTGTCCTTTACCCTGCTTTATATTTCTTCATATTTCTTTATACTTGTGTTATTATATTATTATATGCCAATTTATTTTCCATTTTACTAGAATTTATGGACCATCTGAGGAAGGATATATTCTGTTTGGTGTACAGCTATCTACAGCTGTCCTAGGAGAGTGTCTGACACACATTATAGGTGCTCGGTAAATATTTATTGAATGAATTAATGAATAAATGAAGTGATAAAACTTAAATCCTAGCAGTGCATGAGCTAATCAAAAGGAGATAGCAGGGAAGAGGGCTGGCTGAAGAAATGACACCTGGGAGTGCCTTCTCTCGAGAGTGTGCTAGAAGAAATGAATCCACTGAAAAAGATTGAGGTAGGAAGAGAATCAGAATGTGCTAAGTGATGAATGTAAAGATAGGGCATAGATTTAAAAACTGGGTGCTTGCAAGGTTTAAGAGAATGAAAAGTGTGTAGAGGGCATTGGGTTTAGTCAGTCATAAAGCTATGTATGTTCTGGTTATCTGTTGCTGCATAATCAACCTCCTCAAATTTAGTGGCAAAAAGATAATTTTGATATGCTCACAAATTCTTTGGATTATGAATTTGGACATGGCACCTTGGGAATGGCTTATTTGGAGTCTCAGCTTGGAAAGCTTGATTGGCTTGGAGTGACTTATAGACTGGTCCTGGAATCATCTGGAGACTTTGTCCATATGTCTGGTGCCTGGTCTGGTATAGCTTAAAGACAGGGCTCAGCTGGGACTGTTGACCAGGGCACCTATAGGCCACCTTTTCTCTGGCTTGGGCTTATCATAGCTTGGTGTCAGGGTCATTTCTGAGATGAACTGTCCAGAGTAGGAACATCTGGTAGGTGAGCTTTCCAAGGGAAGCAGATGTGAGTTGCACCGCCTTTCTAATCCAGTTTAGGAAATCACACAGCATCGTTGTGCTGCTGCATGATGTTGAGTACAAGCAAGTAACTATGGCCAGTGCAGATAAAGGAAGATAATTAGACTAAAAATTGGGGGTTCAGGTAGGAATTAGATGCCATTTCTTGATTGGCAAGTGACAAGATTGCAGTGCAAAAGGACATGTGGCAAGAGTGATTTTATTGCCATCATCTTTGAAAATGCAGTTTGCCACAACTGATAACTTTTGATAAACCTATTTATGTATATAAGATTTCTCTAAGTTTGGTGGTAAAAGAAAGAAAAGAGCTGGATTGGATTAGACTTAAATGGAATATTTCAAACTTTTAATCTTCAAATAATAATAATAAAAACATGAAGAGTTCAACCAAAGAGATTAAGTGTCCTGAACAAGGGCACACAATTTGGAGGAAAGCTAGTTTCCAGAAAGCAGGACTCAGAAGCCCTCATGTTTTTTGTGCTTTTCATTCCTTTAGAATAGCCTGGAATCCTATAGGAGTGGGGTGATGCAGAACCTGCTTTGTTTGCTCCCAATAGACATGGATTCAGGGCCCTCCATCTCTGCTTCAACCTGAGTAACTCTTAGTTGATCAGTTTTATATTGGGGTTCCATTTGTGATTTTATTTTGAAAAAGGATTTTGCTGCTAAAAATTTTTGAAAACAACAAAGTGGAAGTTTTCAAAGTTCCTTCCATTTCCAACTTTCTATGTTCCTATTTTTCTATATTGTTCATAGGCTGACATTGACAGCAATTCCAAACATTGAGGACAGGCCAGGGGAAAAAGAAAGTGAAAAGTACCACTTGTTGCAGATCTGTACATATCATGCTGTGAGCCAAAGTCCTTACAGATGTGATCCCTTTAAGTCCTTTCAGTCCTGCAAAGTAGGTGTTATTAACCAGAATATTCAAATAATTCAGATTGCTTGTCTAGAGTCACTCAATGATTCAAAACTAAATTAGTTAGTTTACAAAGACAGTGTTTTTTTTTTTCTTTTTTTTTTTTTCCCTTTGTTCACCAGAGACCTCATTATCTAGTGATACATACTGAGAACATACAGAAATCTGTGCGGTCCACTTCACATGCAGTAGAACAATCTTCACTTTATATTAAATGAGTGTCAACTATTTTATGCAATGTAAAGCTTTAGATTTATGATCACACCTCAGAATTTAATTATATCACTGTGAAATATGACTTTGGCCTTGGCTTCAGTGGGCCAAGTATGTATCCAATGCACATCTACTAGACATAAGAATTTTTACATCTAACTAAGTATTTTATTCATAGCAATCAGTTGCACTAAATACAAGGTTGGGTTGTTTTGTGATATTTTCCCCCCAGGTTTGGCTTTAAAAATTTTTTGAACTCTGTTTCTGTTAGAACACTAACCCAAGTAGGTGAAAGGCAGGATATTTTGGATTACTACATTTTTCTCTAAGGCTTTCTTCTTTTTTATACTTTGTATTATTTATTTATGGATGGAAGATGACTTGAAGTAATTACAGATTTTTCAATGGTATCAATGCTTATAAACTAATTCTAGAGAAATTGAAATGACAATATAATCTCTACTGTTCTGTCTTACTATTTACATTTTATTTACCTTTCACAAAATTTGTGGATCAAGAAGATATATTTTTCATAAAGTTATCTAGCTAATGTGTTTTTCTCTGATATGTATTAATTACATGCATTTTCTTGTTTGTTTAACACTTTGGATGTTTTTAATCACTTTCAACATAAAATTAAGCAGCTTTCGTTATTAAATATAAATTGTTACAACATTTTACTCTTAGAGAAATACATTTGTATTAGTGACTGAAATTATCATTATTTTTTAAAGTTTTTATTTATTTTGAAGAGAGACCAGAGTGCATGCACATGCAGGGGAGGGGCAAAGAAAGGAGGAGAGAGAGAGAATCCCAAGCAGGCTCTGCTCCACACTAAGCCTGAGGTGGAGCTTGATCTCATGACTGTGAGCTGAAATCAAGTATCAGATGCTCAACCAACTAAGCCACCCAGGAGCTCCTGAAATTATTATATTTTATTATATATTAAATATTACATATTATGATTTATATATAGCACAGGAGGAAATTTCCTCCATGTTACATAATCACATATTAGCAATGGCTTGAAATGACTTGTTTTTATTTAATTTATATTGTAGAAATGATAGTCATCTACCCATTACATGTTCTTTGATCACACACAAGTTCACCGAGGCTAGAAGTGGTATTGAAGTAGGCTTTTGACTCCTTGGCATTTGCAAGGTCATGTCTCAAGCCAAGCCTAATAGCAGATTTGAGTGTAATTCCAAGGCTGAAGCTAAACTTTAGTCCCTCCCTATTGAATGCCCATCTCTTTGTAAAACTGTTAAGTATCAAACAAACAGCTCAGGAACCAAAATGTATCCTGAGACCATTTTTTCTTTTAAATAGAATTAATTAATACTCACAAATATCTTACCAATGTGACAAGACATTTGAATAAGTTTAATTTGGAATTATAATTGAGAAAAGAAACAAGAACACTATTCATATTCAGAACTGTGTGGAGTCATTAGATAGCTATTCAAAAGTTTACATATTACTCAGAGCTCAGTGGAATCACTATTAATTCTCTTTAATTAAACTTCTGACATTCAATGTTGAGAGCTACCATTAGTGAGGTCCAAGAGATTTGACTGAGATCAATTTGACTACTTAGACTAAATGCAGTTAAAACATTTTTTTTGAGAACTGTATATTTGGTTAATTCATAAAAGGTAGCACATAATCTGATTGAAACTAACTTGGTAACAAACAAACTGGCCAAGACAATGCTACTGAAAAATTGGTCACAACAAACAATTCAGATACTTGTTTTTTCAAAATTGGTTATTTTGGTAAAACAATTTTTAATTTTATAGTTAGTTACTACTACCATACATATTATTATGTAGACTTACATAAATAAAGTTAGTTATACTGTATATCCTAGCATTTTGGTGGATCTAGGTTATTTAAAATTTTCTAATAGACTGTACTTTATTAACATGACTAATGAAACATTAATGTGGCCCATACACATATGAATTTATGTGTTGAGCAACAATTAAGAGAATGGATGTGGAAGATTGTGCATTTTAGTTATATAATTCTTTGGTTTTGTTATTTTTGAGTTTCTAGTCAAATGGCGAGTAATGAAACTGGTCATGTTGGTTATCAGAAAATAATGATTTTAATTCAGTGATATTTGGTATGTTATTAGATGATTGAGGGAAAGCAAAATTTCCTCAGTTTACTCCTTTCCTCATTGTAGGATGCCCATGAAACTGAAGTGAATTGACTGAACACTGCTGCAGGCAGACAGAAACAGTAGAGGGATTAAGTGCTAGTTCCTAGTTGCTTCACTGAGTGCTAGGTGTGTCATTAAACTTTCAGATACCATCACTGAACTAGCAAATAATCCTTACTATACAGTGGCCAGTAAAAGTGGGCATGGGCACATTTAATAGAACCAGTTAAAATCTACTTTAATTAATGTCTTTACTTTGAAAGGTAAGAAGAGGGTGAAATGGACCCTCTTGTAAAACAGCACGTTCTGTTATTGGGAGGTATCTTAGCAAGAGTTGAACTATTTGTTGAACATGTAGGAACTTATTCACTATGTAGTGATTAAAACTTCTTTGAAGAATGTTCTACAAAATAGCAGTTATAAAATATGTTAATATAGGGGCGCCTGGGTGGCTTAGTCGGTTAAGCGTCCGACTTTCGCTTAGGTCATGATCTCGCGGTTCGTGGGTTCGAGCCCGCGTCGGGCTCTGTGCTGACTGCCAGCTCAGAGCCTGGAGCCTGTTTCAGTCTGTGACTCCCTCTCTCTCTGACCCTCCCCTGCTCACGCTGTCTCTCTCTCCTGGAAATAAATAAAACATTAAAAAAAATTTTAAAAAAAATATGTTAATATATTTTGTGTTTAAAGTGTTTCCGTGTTCCATTGCTGGGGAAAAAAGTTAAACATGATCCTTTATTTCAGGAATACTCATATTTTTGATATGCTAATATGCCTTGTGAATCTTAAAGAAGGGAATTAATTTTAAGTGTTTTCAAAACTTTTTTAACTTTGATGCCTTTTATTGGTATCTCATGAGACTACTGCCTATCCAATTAAATACACATCAGGAAACACCGGACTGCATGTTACGTAAAGATTCATACAGTCCTAAGATAAATTAAATGTAATTGTGTTTTCAAAGTGGAATTGCAAATTTGGAAGGAAAATAAAATAAGCATGATGTCCAAGAACAAATAATGATGGAGAACCTCCTATTTCCTCAGTAATACACAAGGATAGACATTCAGCAACATAACAAGATCCAAAATAATACTGTTTTAAACAAAAGAGGTTATTTCTCTCATAAAATTCTGAAACGGTATTGGAGATATGCTGTGGGAATTTATCAAGCCTGAGGATTCTTCTGCCTTATTACTGCAGCCTCCTAACACAATTCCTTCATCTCTGTCATCTAAGAAGGTGGAAAAGGGGAAAAAGAAGACAAGCCACTTGCTTTTATGAGCATAACTTATAAATTGCACACAATACTTCTACTGACATCCTTTTGGCTACAATCAAATCTTATAGCTGCCCGTAACTGGAATGGACTGAGTTCGGTTTACTCTGGGTGGTTATATGCTCAGCTACAGGTTGGGAAGTTCTCTTAACTATAAAAGTAGGAGAGCATGTATACTGGAGAAAAATCTGTAGCCTCTGCTGTCCGAGCCATCAGAGCAATTTCTTTGACGACGTAATGTTTATGATTTTTAAAGTTAAAAAATTATTTTCATCCTAAAAAGCATATTTTTAATACCTATCATCTCTTTCACTCATTCCACCACATCCATCCCATATGGTAACCATCAGTTTGTTCTCTATAGTTAAGAGTCTTGGTTTACCCCTCTCTCTCTTTCTCTTCTCTCTCCCCTTCCCTCTCTCTCTCCCTTCCTCCCTCCTTTCCTCTCTCCCTCACTCCTTTGCCCATTTGTTGTTTCTTAAATTCCACATATGAGTAAGACCATATGGTATTTATATTTCTCTGACTTATTTCATTTAGAATTATACTCTCTAGATCTAGATCTATCCATGTTGTTGCAAATGGCAAGATTTCATCCTTTTTAATGGCTGAATCATATTCCATTGTATAATACCACATCTTCTTTATCCATTCATCTCTTGATGGGCATTGGGTTGCTTCCGTTGTTAGCCTATTTTGAATGAGTGTTTTTTGGTATTTTAGGGAGCAAATACCCAATAATGCAATTACTGGATCATATGCTAGTTCTATTTTTAGTTTTTTGAGGAAACTCTATACTGTTTTCAGGGTGGCTGCACCAGTTTGCATCCCCACAAACAACCGTGCAAGAGGGTTCCTTTTTCTCCGCATCCTTGCCAATACTTGTTACTTCTTGTGTTTTTAATTTTAGTCATTCTGACAGGTTGTGAGGCAAAATGTCATTGTAGTTATGATTTGCATTTCTCTGATGCTGAATGATGTTGAGCATATTTTCATTTTTCTTTTTTTTTTTTTTAAATATTTTTATTTATTTCTAGGAGAGAGAGAGAGAGAGAGAGAGCGTGAGCAGGGAGGGTCAGAGAGAGAGGGAGTCACAGACTGAAACAGGCTCCAGGCTCTGAGCTGGCAGTCAGCACAGAGCCCGACGCGGGGCTCGAACCCACGAACCGCGAGATCATGTCCTAAGTGAAAGTCGGACGCTTAACTGACTAAGCCACCCAGGTGCCCCAATATTTTCATTTTTCTATTGGCCGTCTTGATGACATAATATTTGTAAGGAAACATTGCCTATAAAATTAAAAGTATATTTCTTTATTGATATTTTGTCATTCCTTTATGTATACATCTAAAATGTAAGAAAATCTAGCAAAATATAAAGTGTTGATAAGAGATCTGAGAGAGAAAGAATGTGCAAACACACTGAGAGAAGGAATGAACAAATGAAATTATATGAATGAGATGAGGTAGATCATTTATAATGCACTTTGCTGTGAGTCAAAGCTGAGAGTAATATTTTGCACATAACGTGAGATTCCCTAGCCGCTGAAAAATTAGTATGTACTGTTTCCAGGAGCTACATGTGCTGTCTGACTCATAGTCACTCAAATATTCATAAATTATTTGCTTTATGATTGTGTTAACTGTTCATATTTTTTTTTTTAAACTTTATTTTTTTATTTATTTCTAGGAGAGAGAGAGAGACAGCGTGAGCAGGGGAGGGTCAGAGAGAGAGGGAGATACAGACTCTGAAATAGATCCAGGCTCAGAGCCGGCAGTCAGCACAGAGCCCGACGCGGGGCTCGAACCCACGAACCGCGAGATCATGACCTGAGCGAAAGTCGGACGCTTAACCGACTAAGCCACCCAGGCGCCCCTAACTGTTCATATTTTACATAATATAGATTCAAAGCTTAGGACTGTTTCCTAATGTTTTTGTGAATTTAAAATTTTTTGTCATTCAGTGTTTTTTTTTTAAGTTTTATTTATTTATTTTGAGACAGAGCATGTGTGCATGCGAGTGGGGGAGCAGCAGAGAGAGTCCCAAGCAAGCTCCACACTGTCAGTACAGAGCTGATGCACGGCTTGAACTCACGAACTATGAGATCATGACCTGAGCTGAAAGCAAGAGCCACCCAGGTGCCACTGTCATTCATTATTTTTAAGATTGCGTTTTTCTTTTCAGTTTTTAATGAACAATCAGTTTGCCTGTTGACATCCATTTTCTCAATAACACACAATTTCAAATTTACAAGCACACACACATATATACATATACACACATACATCATAAACATATATAAACTAATAGAACCTTATAATTACATATTCTAATATATATATAAACTATATATAATTAACACACATATAAGCTAATATATATAAAACTATATGTTTATATACAAACATTATATATACATATATATATAAACTCGTAAGTAATTATAAGCACCTTCTCTATATAGAATTGTGATCATTGCTATGGAATATGTGAAAAGGGGTATCACTTGGTTACTATGAGATTGTGTGCTATACATACTCTAAAAATAGAAAGTCTAGAAAACAAAATTTTCTAAAATAAAATGCAAATTATAGGACTAGCGGGCATGGTGTTATCTGCTTGTCTGGACCTAACGCTCATCATCAAGAAATAACTTGCTTTTCATAGATGAAAATATAGGTGTTAGAATCTTGTATCTAGCTGGCATTGCTTCAGCCTAGGGTGCTGTATTAAGAAATGGAAAGCGGGGCGCCTGGGTGGCTCAGTTGGTTAAGTGTCCGATTTCGGCTCAGGTCATGATCTCACAGTCTGTGGGTTTGAGCCCCGCGTTGGGCTCTGTGCTGACAGCTCAGTCTGGAGCCTGCTTCAGGTTCTGTGTCTCCCTCTCCCTCTGCCCCTACCCTGCTCACTCTCTGTCTCTCAAAATAAAACAGACAGTAAAAAAAAAAAAAAAAAAAGAAATGGATAGCATGTCAGAAAATTGCTCAAAGAATATATATATACATATACTTGTGTGTATATATAAATATATATAATAATCCATATTCCTCTGAACTTTCACCAGTTTTTCTTTCATACTCATCACAGCTGTGCATATGGTCCATTTCTATAGATGTGCCTGTCTTCGACTACATTCAGAATCAGGTTGAAAGTTCTATTTTTTTCCTTTAATTTTCCCTAGCAGACAAGAGAGTTGCTATGTACAAAAGGGCATGTGTGTCAAAAGTCACCAAATTATATTTAAGGTTTTATTGTATGTATTTCAGTGGCCTCTTTCAATATAATACTTCTCATTTTTTGAAAATACTCTGATCAGAACTCTTTTTTGACTGGTAGGCAGACATACACTGAAAAGCATTTAAGTAACTCCTCTCCTCCTAATTTTTTATATGTTCTTATTCAAGGTCCTATTGCTTCGCTACCTTGAAAGTGTGTTATATGTAGTCATTGCATCCTCTTTATTTCTCAACTTGCCTCTTTACTCACTGTACACCCAATACTCAAGCAAAACTGCACTTTTATAGGCTTCCTCATTGCCAGACCTCCTTGACTTCTTTTTCACCTGTCTTCTCACTTACTTTTCCCTTTAAGTCCAGTATATACCAGGTCCACCTGTGCCCCCCACACAAACTGGTACTGCCTCTTATCTCTTTCATATCTTTTAATGATGCTTCTGTTCCCTCTCATGCAGGTTGGAAACTTCAAAGTCATTTTCAATTCGTCTCTCTCTATCATCTGTTTCATGCAGTCAGTTGACCTGCTTATTGTAGGGTCCAGATCCACAATGTCTTTATGTTCCGTCAGGATCTTCTCCTCCATTCCAGCCTAATTCAAGCCTTCATAGTTTTTTCATTGATGCTGACTTCTGTGCTCTTGCTTCTTCCAATAAACTATGATGCCTTTCAAGCCCAAATCACTAGTTCTCTGAAAATGCCCTCCATTCTTACCCCTAAGTGCCTTCATTTACTGTTTTCACCCATAGAATGTTCTCTACCTTATATCTAGCTATTGAAATATTGCCCATCCATTCATAAGATTCATGGTCATTTAACTGGAGCCATTTTTCCCTCACAAAGATGGTATAGATGAGGTAATACAAGCAATTTTATTTTTATGTAATCAATTTATTTTTTTCTGTTCTGAGGCTGTGCTCCTTTAAGATATATGGTATTACAAACAATTTAAACTTTTTCATATTGACGACATATTCTCTTTTATTTTTGAAAAAAATTTTTTAAATGTTTTATTTATTTCTAGGAGAGAGAGAGAGACACAGCGCGAGCAGGGGAGGGTCAGAGACAGAGGGAGTCACAGACTGAAACAGCCTCCAGGCTCTGAGCTGGCAGTCAGCACAGAGCCTGACGCGAGGCTCGAACCCACGAACCGCGAGATCATGACCTAAGCGAAAGTCGGACGCTTAACCGACTAAGCCACCCAGGCGCCCCATGATGACATATTCTCAAAACGTAGTGTAGCAAACTTGTAATTTCTCTTAGGGCACTAGCCATGTCTTATTCATATCTATATTCCCCAGAGTACTTTTTAGAATTTCCACAAGATAAAAGTCCATTAAATATTTGATAAATTAATAAGTGAACCAATTTAAGACTTGTTGCTATCAGTATTAGTAAACCTTAATTGTAAAGAATGGCCAGAAACTTCATCAGTTATTTTGAGAAATATGTTCCTCATTCATTCTCTAAGGTGTGCTTTATTTCAGATTTCTGAGAGAATAAAAATTAATGACTTTTTTTTAAAGAAATAAAGTAGCCATATCTATTGCTTTTCTTTTTTTCTTAATTTTTTATATTTATTTATTTTTGAGACAGAAACAGCATGAGTGGGGGAGGCACAGAGAGAGAGGGAGACACAGAATGTGAAGCAGGCTCCAGGCTCTGAGCTGTCAGCACAGAGCCCAGTGCGGGGCTCAAACCCTCAAACTGTAAGATCATGACCTCAGCCAAAGTCAGACACTTAACCAACTGAGCCACCCAGGCGCCCATATCTATTGCTTTTCTAGAGGAGATAAAATGGGTCATTTTACTTCCTAAGTGTATGGCACTAATGAGCACCCTACACAAAATTCAAGCATGAAAAGACCATAGTTGTATGAGTTACCTATTGGGGCATGAAAAATTAGCACAAAAATTAGCAGCTTAAAACAACACATAGTTATTATTTCATGGATCAGGAGTCTAGACATGGTGTAACTTGGTTCAATGCTTCAGGATGTTGCCAGGCTATAATCCCAGTGCTGGCTGGGTCTCAGTCTCATCAGAGGCTCAACTGGTATAGAAATTACTTCCAAGCTTACTCAGGTTATTGGCCATTCATTTCATTGCCTAGGAAGACTCTTCGTTTCCTTGCCTCAGTCTAAGACTGAGCCTGCACTTTCTCCTTCTAGATACTACTAGCAGTTCCTAGCAACATGAGTTTCTACTTCATGGAAGCTTGCTTCTTCACAGCTAGCAAGGAAGAGAGACTGGGGAGCAACTTTGCTATCAAGACAGTCTTATATAATATGGTCATGAAGTGACATCCCATCACTTCTGCCATCTTCTCCTGGTTGTAAGCAAGTCACAGGTCTCACCCACATTCAAAGGGAGAGGAAAGTATAAAGGTGGAAATTGGCTATCTTAGGGGCAGCTTAAAGTCTTTCACCACAATGATGGCATTGGCATAAGATTCCTGTTTGTTCATGCATAAATTTTGGTTCAAATTTGTAAGAATCTTTCCTCTACCTCTCTTTAAAAATTATTTTTATGTGTGGATTTCCACTGGAAGGTTACTATAAAAATTGAAGGGCCTGATGGGTTTGCAGGGGGGCAGGAAGACCATCTTTATTTGCTAATAGTTTCAAGAACTGAAACTACTGCAGAGTTCATACTCAGATTCCTAAAAAAAGAGTTACATCAATACAGAATGCTATGAGTGGGACAGAACCTGGGAGATCTTCTGATTCAACTACTCACTTTACTGACTTGCAAACAGTTTACTGACTTGCAAACACAGAAGTGCTCAGAGGTTGACTGCTTTGTCCAGGATCGAAGCTGAATTGGTGATCCACCTGAGCTCTTAGATAGCAGAGTTAATGAGTACTTGCACTGAAATTATTTCAGTTAAATATAGTTTATGGAGATTGGCTATGATCAAAGAAACAGGTTTTGGAACATTTTTAATAAACATTTTTAAAAAGTGTAATAGAGTAAAAATTATACTTATTTTGGTACACAAAGAATGAAGTTAAAAGATTCTTTGATACTTTATTCATTTTTTGATTATTTGACACTTTAAATGATACTTTATGCATATACTAGCAGTTAGCTATATATAGCATAAAAAATAACTAGCATGGTGTTTCCTACAAGTTAACTATAACTCTATGGAGAAACATGGAATAAATGGTCAAAATTATGAATCATAAATACATGAACACCTTGATATAAATCCTGATTATACTCTTGGCTCTTTTTCTGATCCTTGTTAGGCTCTACCCCTTAGAGAATATATTTGTGTTTTCCTCAATGTAATCATCAACTCATTTGCTTAATTATATATTAATGCAGCTTAGTATATATTACATCATAGACATTATGGTGGCCCTAGGAATATAAAGGTCAATAGTTAGTCATTTTAAGTACTTCATGGTCTAGTGGGAAAGGAGGACACATAAACAAAATTATTATACAGTATGCCTAGAGTGTGGTGATATGAACTACCCCTGGTGCAAGTTCATAGGCAGGAACAGTATCTGTTTCTGAAGAATTCAAGAGACCTTCAGGAGGTGACATTTAACATCAACACGGGTGCACAGTAAGCATTTATCTTGTCCTCCCTACTGACTTCTTAGTTCTCTAGCAATTTTACCTTAACTATATTTGATTCTTCACAGTTGAGTATTTACCCTGATTTAGAATATTTAGGTGGTATTAAAGTTGTAATAGATTACAGTTGGAGAGGCATGGAGGAAAGCATCATGTCATTCCCTTTACAACTTGATATTGTTCCCGACTTAATGCTATTCATGACCCCATATCAAAGGGGTACATGCAGTGATGTGCCTAATAAACAGGTGATTTATTTTAGATCTGTGCTATTAAAATTATGAGATTTCAAGGTGAGAGACCATTTCTCAGTAACTTGAATTCATGTTTTCTCATCATCAATGAAGACTAAGGTAAACCTTCTTACATATAGTAGCCACAGATTGAAGTAGCATACAAATTAATTACATCTTTTAGTACAAATGACTCCCTAAGAATGAATGAGAAATTAAATTTGCAAAATATATTCAAAAGAGAAATTATCCATAAAATCTATCACAAAATTTCTTTTACTTGTTGCTTTATAACTGATTTTTAATTATAAAATTGTAGCTAATTTTCAAATGATTTCATTTAATCATGTATAACTGTGATTACCCACAAATTGGGACTAACAATTCCAATTTGTCTATAGGTGGATTGTGAAACTCAAAGAAGATCATGGCTAGGCAAACTCCCTACAAATTAAAAGCTCTATGGAAATGAAAACCATTCAAAATTTAGAAATATGAGTTCAGAATTTTCATTTAATTAAAAAAAATTAATGTTTATTTTTGAGAAAGAGAGAGAGAGAGAGAGGGGGAGAGAGAGAGAGAGAGAGAGAGAGAGAAAATGCTACTGGGGGAGGGACAGAGAAAGCTGGAGACACAGAATCCAAAGCAGGCTCCAGGCTTTGAGCTGTCAGCACAGAGCCTGATGCGAGGCTTGAACTCACAAACCATGAGATCACGACCTTAGCTGAAGTTGGATGGTTAACTGACTGAGCCACCCAGGTGCCCTGAGAACGTTCATTTCTTAAGTTTGAGGAACAAGTTTGGAGCCATGGCAGAAAATGAGTTAATTAAAAAAATTTTTTTCTCTGAATTTAAATCCCATAAGGTTAGTTATACATTGTTATAATTAACATTCTCTTGGAGAGGTGCTGGTGGAATTTTAAGGATGGAGGATAAATATGTTCTTATTAGAGTTCTTACTTGCAAATTTATGTTAATATGAGTCACAGTCCAAATGACACAGAGTTTCCTAGAACAGCTCTAAAATAACACTTGTTTCTAAGGGTCTCTCTTTTTTCCCCTCGCTACTCCTCCCTCCCTGTCTTTTTTCTGCTGTTGTTTTTTTCCTTCCCTTTCTGTCTTGCAAGCCACTTTATTGAGAGATAACCCTCAGTAGGCTACCTCAAAGTGAAAACTCCAATTTAGGTTTGGGAAATGTACTCTCATTTAACTGTAGATATATTTTGGTTTTATTTTTATTTCCTAAATACTTCCTAAATTAGATATTAAAAAGAACCAACAAAAACAGATTCCACCTAATAAAAATTTGAGAATCTTCAAGGCATTCACTTATATAATAACTACTTAATCATCAATATGACTATATCAACATTTTACCCTCTAGCTAAGAAAAGTAGGAGATATATTCATCTTAAATACAGAAATTAGTTCAAATTACAATTAGATATTTTAGTGAACTCATTTAATTGTGGTGTGTGTGTGTGTGTGTGTGTGTGTGTGTGTGTAAAGCTCTATCAAATGAAGTGTCAACACTATAGGTAGTAGGTCTTTAAGAAAAAAAGAACTAACAAATCATTGAATGAATGCCAAATGTATGCAGGGAATAAGAAAAGCTGTGTTTCCCATCAACAAATTAGCAAAGGTACAGACATCTTCCCAAGGCTTAGTATATAGATATATCCAGTGCTTGCATTATATTTCAAAACAAAAACAAGAGTCTCCGTATAAGCATATATATCACTATATATACACACCCTCATAGAATGTTAGTTCTCAAATTACAAGTAACCTTGTCCTAGTTCTAAATGTATATGACATCCAGAGTAGCCATTGCATTTCTGAATATTCTTACAGAGAAAAAAACCGTTGGATTAAAATCCATCTCCTTTCCCAAGTAGAGTTCTTTTCAATTTATTTTCGTATTCATTTATTCATAGAGTCATCAAATAATCAGTGAATACTTTGTTGAGTAGGACAGGGAAAAAATGTGGTATAATAAAGCTTGATATCTCTCCCTCCAACTTCTCCTCCTCCTTTTGTTTTACTTACTCTGACATTATTCTGGGTATTGGAAGTTCCTAAAGTTAGGTAGAGTTTGAGGAAGCCAGATAGACAGATACATACATACATACGTACATACATACATATATACATACATACATACATACATACATACGATTAATAGATATGTAGATAAAGTATTATTATTCTTATATGACTGCTTATCTATGTTAGTGCTAATTAGAGTTTAGTAAAAAAAGCAATGAGAGAATAAGTTTAGATGTTAACCAAAAGCTTATGTTTCCCATATTATTTGGATATATTGACACAGATTTAAGGTGAGAACACAGTATAGTATTATCTATTGGTGTCCGGTTATTTCAACTCCCCATGACCACCCCACTGTTTTATAAACTGTTCATATTAAAGTAAGTATAATAGATGTACTGTCTATCACTGTGTCAACACTGATTCACAGAGTAATGTAATCCTTGACCCTGTAAGGGATATTAGCAGCTATTGGTGTAGGAGGAAATAATACAAATGTACTTTTCTTTAAAAATTCAACAATGACCAAGGCACCTGGGTGGCTCAGTCATTTGAGTGACCGACTTTTGATTTTGGCTCCAGTCAGTACACTATGTCCCAAGTTTGTGGAATCGATCCCCACATTGGGCTCTGCACTGACAGCAGGGAGCCTGCTTGGGATTCTCTCTCTCTACCCCTTCCCCTCTTGTGCTCTCTATTTAAAAAGGAAGGAAGGAAGGAAGGAAGGAAGGAAGGAAGGAAGGAAGGAAGGAAGGAAAGAAGGAAGGAAGGAAGGAAGGAAGGAAAATGAAGGGAAGGGAAAAATTGTAACATAACAACAACCATTAAGACTTGTGCAAACACTTTCCCCCCATGTTTCTGGGGTAAGGTAGAGTGGCTCTTTTCAAAATCAGCTAAATTTTTAACAAAACATGAAGACTAAGAGAAATTTTATCATTACTCCACACATTTGTCTGTGGATTTTTGAAAAGAAAAATGTACAATGATTTTGAAACTTAAAACTTTTTGGGAGGAAGTTTTTCTATCCCAGATGTTGGTGCATTTATGAAATTTAATAAAATTTCATGGAAGTGTTCACTGAAAAATGCCTTCTGGGACATTTGTCAGATTTTCTGTATCGATTCATGAAATGGAAACCAGAAGCTGTTCTGAGCTGGTGTCATTACGTAATAGACAGTAAACATGTGTTTTTGACAAGTGAATAGTTAGCAAATTAGGCATCTGGATGGAGTGAAATTTTGGATTCTAAATTGCATAATTCACCCCTGAACATCTGCCAAAGGAAAAAGAGCAAAGATAACATAGAATCTGAGGGAAAATATAAGCTGATAAA
Source organism: Proteles cristata cristata (assembly GCA_017311185.1). Lineage (NCBI taxonomy): Eukaryota > Metazoa > Chordata > Mammalia > Carnivora > Hyaenidae > Proteles > Proteles cristata. Next base: position 50,078 of record JAESUZ010003709.1, on the reverse strand, counting down.
CAGGGAATGATAATGCAGTTTCTAACAAGTTTTTGAGTTCAGATCCTTAGTATGTTTTCCACAACTGTGCTATTTCTGTAATTATCCAGAGATATTTGGATTTGTGGTAGAGGTATTCTAAGGATATGGGATTCAGCTGATTAGGAGAAAAATCCTGCTTATTTTTACATTTTATTACTGGAAATATTTTACAAGTGCTATAAATCCAATATGTCCTATGGACTTGAAGGTACTGGATGGGTTAATATGAATTAAAAATATATTCTTTGAAGTAATATGCTCAGGTAATCATAATTTTTCTGGTACATTTAAAAGAGTTTAAAAAACATTCTTAGATTTAAAAACTTTTAACTATAAATTTATCAATATTATCCTCCCCATTTCTCTCTTTCAGTCAAAACTATTGTTCTTAGTGCTCTGTGCAAACCTACTCCTTGCTGCTGTTCTATTTTTTACTAGGATAAGTAAATATAAACATCCACCATGGATCATATATGCTGAACACCTTCACAATACAATACATAAGAGAATGGTAATTCGTGATAGTTGTATAATGAAGACTACGTTAGGAAGATGTGATCTGGTTTAGAGGTAATGTACAGTAGTAAAAGAAGGAAGAGTTTGAATTCCATCCCAGCCTTTTTAAAAATATGTAAACTTAAACACGTTACCATCTCTGAATCTGTCTCTTCACTGATAAAAACTGATATGATATTATTACTGGGGTATTAAATAGATACCACTTATGGAGCATTTCAATAGGGTGAAAATTAGCACTCAACAGTAATATTGTTTCTTTCCCACTCATTTTTTCTTATGTTGAATAGAATCTTTGGATAGTAGAGCTAGAAATGGACTTTTTGTTCCCTTAGTTCAAAGATTCTCATGTGCTCTCTGGAGTTTACACAGGTAAAAGAACATGAGCACTGAAATGTATAATTTTTTTAAGGAATAGGGTTTGGTGGATTCTGTTTGGTAAAGAAAAAGAGAGATGTGACAACATAGAACAGAGAGAATGGGCTGAAGATTTAATGACAGGTAAGAAGGATAGAGAAAGTTGGGGCTTCAGAAAAAATGATCAGTCAATTGGCTGAAAGTCCCAATGGAGAAAGATGTGGATTCCATTTTTGTGGTGAGGATGGCAGGCATCCTGATGCTGACTTATGAGGAGGGATGATATAGCTGATGTTGGACGCTTGGGAGAGAGCCTGTTTTGGCTACTTGGCAGCCTTGGGTGTTGCTAAAGGATGATGAAAGCAAGAAGTGAAGGTAACCGAATAGCAGAGGCTCCCCAGAGCCATCATTGTGATTTAATGTTTCTGAGAATGAAGTCTGGAGCACTGGGAGGAAAAAATGCCTAGAGGAAGGTAGAGGTTGTTGAGTAGACCACAGAATTGTGTCAATATGTCATTTTGAGGTAGCTGGTTTATGTTTATTTTAGCCATTTTTATATATCACAGATATTGCTTTCTGCTAAAATTCACTCATTGTGGCCTTTTTTATGGCTGCTCTGTGCTGCACTAATCTGCATCAGAACTGGAAAGAGTTATGGAGTCGGTCTTTGAAGACCCAGGGCATACCTAGTTGCCACTTAACACACATACAAAAAGTGTCTTTAAAGCACTAACTTTAAGATGACCTTTTGAGTAGGAAAAAATAAAAGCTCTCTCTTGGGGGAAATATTTGTGTCTAGGAATAGATTCATGTATATTTAAGGTCTCTAGTAAATCAAAACCATGTAAAGCAAATTCATCATCATATATTCTCTATCCCTAGGCCATTTTCTGGCATTTTAGCTTCTAAATGGTATTATCCTAATGATTATCCTAATATGTATGATTTTCACTATTATAATAGTTACTATTTTCACTTTGTGACTGACGTGGCCCTGTCACATGCAGGTAGGGTGGGAAGAGATGTTTACCACCATTTACAGATTAGAAAATGAAGCCTCACGGCACCTGGGTGGCTCTGTTGCATTAGGCATCAGACTCTTGATTTGGCTCAGGTCATGATCTCACAGTTTGTGAGTTTGAGTCCCGCATCAGGCTCTGTGCCAATGGTGTGGAGCCTGCTTGGGATTCTCTCTCTCCCTTTTTCTCTCTGCCCTCCCCTGCTCACTCACTCTCCCTCTCTCTCAAAATCAATAAGTAAACTTAAAAAGAAAAGAAAAGAAAATTAAGCCTCAGAAGTTACTTGTCAAGGTCCCCAGTCCTATTATACGTGAAGTCAGATTCGAGAGTGAAGTCAGATTCGAGAATCTTGTCTCCTTACTCCAAGTCTACTTGTCATTCATTTTATCAGGATGACTTCATGCAGCATACACTGTAGCAGTACACATCATGCTGCCTGATATATTGCTGTTTGGATCACTGTTTATGCAGTCTCTTCGAGTAGATTGTGAGCAATTGGAAATGGCAAGTCTTTTTATTTCTTTTGGTCTCCCCAACCTCATAGATAGTAAATACTCATTATTTGCTCATAATTTTTCAATGGCATACTTAATAATATATATCATAATAATAGCTACCTCAGTGCCAGACTGCATGCTAAGAAAAAAAGAAAAAAGAAAAGGTGATATGTTTGTTCTCCAAGTGTTCAATCAGTTGGGAGAAGACATTAAGTATGGCTGTCTCTTGTCATTCAAGTCTCAGCCTAAATGCCTCCTTAGTAAAGAAGTCTCTGGGGGTGCCTGGGTGACTCAGTAGGTTAAGCCTCCAACTTCATTTTTGGCTGAAGTCATGATCTCAGGGTTTGTGAGTTCGAGCCCCGCGTCAGGCTCTGTGCTGATAGCATGGAGCCTGGAGCCTGCTTTGAATTCTGTGTCTCCTTCTCACTCTTTGTTCCTCTCTGCTATAAGTAATATTTTTTAAAAGTTAAAAAAGAAATGCCTTGAAATTAACCAGAAATTTTTTAAAAAGGAGCTGCTGTTCCTCACTTTAAGAATGCCTTCTCTTCTAAATGCTAACATATTTTATCAATTTCTGAGAATGACCTTTTCCAACTGTTTTATTTAAAACAGTCAGTTGAGTGTCCAGCTTCTGCTCAGGTCATGATCTCACCATTTGTGGGTTTGAGCCTCAAGTTGGCCTCTGTGCTGGCAGCTCAGAGCTGAGGGCCTGCTTTGGATTCTGTGTCCCCTTCTTTTCCTCTGATCCTCCCCTGCTCATGCACTCTCTCTGTCTCTCTCTCTCAAAAATAAATAAAAAATTTTAAAAAATTAAAAACAGTCCTGAGACCCCCACCATCTTGCTTTATTTTCATTATAACATTTATTACTGCTTATATTTTTATTTATTCATGTGGTTTATTATCTGTCTCCTTTCACTGGAATAAAAGCTTCATGAGCCAGGAGCCTGCTTCTGTGTCTCCCTCTCTCTCTGCCCCTCCCCTGCTCAACTCTGTCTCTTGCTGTCTCTCAAAAATGAATAAACTTAAAAAAAAAAAAAGAGAGAGAGAGAGAGAGAGAGAGTAGGGACAGTTTTGTCTTGCTCACTTCTGCGTGTCCTGATCTTAGCAAAGGAGATATTTAACAACTATTTAGTGGTTGAAGGAGTAATGTTATCTAGCTGCATAGCTTCAAATGCCACCTAAATAGTGATGACTCCCAAATTCTAAGTAAAATTTAAATCTCCAGCCCTTACCTTTGCACTGAATCCCAAAACAACATATCCAATTGCTTATGTCTTATTCTCTTGTGAATGTCTAATAGGCATCAGAAACTTAACACTTTCAAATAAAACTGTATTTTCCCTTTTTTTCTTCTTTGCCTGACCTGCTTTCTCTATAACTTTTCCGACTTAATACATATCTTCATTAGCTATCTGCCTTGTTGGAGTCAAAACTCATAGATCCAATCCAATGCCTATCCTATCAGATCTTCCTAGAAAAAATATATTTCAGATTTATTTACTTCTATTTTTGCCATCATCGCTCTACTACATGACAGTGTCATTTCCAACATTAATTAATTAATGCAATAGTATTATGTACTGTTCTTCCTATGTTACTGTAACAACTACACATTTTGTGACTTGGAACAACACAAACTGAGAATCTAGAATCTATAATTCTGGAGGTCAGAATTCCAAAATGGGTTTCATTAGGCTAAAAATCAAAGTGTTGGCAGGGCTTTGTTCCTTTGGGAGGCTCTAGTGGCAAGTCCATTTCCTTGCCTTTCTAGCTTCTTGAAGTCCTCTGCATTCCTTGGCTGGTGACCACATTCTTCATTTTTAAAGCCTAGCAGCATCGCATCCTCCAATAGCTTTCTGTTTCTATTATTATATTGTCTTTTCTGATGCTTATTCCTTATCTCCATCTTGAAAGGACCTTTGTGATTACATTGGGCCAACCTAGATAATCCAGGATAATATTCCCATCTGAAGTCCTTAACTTAATCACATCTTCAAAGTCCCTTTTGCCATGTCAACATATTGACAGGTCCTGCACATTAGGATGTGGACATTTTTATGGAGAAGAGGAATTACTTTTCTTTTTTTTTTTTTTTTTTTAATTTTTTATTTATTCCTAGGAGAGAGAGAAAGACAGTGTGAGCAGGGGTAGGTCAGAGAGAGAGGGAGTCACAGACTGAAACAGGCTCCAGGCTCTGAGCTGGCAGTCAGCACAGAGCCCGACGTGGGGCTCGAACCCACGAACCGCGAGATCATGACCCAAGCGAAATTCGGACGCTTAACCGACTAAGCCACCCAGGTGCCCCTGGAGAAGAGGAATTACTTTTCATCACAGTTATCAATGACAGTAAATGAGCAAAATAAATTTTCTAATAGTGGGTGTTTAATACATTATGATTTAGTCAATTGATGGAATGCTTTACAACCATTATGATGACAAAATTTTATTTTATTTTATTTTATTTTATTTTATTTTATTTTATTTTATTATTTTATTTTGAGAGAGAGATAGAGACAGCATGAGCAGGGAAGTGTCAGAGAGAGAGGGAGACACAGAATCGGAAGCAGGCTCCAGGCTCCGAGCTAGCTGTCAGCACAGAGCCTGATGCGGGGCTTGAACCTACAAACTGTGAGATCATGACCTGAGCTGAAGTCAGACGCTTAACCGAATGAGCCACCCAGGCGCCCCAAAATTTTAAAAGTAGGTTACAGAACAATATGTGTTGTTTGATGCTACATTTTAAAGCATTTTTTTCTATGTATATTCTCAAGGAAAAATTAGGGAAGGAGAGACAGCAAACAAGTCAGGAAACTATTTGTTGGTTTTTATTAATCTGTATTCTCTGAATTGTCTTCAGTAAATAATTATTAAAAAAATAAGTAAAACACAAAACAAAATAGTCAGTACACTAATAGGAAAAAAAAAATCAGGTTCTTCAGATTCTAAGCCTCTAGTTCAATCCCTATTTATCCTTAGATTTATCTAGCTAATATAGAACTTTACTAATAATTTCGGTTACATGCTAAATAAAGTCAAAACTTGGCTTGATATTCAAGAACCACTATGAACTGATCCCAAGTTGCCATTCTAGCTTTTTTCCCATCCATTTCCTGTTTTCCATTATACCATATATTTGTCTACTTGAAAGATTTTTTTTCCTATCTCTACCCATTGAATTCTGCCTATTCATGAAGGGCCAGGTTAAGTGCTATTTTCTACACAGTTTTCTGACTCTTGGCTAAAAATGACCTTTCTCATCTAAACTCTCATAATATTCTGTAGTATTATTATGACATTTACTGTATACTATATTTTATTGCAATTATTTTTGTACATGGTTTATGTCCCCAGCTTTTTAATGTGCTTCATGTCATGGTTCGTGTCCTTTACATATTCTTATTTCTCACAGTCCTTGAATATCATCATGCCCTGTACATAAAAACTTCCTAATTGAATGAACAATGAGCTTACAAATTTGCTTTCTTCTTTATGGTTTGCGTTTCTTAATATTCTCTTCGTTCACTAGGCACATGATTATTTTCCAGTTGATGGATGTTTTAAATCCCCTCTCTTTCCAACTAATACCAATGTAATCTTTGGCAAGTCACTCAACTTCTCTGTGCTTTACGGTTTTCAATGGTAGGGTTTTTCAGAAAATGTTAGACAAATTATAATTTCTATCGTGTGCCATTTATAGTAATTGTGTGTTGATCAGTTGACATTATCATTTAGAAATCTCCCGTTGAGAGAAATGCTTATTTTTACTTTAAGTTATATAGTGTTAATATAGTTTTCCTTTACTGATAGTAATTTGACTACATGGACTAGTTAAGGTTACTCTAGCTGGCATAAAAAATTAAGTACCAAACCCCAGTAGTTTAAAACAATAAAAAGGTTATCCCCTCCCTGCAACACCACTTGACAGTGACAGGTATAGTGGTAGGTTGGTCTAAATCTCCCCCAGTCTTGCAGCAGCCCAGACTGACTAAACTCTGCTTTCTTTAATATCTGGCTTACAAGGTCACCTTAGACAAATACTTCAAGCTGGCTTGATGGTAGAAGAGAGAAAGATCACTGAGGGTTGTAGAAGAGATTATAATCCCCAGGACTGGAAGTAGCAAACCTCACCTATTTTTTTAATTTTTTTTTTCTGAGAGAGAGAGAGAGAGAGAGAGAGAGAGAGAGAGAACATGAGCAGGGAAGGGTCAGAGAGAGAGGGAGATGCAGAATCTGAAAACAGGCTCCAGGCTCTCAGCTAGCTGTCAGCACAGAGCCCAACGCAGGACTCAAACCCACAAACTGTGAGATCATGACCTGAGCCAAAGTTAGACACTCAACCGACTGAGCCACCCAGGCACCCCACAAACTTCATTTCTACCCTCATTCCACTGACTACAACTTACTCACATGCCCCCACCAAGAGACAAGAAGTTGGGAAATGTAGTGTCAAGTCAGGCAGCAACTTTCAACTTTTCAGTAACAGTACTGAAATGAGGAAAGGAATACCAGGGATATAAGTAGCTATTTCATTCATATTAAACTTTGCTAATATTTAGATATTATTAGAACAATCACCTTAAAATAATAGGAACACTTTATATGAAACAATAATCCTAATCTGTTCTTGATTGTGAACCCTGCCTTCCTAATCATATAATTTTATCTGCAGCTACATTTAATCTCCTTAAATATACTTACATGGAAATATGTACATTTTAAGAACACAGGAGGCATGATCTAAAGTTATATGTTTTGAAAAGGAGAAATTCAAAATAATGATGGTACCTGCCTTAAAACATGCTTTTTCCCATTAGAGAAAGAGCAGAGCTCATTTTAGGAGGCCAAGTTTAAGTTTGTTACACAGGAAATGAGAGGCAGAATTCTTAAAATGTTGGGCAGGGCTTATTTTGAGGAAAAATATTACGTGTTCATTTACCAATATTTATGAAATCTTTAAAAGAGAGGAAAATAGGAACAGGAAATCTAGATTTATGTATTTTTTTGTACAAGGGAAGGATTTGATCGGAGGGCAAAGATGATGGGAGAAGAAATTTGGTTCCCAAGAGAACCCTAACTTTCTCCTATGGTTTCCTTGCAGATGTGGAGGGGTGGCCCATTATGTTTGCAGAGAATTCTGTGGGAATGGGAAGTTGTATGGAAATTTACCACCTGGAGATGTTGGAACTTTTCAAATTTAAGTCACCTGTGCTTAGAAGTGTTACCATTTGCCCTTCTGTGGGAGAATGGCCATCAAGGCTGAGAAGGGCTTGGTGCTTTGTGCTGATGACAGTCGGGTGAGGCTTTCCTACAGTCAACCATAGATAAAAGTTAGATTTCCCTTAGTGTAAAACACTCAGATGTAATACTAAGAATACTATCAGTTGAAATCTTGTAGGAGTAATGCTTTTTTTTAATTGAAAAGTGTTCTAATTATGATTCTTACTAGTTTCATAGGTTAGATAATAATCAGTGCATGTGCTGTGTTTTAATTTTTAAATAAAAAACAGAGTTTTATTATGACAAATGACCTGAGACTCAGTCAGCTATACCTGAACCACATCTGAAAAAGCAGTCTTCACATGAATGTAGCTCTTTGAAAAAAAATAATAATGTTAAGAATAGTAATTTATGGGGGTACCTGGGTGGCTCAGTCGGTTGGGCGTTCGACTTCGGCTCAGGTCATGGTCTCGTGGTTCGTGGGTTCGAGCCCCGCATCAGGCTCTGTGCTGACAGCCAGCTCGGAGCCTGGAGCCTGCTTCAGATTCTGTGTCTCCGTCTCTCTCTGACCCTCCCCTGTTCATGCTGTCTCTATTTCTCTCTCAAAAATAAATAAAACATTAAAAAAAAAAAAGAATAGCAACTTATGGGGACACCTGGGTGGCTCAGTCACTTAAGCTTCCAACTTCAGCTTAGGTTGTGATCTCACCATTCATGAGTTTGAGCCCCATGTTGGGATCTGTGTTGACAGCTCAGAGCCTGGAACCTGCTTCAGATTCTGTGTCTTCCTCTCTCTCTGCTGTCTTCCCACTCCTCTTCTCGGTCCCCCCCTCAAAAATAAACGTTAAAATTTTGAAAAAGAAGAGTAACTAATGTTTATTGATGCTTACTATGTGTAAGACAGTTTGGTACTTTTACTATTCCAACTAATCTTTTTTTTCCTTAAATAGTTTATTGTCAAGTTGGTTTCCATATAACACCCAGTGCTCATCCCCACAGGTGCCCTCCTCCATGCCCATCACCCCACTTATTCTCTCCCCCACCCCCATCAGCCCTCAGTTTGTTCTTAGCATTCAAGAGTCTCTCATGGTTTGCCTCCCTCCCTCTCCCCAACTATTTTTTCCCTTCTTCTCCCCCACAGTCCTCCGTTAAGTTCCTCCTAATCCAAATCCACTTATATGTGCAAACATATGGTATCTGTTCTTCTCTGCCTGACTTATTTCACTCAGCATAACACCCTCAAATTCCATCCATGTTGCTACCCATGGCCAGATTTCATTCTTTCTTATTGCCATGTATTCCATTGTATAAATAAACCACATCTTCTTGATCCATTCATCAGTTGATGGGCACTTTGGCTCTTTCCATGTTTTGGCTTAGTCACATGTGATAGTGCATTGTAAGCCTAACAGCACACCTAAAGGAACTAGAAGGAGAGCAACAAGAGCACCCCAAACCCAGTAGGGGAAGAGATATATAAAAATCAGGGCAGAAATAAACAATATAGAATCCAAAAAAACAGTTGAACAGATCAATGACAAAATTGACAAACCTCTAGCCAGGCCTCTCAAAAAGAAAAGAGAGAGCCCCCAAATAGACAAAACCATGAATGAAAATGGACTTATTACAACCAACCCCTCAGAAATACAAGCAGTTATCAGGGAATACTATGAAAAATTATAGCCAACAAACTGGACAACTTAGAAGAAATAGACAAATTCCTAAACACACACTCACTACCAAATTCACATGGGAAGAAATAGAAAATCTGAACAGACCCATAACTAGTGAAGAAATTGAATCAATTTTCAAAAATTTCCCAATAAATAAGAGCCCTGGGCCAGATAGCTTCCCTGGGGAATTCTACCATACATTTAAAATAGAATTAATACCCATTCTTTTGAAGCTATTCCAAAAAATAGTAATTGAAGGAAAACTTCTGGACTCATTCTACAAAGCCAGCACCACTTTGATTCCCAAGCCAGACAGAGACCCAGCAAAAAAAGAGAACTACAGGCCAATATCCTTGATGAATATGGATGCAAAAATCCTCAACAAGATACATTCAAATTGAACCCAACTAATCTCGTAAGTAGTATTCTAATGCCATTTTAAAGGTAAAGAAATTACTCTCATTGTCAGTATTTTACATAGGAGAAAACATTGGTTAAATAACTTGCCTCAAATTAGCTAACATGTAAGTATTAGGGTTCCAATATGATATTTGGGAAGCCTGACTTTGGAGTTGCTCAATGAGCCCTGCACTCTCTGTCTTTCCATAGGTGTGGTCTTATGCGAACATGCTTTCAAAATTGAGACTCTGTGACTCATCTATTTCCTGTAACCATGATTCCTAGATGTCTTTATCAGACTTTCCATCTTGATATCATAGTTCATTCATTTATGTCTTCATTAAGTAAACATTTAGTGATTGCATATTGTGCTGCAGGCACTCTATAGGGATATGAGGCTGTGAAAAACATGGATTCATAGGTTCCAATCTTTCCCTCCTAGAACCTATCTATAGCATTACTCCTTCCATATCAGCACTCTTTCAATGTTGCTTTCATCTGGAAATTTAAACTTTTCTGCTTAAAGACTTTTTAAAGCATTGATCCAGTCTTAATTATAAGCTAAATGACATGTCCTTTCCTCTCTCTCTACCTCCATGCTGGCCTACATTGCTTTGCTCTTCAACTTATCTAAATCTTAATCATCTTTTGGGATGCCTGGGTGGCTTAGTCGGTTAAGCGTCCGACTTTCGCTTGGGTCATGATCTCGTGGTTCGTGGGTTCGAGCCCCGCATCGGGCTCTGTGCTGACTGCCAGCTCAGAGCCTGGAGCCTGTTTCAGAGTCTGTGATTCCCTCTCTCTCTGACCCTCCCCTGCTCATGCTGTCTCTCTCTCTCTCCTAGAAATAAATAAAACATTAAAAAAAAAAATTTAAATCTTAATCATCTTTTAAGGTTTTCCCATGAGGCTGCTATTGCCTATGAAATAGGGAATGCACACATACATAATTACATAATATTTTCTAATTGGTATACATTTATACAAAAAATTATAAAATAGCAAAATAAAACCCATTCATATTCCCTGCAAAAATACAACACAGTGTGGAGGAAACCAGCTGCATTCTTTACCCTTACACCCAAGTAACCACTGTTAATAATTTGTTGTGCCCTTCCTTCCTCTTCTCCATGTGTTTTTATTCTAGAGACTATGTGTTAAGAATTTTGCTTTAGCACAGTATATTTCTGAGTACATAGGATCAAACAATTTAATATGTTAATTTGTTAACTCCACCAAGATGAAACCATCAGCAGTTTAGGGTAAAACTTCATCCAATGTTTGGGATCCAAAAGTAGATTATTGTCCTATTAAAAACATAATAATGAGTTCTGCTTATTAGTATTTCTGTACTTTTAAACATTTTTAATGTTTATTTATTTTTGAGAGAGAGAAAGAGAGAGATCGAGTACCAGTCGGGGAGGGGCAGAGAGGAAGAGAGGGAGACACAGAATCTGAAACAGACTCCAGGCTCTGAGCTGTCAGCACAGAGCCTGCCATGGGGCTTGAACTCATGGACTGCAAAATTATGACTGAGCTGAAGTTGGATGCTTAACCAATTGAGCCACCCAAGTGCCCCTGTATTTCTGTACTTTTAAGAGGTAAAATTAAATTAGTTGCTATTTTCACATTCTAGTGAATATGGTTTCTTATTTCTGCAGGTACATATTCATTCTGGAAACTAAAATAGTATTGCCCAGCACATCTTGATGGACATATTCTGTACAAAAGAATTATTGTATAGGGCATGAAGTTGCCATAATAATCTCCATCACAATATTAAATATTTAAGTGTTTAACAGCTGAGCAATATACATTAAAAACTATTAGCAAAAATAAAAATACATTAGAGTATTTTTATTTCAAAAATAATATATTATTCTAAGTCTCGCAATACGTCATCTTATAGTCATTGAAGTTTGAGCTCTGAAATGAAACTGGATGTTTCCATATACAGTCTTGAATGAGGTATAGATAGAATCTTTTCTAGCAATGGTGGTAGGTGCTATAAATCTCTGTTGCTATAAGGTTATAATTCTTAGAACAGCAAAATGTTCAAGTGTGACAACTTATGTGGTGGCTTAATATTGTGGCCAACTGTTATATATTAGAAAGAATTTTGCCATTATTCATTTTATTTCTTTCATTTTAAAATTCATTATTATGCATTTTATTTCTTTAAGAATATTATTATTATTATTATTATTATTATTATTATTATTATTATTTTAGAGTGAGAGCATAAGTAGGGGAGAGAAGAGCAGAGGGGGAGAAATGCAGGATCCAAGCTCAGAATGAAGCTGGACAGGAGGCTGAATCTCATGACCCTGGGATCATTACCTGAGCCAAAATCAAGAGTAGAACAGTCAACCAACTGAGCCACCCAGATGCCCCTCTTTAGACACTATTTTAAATTACTAAATCATCTTTAAAATAAAATTTTGATTATGATGTTTGTTATCACCTATAAATTAAGGATTTATATCCTTCTATGGATAGATAAAAATAGAATTATTAATTTTATACAATGAACAATCTTAGCATTCATGTTATATGCTAATTTTGCTTTTAGGCTTAGTCACATGTGAAAGTGCATTGTAAGCCTTGTCCTACTGTCTGGTTTACAATGTCAAGTAAGAATTGTAGAAATAGGAGTAGTATAGGTAACTTTCTAAATACATTGGAATTTTGAAATTTTGTCAGTTTGGATCTTGGTTCTTCCAAATATGAACTGTAAGATCTTAGGTAAGTTATTTAATTTCTATGTGTCTCAATTTCCTCATTTGAAAAGTGGAAAAATAATAGGTATAGGTGCGAAAGGTTACTGTAGGTTTAAATGAGATAATGGGTATAAAGCTTCAAACTACTTCAAAGATATTAGGGTTTATTAATTTTTAAAAGACTTCCAGGAATAATGATTCTACAGAACACTTATTGTAGTGGCTTGTTTCATGGAAACTTAACTTGGCTAAATGATTTTGGCCCAAATATATTCTATAAATAGCACTCAGAATCACTGTAATACAAAATGTAGTCCCTGACTTGATTCTCTGCTCCAAACTTGACCTAATCCATTTCCTGTATAACATGCATACAAGTTTATAAGTAGGAACTATTTGGATTTGACATGGAAATATATATAGAAAACTCTAAAAATATCACCAAAAAACTTTAGAACTAATAAATGAGTTTAGTAAAGTTACAGGATATAAAACTAATATACATAAATATGTTGTTTTTATACACTAACAATGAAATAGCAGAAAGAGGAATTAAGAAAATTATCCTATTTATAATTATATCAAAATGAATATAATACCTGGGAATAAATTTAATAAAGAACATGAAAGATTTGTATTCTGAAACTCTAAGACATTGATGAAAGAAATGGAAGAAAACACAAGTAAATACAAAGATGTAACATTCTCATGGGCTCAAAGAATTGATGATGTTAAAATGTTCATATTTCCCAAAGCAGTCTACAAAAATCAGTGCAATCCTTATCAAAATACCAATATTTTTCACAGGCCTAGAATAAATAATCTTAAAATTTTTATGGAACTACAAAAGACCCTGAATCCCAAAGGAGTCTAAAAAACAGCAAAGCTGGAGATATCACAATCCCAGAACTTAAGTGATACCACAAAGCTATAGTAATCAAAAAGAAGGAAAAAAAAAAGTATTGGCACAAAAATAAACACACAAATCAATGAAATAAAATAGAGCCCAAAAATCCATATTTATATAAATCCATATTTTTAATCTACAATAAAGGATGCAAGAATATACCATAGGGAAGATGCTCTCTTCAATAAATCATGTTGGGGAAAATGGAAAGATATATACAAAAGAATTAAACGGACCTCTTGCTTTCACTATACACAAAAATAAACTCAAATTTGATTTAAGACCTAAATGTGAGCCCCCAAACTGTAAAACTCCTGAAAGAAAACATAGGCAATAATCTCTTGACCATTAGCCTTAGCAACATTTTTGTGAGTGTCTCATCTAGAAAGGGAAACAAAAACACAAACTAATGAGACTATATCAAACGAAAAAGCTTTTGCACAGTGAGGAAAATCATCAATAAAGTGTAAAAGCAACCTACTACATGGGAGAAGATATTATTTGCAAATGATATATCCAACAAGAGGTTAATATACAAAATATGTAAAGAACTATAACTCAACACCAAATAATAATAATATTTGATTACAAAGAGAGCAAAGGACTTGAATAGACTTTTTTTTTTCCAAAGAAAACATACAGATGGTCAACAGACACACGAAAAGGTACTCATCAACACTTACCATCAGGGAAACAGAAATCAAAACCACAATAAAATACCACCTCACACCAGTCAGAATGGCTAGTATCAAGAAGATGAGAAATAACAAGTGTTGGCAAGGATGTGGAGAAAAGAGACCCTTGTGTACTGTTGGTGGAATGTGAACTGGGGAAGCCACTTTGGAAAACAGTTTGGAGGTTCCTCAAAAAATTAAAAATATCATACTATCCAGTAGTTCCACTAATGAGTTTTTACCCAAAGAAAACAAAAGCACTAATTTGAAAAGATACATGCACCCATTTGCTACAGCAGCATTATTTACTATGGTGAATATATAGAAGCAATGTAAGTATCTGATAGACAAGTGAATAAGAAAGATGGGGGCGGGGGAGCGGCGCCTGGGTGGCTCAGTCAGCTAAATGTCCGACTTTGGCTCAGGTCATGATCTCATAGTTCATGAGTTTGAGCCCTGCATCAAGCTCTCTGCTGTCAGCACAGAGCCTGCTTCAGATCCTCTGCCCCCTCTCTTTCTGCCCCTTCCCTGCTTGTGTGTGCACTCACTGAAAAATAAACATTAAAAGAAAGATGTAGGTTGTATACATACATACAAACATACATACATACATACATACATACATACATACATACATACATACATACGTAGGTATGATGGACTATTACTCAGCCATAAAAAGGGGATGAAATCTTGCCATTCATGGCAACATGAATGGACCTAGAGGGTATTAGGCTAAGTGAAATAAGTCAGACAAAGAAATATAAATTTCATATAATTTCACTCATATACAGAATCTAGAAAAATAAAACAAATGAATGAAGAAAAACACAACAGAATATAGAGAACAAACTGGTGGTTTCCAGGGGGTGGGGAATAGGGGGTGTGTAAAATAGGTTTTTAGAAGGGGATTTAGAGATATAAACTTCCAGTTATAAAAAAATGAAAAGGGATGAAAAGCATAGCTTCGGGAATATAGTTAACTATACTATAATTTTTATTGTGAAAGATGGTTACTACATTTGTCATGGTGAACATTTCATAATGTATAGAATTGTCAAATCACTATATTGTGTACCTGAAACTAATATAATATTGTATGTCAACTGTGCTTCAGTAATTAAAAAAGTAGGAACTAGTTGAAGTACCCTTCTCTTGTCTTTCTCTCTTAGAGAAGACCAAGGAGAGTGTGCCTGCTGAGCTAATTCAAGTCTCTTTGAATTTGAAGTAGTGAGAAGGGGGTGGCAAAAACCATATGGCTTTGTTTATAGCAAGTTTTTGACAGATATGCTTGTGGATGTTTGGAATTAGTAACAAGTGTTCTTGAAGATGGACATAATATCTTATACATTAGCAACATTAATAATGAATGGAACATTTATGGGACATTTGTCAGTTGCTTATTAAATTACTGAAGGCTCATGAAAGAGAAATATGAGTTATAAGTTTTTACATTTTAAGTATGCAAAGCTATTATATCCTAGTCTTGACTTGGATGGAAAACTGTGGATTAGTATTTCAGGTCTCAGAAGACTTCACTTTGTCATTTGAAGATATTGAGTATTTTGAGTAGGAAACTTTAAACAAATGTACTGAGTTCAGTACTATCTTCTTCAGTTTACTGAGTGAAAAATAATGTGCTTAATAATAATACTGTTCTTATAAGTATTGAAAGAGTTATATATGTAGGATGGATAATATTATACTTTGCACATAGATTGATATATAAATCTTAGGTATTGTTTTTTTCATTATTCTGGCATATATACTTTTGTTATCTCTGTGGTTTCTAATGGTAAATCTCTTGAGAACTCATTTAGCTAGTAATAAAGGAAGAAGTTATGCTTCATATCTTAAAAATAAATAAAAATATTAATTTAAATCAATTTGTGATAGTTACACATTAGAAAATTGAGTAAAATCTCGGGTGCCTGTGTGGCTAAATCAGTTGAGCATCTGACTTCTGCTCAGGTCATGATCTTGCAGTTCTTGACTTTGAGCCCTGCGTCGGGCTCTGGGCTGACAGCTCAGCGCCTGGAGCCTGCTTCGGATTCTGTGTGTCTCTCTTTGTCTGTACCCCTCCCCCACTCATGCTGTTTCTCTGTTTCTCTCTCTCTGTCAAAAAATAAATAAACATTTTAAAAATTACAAATAAAGAAAATTGAGTAAAATCTTAGTATAATTGTATTTATGTTCCATTCAAGTATTTATGCCAGTATAGAGGAGATGGATGTAACATGTATGGGGAGATTCAGAGTAATTTTGTTATCCATTAAGATGTCTAATTACTGATACAGTTTGTTGCTTTTAATCACGGAAAATTTTTATTTAGTATATGTAGATGGAACAGAGACCATCAGTGCTTAAAGCGGGGCACAAAGTTCATTGCAGAATCTGAATGAAATCTACCTTATGTGAAATCAGATGTGGCTTTGTGTTACTTGACAATTAATTTTGTTACTTTTCCACTAGTGATTTCTTTTGTATACTTTGAATTATACTCCATGATAGACTTGCAACTCCACGGTAGCCTCTCCCTAGTCAGAGACTCAGAACTAACAGAAATTTTGGCCTTAGAGATGAAACAGTAGACATGGTAACTCATGAGTCTTGCCAGTCATTTAATATACCTTTTATTCTTATCAATTTATTTGTCTTATCATTTGTAATCATAGATAAAAGTATTGGTCAGGTCTGTATTCTACAGCAAGAAAATTATTAGATGTTTTATTCATGTTATCCATTTTTTAAAAACTTTTTTTATTAATATCACTGGACTTGTGAAAAAGAAAATAGTTTCAAAAATTGTTTTTCTTTGAGTGTAGCTGACACACCATGTTACATTAGTCAGGTGTACAACATAGTGCTTTGACAAGCCTATACATTATGTTGTGCTCACAAGTGTAGCTTCCATCAGTCACCATACAATGCTATTATAATACCATTGACTGTATTCCCTATGCTATACCTTTTATTCCCATTACTTATTCGTTTTATAACTGGAAGCCTGTTTCTCCCCATCTCCAGCCAGTTTGCCCATCCCTCACTCCCCTTCCTTTGGCAACTATCAGTATGTTCTCTGCATTTACACATCTGATTCTGCTTTTTTTTTTTTTTTAAGTTAGGTTTGGTTTAGATTTCATATGTTATCTATTCTTAAAAAACAGGAATATCTATCCATCTGTATATATTTTAATTCAAAAATTGCTTTTAAGGGATTCAAAGTTCTAGTTGCAATTGCTTGCAGTATAGAACAAGGCACACATGGAGGTCCCTGACACTGAAAATATCTAGCCCAGTGGAGTTCTCGTGATGCATTCTTCATAACTGACAATGTAATACAGTGACCCTTGCTGCCTTACAGTAAGAGGGTGACAAATGGCATCTCATTAACTTTTACCTTTTTTGCTCCATGTAGAGTCTATTTCTGACCCTATAACTTGTAAGTGTTCCTTTGGGGTTCAGGGGAGGAATTTTTTCCAAAAGGGACCTCCTTAGCCTTTCTGAAGCATTAGGCATAGTTGCCTATAACCTCCTCATATCTTCCATTTCTTTCTCTACCTGGCATTATCCTCTCTCTTCTTTATCTCTGAACATTCCTTCTCTTTTCTACTCCTTCTCCTCCCATTCTCAAATTCTGCTTTCTGAACCTTTAGCATCATTCATGCCTTCTGTACTCTTAAAGCTTCGTAGAGTACACCTTCGTAGCAAATGTCTTTCTCACTCATGTCTCAGGCTGATCAAGTTCCTGAATATTTACCCCATGTTTCCAAGTGCTTGATGAGTTTCTCTCCCAGTATTGGGCTCTTACCACTAATTTATTGTGTTTAAATAAAGCTCTCTCATGTTTTCCTGATTTCATTGATTGAATCATGGTTTCTTGCCTGCAGCTTCCTCCTAATAAATATAAATTGCATAAATCTGTCAAATTTATCTTCTGAAAACAAAGTTTCAATTATGTAATTTATTTCATCAGCAAATTTTAAATTTGAATACAGCATACATGGGTACAAATACCAACTTACCAACTTCTTGGGGTTGTAGTGGAGATCGAAAGAGACATCAAAGGTACAGGTAACCAACATTCTATCTGGCACACACAGTAGTGAATCTATTATTCATGATCATTGCTAATCACATCTGATCACCAGTTATACATATTCAAGTACATTTTGCTTCTTAAGTGTCACTTAAATTAATTCTATGATGTCTTCTCAATTATCATTTATATAAAAATATCCTTTACTTGCTTACCATTCCAAATGGTAGTATTTACTTGTGAGCAATGTAATTTATGTGATTTTATGCAATCCTAATCTAGAAGGAATAGAAAGGTTCTTTCCTGGAGGGACAGAGAGCTGTACTAGAAACCCCAAACCTCTATATTTTTCCAGATTTCACCACTTAGGTAAATTACTTTATCTTTTAGATTTTTAATTTTTTACTTTTAAATTAAAGATAGAAAATTATTTTTTGATTGTTTACCTCATAGAATTGTGATGAGCTTCAGACAGGGGTTCTACCCTAAGAGGGCCTTGGTTCTGTGCCCTCAGAGACCTCTATGCTTTCCCTCAGTTCTCATGCAAGCCCCTGTCCCCACACATCCCAAAACGTGATCCTAAAATAGGACCAATGTCTTTAATGACAAAGATGCTTGATAACTCTTCTTGTGTGACTTCCCCTAAGTAAAAATAATAATTTGCTGCTAAGCAGTAAACTATAAACAACATATTATTAATTTGTTATAAGAAGATAAGTGAGGAACAAACACATACTGAAAGAATCACAAATGGACTCTCTAATATTGGTCTCTATGCACAAAATATTATCCATTACATGAGTTTAAAAGTGAAATGTGCATCTTACTCACACATTTGGTAATAAAGCATATGTGCAAATTTGGTGCCAATTGTATAGAGACTCAGTGGAGTCGAAATGAAGGAAGCTATGTTTTCAGTCTGCTTTTGTCTCTTGGCTGAAAGCTGTTCTAGGATAGGCTGCTTCTTGCTGAGTTCATACTCTTGGTACTTGGCCCTGGAAGGAAAAGGGAGATAAACATTGTTGGTGCTGGGCATTTCTCCTGAAAGATCATATAGTGAGTTGTCTTAGACAGCATTCTACAGAACATTTAAAATATCTCATGTATCCTAGTAGATCTCTGTATAGCTGTTCTTTAATATCTTTTTATAAGCCATTTAACTGTACAATATGTAAGTATGATAGAACTCTGTTTTGACAGTGGATCTATTGTATGTTCACTTCTTGTCCTATTTTTACCTTTTTCCTCACTGCACATATTCTTATTGTCCTATTTCATGGAACCATTATGCCTTAAGAATGGACCACACATGGGGTGCCTGGGTGGCTCAGTCGGTTGAGCGACTGACTTCAGCTCATGGTTTGTGGGTTTGAGCCCCGCATCAGGTTCTCTGCTGACAGCTTGGAGCCTGAAGCCTGCTTTGGATTCTGTCTCCTCTCTCTGTCCCTCTCCTGCTCATGCTCTGTCTCTCTCTCCCTCTCTCTTTCTCTCTCTCTGTCAAAAATAAACATTAAAAAAAAAAAAAAAGAATGGACCACACATACCTAAAGTAGTCAAATCTGTAGAGGCAAAGTAGAATGGTGTTTGCCAGAGTTTGGGATAGAGAGGAATGAAGGAGTTGTATTTAATGAATACATAGTTTTAATTTGGGAAGATGAAGAAGTTCTGGAGATGCGTGATGTTGCTGGGTGCGCAACAGTGTGACTGTGCTTGATTCCACTGAACTGTACACATCAAAACAGTAAATTTTACGTGTTTTACCACAATAAAAAAATCATGAAACTGATTTTCAAGAGCAGTATTTTTAAAACTGCAAGACATGATGCATTAGTTGGTCCTTACAGCAATGATCAGCATTTGAACAAACAAAAGGAAGAACAGAACAGAAGGTAACAACAACAACCTATGAAAGCATTGCTCATAAGAGATGCATTGCTCAAACTTTCATTTCATGATAATTTACCCAGTCGACATTGGTATGGTAATAATAGGCTGTTTACAGTTGATGTTTGGTCTCTTTAGTTAATGCCCCATTCTGATAGATTGATGCCTATAGCATATGGATTATTAACTATTTGGAAAATCAGTGTACTGGACCGTGATATAAAATATATTTCTTACTGTGGCTGAGAGTCAAAAAGTTGAAAGACAAAAATTTCATCGTAGAGAAAGGCTAATTGGCAGCAAGCTCTTGTATCAACAAGTATAGGGAATCAGTGTCCAGCCCATGCCTGCACCTTTAATTACAACATTGGCAATAAAGCTTTATCTGTCCCTGTGGCCATGGAGGGGTCTTGACTTTGTGGAAGATGAGATCACCTATTCAGAGAAACATGCTTTCACCAGTGCTGATGCACTGGTTGAATCAAATGAGTCCATGTAAATAAAGCCAGGAGGCTGAAGTCAGATGGCTGAAAACTGGCCAGGTTCTAGAGTTTCTGCATGGAGTACTCCATCTGTGGTTTTATGTTTTTTGTTTTTAAAATGACTTTTGTGCCCAGCTGAGTCTAGGCCAATTTGCCATCGAAATTTATATAAACCTTTTCTTGACTCAGCAGCTGTAAATCCATCCAACTTCCAGTGTAGCTCATGGGCAGTGTCCTGGGACTATTTGGGGCTTAATTTCACTAGGTCATTAGTGTGTAAACTCCTTAGAGAATTGCTTACATTTGAGTTTTCCTTGATTTTTTTCCAAAGAGGAAAAGTCTTCCTTGACAGATGGCTGTTACTGGTGGCAGGCAGGCAAGCTGATGGATGAAAATTTTTTCCTTTGGCATTATTCAGTGGAGCATGCCTGGCAGCGTGGATCTGGCAAACTATTTGTTAGCCTAGCTTTTAAAGGCTACTGGAGATGGTGCTGGTGCATGACGCTGAGTGAATTCTGCTCAACATTCTACACCCAACTGGACTAAATGGGTTAATTGCTTGGTGGAATCTGTTCTTCTGATGTAACTGGCCTAACATTTGTATAGTAAACACTTACTAGGAATTAATTCTTTTAATTCACAACTGCTCTCCCTGGAATTAGTCTGATTGAGAGAGTTTTGTAACAGCTCGCTGAAAGAGGTATGATAAAGCATGTCCTATTTACCTGTATTTGTTGCTAGTTGTTAGATATGTTTCTGCATTTTTTTATGTTAAACTGTGAAGTCAGTAAATTTCAGATTTGCAAAGATTCCTTGCCACTTCCCATAATTTGGGAACAAGAAGGTGTTTGGCAGAATTGTTAACTAAAGATAAGATGAGATGAATGAAGTCACCAGTTTCTCTTCTATTCATCACAAACACAAATAGCTGGACTTAAAACTCATGACTTCTCAAGTCAAAGCACACTTAAAACAATTTATTAAATGTTTTATTTATTTATTTATTTATTTATTTTTAATGTTTTATTTATTTTTAGGAGAGAGAGAGACAGCGTGAGCAGGGGAGGGTCAGGAGAGAGGGAGTCACAGACTGAAACAGCCTCCAGGCTCTGAGCTGGCAGTCAGCACAGAGCCCAATGCGGGGATCGAACCCACGAACCGCGAGATCATGACCTAAGCGAAAGTTGGACGCTTAACCGACTAAGCCACCCAGGCGCCGCTAAATGTTTTATTTATTTTTGAGAGAGAGAGAATGCAATCAGGGGAGAGGCAGAGAGAGAGGAAGACAGAAGATCCAAAGCAGGCTACACACTGACAGCAGAGAGCCAGATGCAGGGCTCGAACTCATGAACTGTGAGATCATGACATGAGCCAAGGTCAGACGCTCAAGCAACTGGGCTATCCAGGTGCCCATCACATGAAAGCACACTTTTAATAATAACTGTTAAATATTATTTCTTGATTTCTTTTTTTCCCATTTGAGTAGGAAGTTCTTTTCTCAGATTATGAGAATAATGTTTTCATTTTTTCTTTTTAAAAATCTCTCTCTTCTACCCCTCCCAATCTTGATCTAGTTCCCAGTTCCAAGGCAACCACTGACCTGCTTTCTCTCATTATAAATTTTTATTTAATGTTTATTTATTTTTGAAAGAGAGTGAGGAGTGAGTGAGAGAGAGAGAGAGAGAGAGAGAGAGAACGAGCGCTAGCAGGGGAGAGGCAGAGAGAGGAGGAGACACAGAATCTGAAGTAGGCTTCAGGCTCTCAGCTGTTGGCACCAAGCCTGATGTGGTGCTTGAACCACGAACCATGTAGATCATGACCTGAGCCAAAGTTGTACCCTTAGCCAAGTGAGCCACCCAGGTGCCCCTGCTTTCTGTCATTATAAAGTAGTTTGAATTTTTCTATAACTTTCTAAAAATATATAGAAACTCTTTAAATTGGGCCTTTTTTCCAGCATAATTATTTGAGAAGCCTCCATGTTGTTGTTTTTATCAATAATTTATTTCTTTTTCATTACTCAATAGTATTTTACTGTATGGTTACACCATAATTTGGCCATTTGTGTTATTTCCAGTTTCTGATTAATGTATGTATATATCTGCTATAAACATTTTATTTACAAGTCTTTATATAGACACATGCTTTTATTTCTTTCAGGAAAGTACTCAGAGTAGAATGACTGGGTCATGTTGTATGTTTACCATTCTAAGAAATTGTCAAACTACTTTTCAAGGTGGCTTTTTCATTTTGCATTCCTCTTGCAGGGTGGTGGTGTGAGACTTCAGCATCTTCCATTTTGTTCACATTATCACTAATACTCGATCTAGAGCAGTCGTTTTTGTAGTTCTAATAGTGTGTGATGATATTTCCTAGCGGTGTAGTTTGCATTTTCACCATGACTACTGATGTTGAACATCTTTTCATATGCATATTTGCCACTCATCATATTTTTTTTGTTATTGAAGTGTCCATGTTGCATATGGATGGCCAATTTTTCCAATATCATTTGTTAAAAACTGTCTTTTCTCCACTGAATTCCCTTTGCCTTTTTGTTGAAAATCATTTGATCATGTATGTGTGGGTTTAATTCTGGACTCTTTTGTTTCACTCAGCTATGGGTCTTAAAAGTTAGTACTATACTTTTTTTTTCTTTATTAAATGTTTATTTATTTACTGAGAGAGAGAGAGAGAGACTGGGAGGGGACAGAGAAAGGGAGAAAGAGATCCCCAAGCAGGCTTCACAACGTCAAGGCACAGCCCAAACAGTTTATGATTTCATGACCTCATCCGAAATCAAGAGCTGGATGCTTAACGGACTAGCCACCCAGGTGCCACTGTACTCGATATTCTTGATTAATGTAGTTTTATAAGAAATCTTGGGATCAGGAAATATTAGTTCTCCAACTTTGTTTTTCTTTTCAAAGCTGTTTCAAATAATTGAGGTCCTTTTCATTTCTGTAGTAATTTTAGAAGTTCCTTGTAAATCTCTACAAGATCTCTTGCTAGGATTTTTGTATTCATTAGGATTACAATGAATCTAAAGATCACTATGGGGAAAACTGACATCTTAACACTATTAAGTGTTTTGACACTTGAATAAGATATGTATCTACATTGATTTAGATCTTATTTTCTTTCAGAAATGGCTTATAGTTTTCAGGGCATAGGTCTTCCAATTTTTTTCTCAGCCTTTCTCATAATTTTTAAAGCATTTTCAGTTTCTAATTATTTGTTGCTCATATATGGAAATACAACTTATTTTTGTATATTATGTTATACTCTGTAACCTGACTTAACTCATTTAGTTCTAGTGTATTTGTTTAAATAGATTCTAGAGGGTTTTCTACATAGCTGATCATATTGTCAGCAAATACAGTTTTACTTACTCCATTCCATTCTGGATGCCTTTTATTTCTTTATCTTGTCCAATTGAACTATCCAGACCATCTAGTAAAATGTTTAGTAGAAGTGGTGAAAACAGGACATCTTTGTCTTGCTAACTGATTTTACGGAGAAAATAATTAGTGTCTCACAGTTATGTATGACAGTTGCAGGTTTTCCATAAATATCCTTTGTCAAGGATAGGAAGTTGTCTTCTATTCCTAATTTGCTGTGAGATTTTATCCTGGATACTGGATTTTGTTAAATGTTTGTTGTGTATTTATGGAAATCATTTTTTGGTTTATTGATATGGCAGATTTTATTGATTTTTCAAATGTTAAACCCTGAATTCCTAAGATAAACTCCACTTGGTCTCTCTATATTATCATTTTTATATATTGTTAGATTTGTTTTGCTAAAATTTTGTTTAGAATTATTGGATCTGTGTTCATGAAGAATAGCTTTTTTTTTTATGGTGTCTTTCCTTCTTTACAATGTGTTTGCTGGCTGTGTTATCAGGGTAATGAAGGCCTCATAGAATGAGTCAAGAAGTAGTCTCCCCTCTTCACTTTTCTGAAAGAGTTTTGGTAGAATTGGCATTATTTCTTCCTTAAATGTTTTGTAGAATGAGTAAAACCATCTAGGCCTAGAGTTCTTGTTGTGGGAAGGTTGTTCATTAAAAATTTAGAGTTTCTTTGATAGATATGGGCTATTTGGGTTATTCAGTTTTTCTTTTCTTTTTTTTTTTTTTTTAATATTTTTATTTATTTCTTGGACAGAGAGAGAGAGAGACAGCGCGAGCAGGGGAGGGTCAGAGAGAGAGGGAGTCACAGACTGAAACAGGCTCCAGGCTCTGAGCTGGCAGTCAGCACAGAGCCTGACGCGGGGCTCGAACCCACGAACTGCGAGATCATGACCCAAGCGAAAGCCGGATGCTTAACCGACTAAGCCACCCAGACGCCCCAATTCAGTTTTTCTTAAGTAAGGTTTGGCAGTTGGTATTTTTCAAGGAATTTGTCCATTTCATATAAATTGTTAAAATTATTGGCATGAAGCTATCTTAATTTTTCCCTTTATGATATCTATAAAAACAATAGTGTCCTCACTTCTCTCATTCTTGTTTTGGGTAATTTTTTCCCCTCACATTTGTTCCTGATAACCCAGGGTTGAAGTTTATAAATCTTGCTGAACTGCTCAAAGAATTAGCTCTTGGTTTTACTGGTATTTTCTATTGTTTTTATATTTCCTAGGTCACTAATTTTAATTCTGGTCTTTATTTTTTCCTTTCTTTTGCTTACTTTGGTCGTAATTTCCCTTCCTTTTTATGAGTCCTCGAGATGGAAGCTGAGGGCATTGAATTGAGATCCTTATTCTTTTATAATATAGGTGCCAACTGTTAGAAATTTCCCAGCATCCCATAAAATTTCATAGATTATATTTTCATTGAATTTAAAATTCAGTGAAGAAAAAGTTTCATTTTCTCTTTTAATACTTTCTTTGACTCATGAGTTATTTAGAAATGTATTCTTTTTCAAAATTTATGTAATTTCTAGGTAGCTCTCTATTGTTGACTTCTAATTTAATTCACTTATGTCCAGAAAATTTGCTTTGTATGATTTGACTTTTCAATTGAATTTTTGTTTACTGAGATATAATTGTCATATTACATTATATTAGTTCCAGATAAGCAACATAATGATTTGATATTTATATATTTGCAATGATCACCATAAAGAGCCCAGTTAACTTTCATTGCTATACAATTACAACCTCTTTCTTTGTGATAAGAACTTTGTGTGTGTGTGTGTGTGTGTGTGTGTGTGTTAAGAACTTTTAAGGTTTACTTTCTTAGCAACTTTAAAATTTTGAATAGAGAGGTACCCGGGTGGCTCAGTTGGTTGAGCATCTGAATTCAGCTCAGGTCACGATCTCATGGTTGGTAAGTTCAAGCCTTGCATCAGGCTTGCTGTTTTCAGCTCAGACCTCACTTCAGATCCTCTGATTCCCTCATTCTCTGCTCCTCCCCTGCTCATGCGCAAAAATAAA
Organism: Proteles cristata cristata; assembly: GCA_017311185.1. Taxonomy (NCBI): domain Eukaryota; kingdom Metazoa; phylum Chordata; class Mammalia; order Carnivora; family Hyaenidae; genus Proteles; species Proteles cristata. The sequence continues at coordinate 24,247 of JAESUZ010003709.1, read as the reverse complement.
TATTTAAAATATTTATTCAATAGAGTATTATTAACTATACTCAAAGCATCTGATTAAAAAGTGAGCAAAGGGTCCAAATAGGCATTTTTCCAAAGAAGACATACAGGAGGGCAACAGGTATGTAAAAAGATGAACAACATCACTAATGTTGCTATTAGTGGCTATTATCAAAAAGATAAGAGGCAAAAGATATTGGAGAGGATGTAGACAGGTGAGGGAACCCTTGTACACCATTGGTGAGAATGTAAAATGGTACAGCCACTTGGGAAAAAACATTATGGAGGTTCCTCAAAAAATTTTAAAAACAGAACTACCCTATAACTCAGTAATTCCACTTCTGGATATTTATATGAAGAAAATGAACACAGTAATTTAAAAATGTATATGCACTCCATGTTTATTGCAGCATTATTTATAATAGCCAAGATATGGAAACAACCTTAGTTTCATTAATGGATGAATAGATAAAGAATATGTGGTATATACATAGAAAAATGCAGTATTATATAGCCATAAAAAAGAGAGTAAAATTTTGCCATTTGTGATAACGTGGGTGGATCTTGAGGGTATTATTCTATGTGAAATAAGACTGAGAAAGACAAATACCATATGATCTCATTTGCATGTGGATTCTTAAAACAAAAACAAAAACAGAGCTCATATATACAGAGAACAGATTGGTGGTTTTCTTTTTTTAGGACGCTTTTTTTTCTAGAGCAGTTTTATGTTTACTGCAAACTGAGGGAGATACAGGGATTTCCGTATACTTCCTGCCCTCATACTTGCATAGCCTCTCCTATTATCAACATTCCCCAGAATGGTACTTTTCCACCAAGGTTCAATCTACATTGACACATCACAATCATCCAAAGTCCATACTTTGCCTTATTCTCTCTTCATTTTGTACATTTTCTGAATTTGGGCAAACACACAATGACATATATTTGATATATTTTTAGTTAAAAATAAGTTTCATTTTCCCCTTTGATAACTTCTTTTTTTAATTTTTAAAAAATGTTTATTTATTAGGGAAGGAGAGAGAACAAGCAGGAGAGGGGCAGAGAGAGAGGAGACACAGAATCTGAAGCAGGCTGTAAGCTCTGGGCTGTCAGTGGAGAGGTTAAGCAGGGCTCAAACTCATGAACCATGAGATCATGACCTGAGCTGAAGTTGGACACTTAACCAACAGAGCCCCCCTTTTGATGTCATCTTTGACCTATCATTTATTTAAGGGGCTGTTACTCTGTTTCCAAATATTTGTGCAATTTTTAGATAGCTCTGTTGTTGACTTCTAATTTCATTCCATGTGGCCAGATAATATGCATCTTGTTACTTGATTGTTATACCCTATTGATGAGCTGATCTCTTTATCCATCAATATTCTTTTTTTAATCCCTGTTAACATTCTCTGCACTGAAGTCAACCTTGTTGAAATTAATAGTTACATCAACTTTTTAATGTAATATTTTCACATTTTATCTTTTTCTGTCCTTTTATTCTGACCTCTTTATGTCTTCATTATTTATAGTTGATTTCTTATAGGCAGAAAGTAGTTGCCTCTTGTGGTTTTATCTAATCTCATCATCTCTGCATTTCAGTTAGAGCATTTAGACTATTTTATTTAATGTAGATTATTCGTATGTTTAAATCACTGACCTTGTTCTTTGTTTTCTTCTATCTGTTCTTCATTTCTTTTTTTCCTCACTTCTCTTGTATTAATTTTTATGATTCTATCATATCTTATTTGGCTTGCTAATTGTAAAAGGCGAAAGATTTATGCGATCTGAAGAGAAACCAGAGTATTGGCTTGTTAACTGTAACTTTCTTGCAGTTATTTTGGTGGATGCTTTACAATATACAGTACACATCTTTAAGGTAACAGTCTATCTGCCAGTAATATGATGCTTCATGAACAGGTTAAAATCTTACAGTAACATACTTCTATTTCTCCTTCTTGGTCTCTGTGTTATTGCTGTTATATATTTTACTTCTTCATTTGTTATGTATACCACAAACCACACTGTTACTATTTTTGCCTAAGAAGTCAACTATCTTTTTATGAGAATTTAATTATCAGAAGAAGTTACATATTTTCTACATAAGACCACATCAGGATTTTTGTTCCTTGGTATATATCCATTTTTCCTTTGGGTATCATTTTCCTTATGTCTAAGTGACTTCCTTTAACATTTTTTGTGGTGCATGTCTGCTGGTAATGAACTATTCTAACAGTTTTTCGTATAAAGATGTCTATATTCTGCCTTTAGCTTTAAAAGATATTTTTGTTGGGTATAGAATATGGGTCACAGTTTTTGTCTTTCAGCCTTGAAAGGATGTTGTGCCACTACTTCTCATTTGCATTATTTTTAGTGTGAAATCTACTATTATCTTCATCTTTGTTCCTTTGTACCTAATGAGACTTTTTCTTCTGGCAATGTTTTCCTGCTTGTAAGAATAATATATATATTCTATAATATATATAACATATATATATATATTATAATTAAGGAATATTTTATATATTTTTTCATATATTTCTTGTCCTTGGTGTTTTTCGTATTTCATATTTCTTGTGCTTGGTGTTTGGTGAACTTTTTGGATTTGTGAGTTTATATGTATTCTTATAAACTTTGTAGGATTTTTATCCATTTGCTCTTATAAATGTTGTAATATATTTTCTATCTCCCAACCTCTCTCTCTTTCCTTTCGGAAACTCCAATTACACATACATTATACCCACATACTTTATACTTACGATTCCCAGTCCTGTGTGATCTCTGGCTACTGTTTCTTTGAATCCTTTTGAGTATTTCTTTCCTCAGAAGCATGTAGTATCAGTACTCTGCTGAATATTCAAGTTCTTTCTCTGTATAGCTGTCCTCTCTGGGAAACTGCTCTGTGAACTCTAGTTACTTTTTCTCACAACTGTGTCTCCTAACTCTGGGCATCATGGCATCAGTCAGGGCTCATCTGGGCTTATCCTCCCTAACTTTGTTTTGTTGTGTTTTTAAGTTTAATCATTCATCCTGTATGTGATTCTCATAGGGATCAAACTATTCCTAGAATGGAAGTTTGTTTCCTTTGAAGAAAGCATGAAACTAATTCTTTGTTCACCTAAAATTGTTATAGTAACTTTAATTATGACATAGTATAAGGCTTAAAACAAAATATTTGGCCATTTAATAAATGAATCATTTCAAATTGTATAAAAGTAGGATTTGGCATCTGAAGACCTGAGTTTCAGCCCAGGCTTTATTATTTATAAATGATAAGACCTTGATCAAGTTGCTAAACCTCTCTGAGTCTCAGTTTTAAAAGTCTAAAGTGTGGGGCGCCTTGGTGGCTTAGTCGGTTAAGCGTCCAACTTTTGCTTGGGTCATCATCTCGCGGTTCGTGGGTTCGAGCCCCACGTCGGGCTCTGTGCTGACTGCCGGCTCAGAGCCTGGAGCTTGTTTCAGTCTGTGACTCCCTCTCTCTCTGACCCTCCCCTGCTCACGCTGTTTCTCTCTCTCTCCTAGAAATAAAAAAGAAAAAAAAAATTTAAAAGTCTAAAGTGTGACCGCTTTCCCTGACTATATGTAGTTATGAGGTTTATATGAGATAACAGAAATAAGACAAGAAATGTATTTTGCAATCTGAACTCTTCCTAAAGTTAATATTTGGGTGTTTAGAGTATCAGCTGAGGAAAAGGATCTCATATGGATCACAATATGGAAAAATACTCAATCATTAAAAATAAATTACATATGAGTGACTATTGCAGAGGCTTATAGATGAAAGTAAACTTTATGTATGCTTTTTATCTCAATGCTACAACAACACATTTTGACAATATGACATATGTATCTTCTAACTTGAAAAGTATCTTTAAGAATTCAATCCTCTTAAACATACATTTTGTTAAAGCACTTTTTTCCTGTTTTGTGCTCAATTCTTAATTTTCTCACATTTCCAATATCTCTTCTTTTTTTTTTATTGATAATTATATCTTATTTCCAATATTTCCTATATAGGATTTTGAGAAGAGCCACGGGTGTGTGTATACGTGTATATACATATATCTGTGTCAATATATTGGAGTCAATAAACAACATAATACAAACTTGCTCCCATACCAAAAGTGCAGACATATTGTACTTGCAATTCTTACCAAAAGTTCAAGGTATAATTGGTACTTCATGGACCGCAAAATGGCATGAAAGGTGCAGTTTTATGTTTGCAGTTACTATTTAATTGCCAACAAGTAGAAATAATCTTGGCTTTGGTATCATAGAAAAATTACACTATAGTAAAATGTTCATTTCCTTTGATTCTTTCCTCAAGAGTCAGAAAATGAAATTAAACAAGGAAAGATAAAAGGAAATAATTAAAAATGAGGGAATTTAAGAAAGACTAAATATATAAACCTTCCCTTCTATGTAACATAAATTTGGAAGACAATTTTTTGGAAAATGGAGGGAGATACTCTAAGACATACTGAAGTCCCTATTTAGTTCAATTAGTTAGTGATGCATTCAAACCTAACTTTGTTGCCTTTTGACAACAAAAAAGTCTTGAACACTGCGAACTTAAATCTCTAACATATTTTCTTCCCCTGTACTGGACTGTTAGAAATTCTCTCCATAAACTCTCTTCCTAAACTGTGGTTCGGAACCGCTTGCAGTAAGATAACATTTTGCCAGTGAGACTGGAGGGTTCTTCTCACTTCTGATTTTGATGCAATTCTGGAGTGATGATGGGGGTCCAGGCCCATGACCAAGAAAGAATTCTTGAGGCATTGGCACAAAAAGGTGATTTTATTAAAGCACGGGGGCAGAACCTGTGGGCAGAAAGTGTGACACTGGGGCTGTGAGGAGTGACTGATTGTGCACTATGGAGTTGGGGGAGGTAAAGGCAAAAGGGAGGTTTCCAAAAGGATTTTCCTGTGCTAAAGAGGACTCCTGAGATAAGGAGGCCTAGCTATTGACAAGCTAGGTTGTTTCCCCCTCTAGCAAAGCATTAACATTAGGACAGTAGGGAGTTCCTAGGGAAATGTTATACTCTGCCTATCTCAAGTATATGTCAGTGGGCTGCATGTTATAAAGAAATTTAGTTTTATCTACATTTTCCTCTTGCCTTTGTTCCCCACATCACTGTAGAGGGGAGAGTGATGTTAGGGCTCCAGGAAACAGAGTCTGCAGGTTTCTGGAGATTGCCTTTTTTCTTGTAAATCATTGAAACAGTTGCAAACTGATGAGACCCATGTCCTGCATAGCTGTGATCTCTATCAGTTAACCGTTTGTTTTTCTGTTTCCTTTGTTCTTAGGCAGCCAGGAGTGCCTGAGAATTATCACACATATCCCACTTTGAAGGATAGGGGGTATGAGGGGGTGTTAGCTTGTGCTTTGCCATCAGCTTGCCTTTGGCTCCTTCATCAATCTTAGACACTATGAGGACCAGGGAAGAGTCCTGCCTCCCCCCCCCCCCCATTCTGAGGGAACTTCTTTTATAGCACTTAATATACTTGACAGTTCTTTGTTATACTAATCACTCTTTGAGCAAGAAAAATTACTTCTCAGGCCTTCCCCAGTCACCTAAGCTTCAGGACTTAAAGTGGGAGGCAGTCTCTGTTGTGCACTGAATGTTTCTGTCCTCCCTCCCTTCCTCCCCAAGATTCATAGATTGAAGTTGCTAACCCTCAGTATGATAGTATTAAGAGACGGGGCCTTTGGGAGGTAATTAGATCATAAGTGCAGAGCCCAGATGAATGGGATCAGTGTTCATATTGTAACAGACTGCAGAGAGATGACCCCTCTCTCTCAGTCTTGTGAGTACACAGCGAGATGGCAGCTGTCTACAAGCAGGAAAGTGAGCTCTCATCAGACACCAGATCTGCCTCCAGAACTGTAAGAAAACAAGTGTATGTTGTTTAAGCCATCCAGTCTATTATATTTTTGCCATAGAGACCAAACCAAGACATCCTTTTGGACCTCTTACTCAGTAGCCCCTTCCCTTCCCACTTTTCATATTTTTCTCCATAGGGTAGGCTTGTTTCCAAATTATCTAAAAGAATTAGATTATGACCTTTCCTTCTCTCCTATTTTCCATCTCTTTCGCAGGAAAGGTCTCAGTCTGAAGAAAGCATGACTTTCCAAACAAAACTTGATGACAAAAGTATGTTGTTTCCATAACGTAGCCATGCTGTTTTTATGCCTTTGGCTTCCATTTATTTTCCACTTATACGTGATCTCAAGTTGATTGTCTTGTTATTTTAATAAAAATACCAATATATTAATCTCCTCTCACTTAATCAACTGTTAATATAAGCCTTGAAATGGAACATTAAGGGGCACCTGGGTGGCTCAGTTGGTTATCCAGCTTCAGCTCAGGTCATGATCTCACAGCTAGTGAATTTGAGCCCCTTGTCAGGCTCTGTGCTGACAGCTCAGAGGCTGGAGCCTGCTTGGGATTCTGTGTCTCCCTCTCTCTCTGACCCTCCCCCACTGCCACTCTGTCTCTCTCTCAAAAATAAACATTAAAAAATTTTTTTAAAAAAGAAATAGAATATTAAGCTATATAAATACTTCAAAGGTATGACTCTTAACCTATCTAATGGCAATGAATTGTCTTTAGAAAATGTAAATATAGGGTGTTGAATTCTACAGTTTTTAGTGAGGTCTTGTTGAGTTTGTTTGTCTCCGGACTTAAGTCCCAATGGGTTCGATTTAAAATAACTTAAAATATTAGCCTATTCCTTTACTAGTTTAAAAAGCAGATCCTCTTGCCCACTTCCCAACTGAAGTTGCTTTCTGTCTGTGAAGTAGTTCATATGTCTGGGACAGAAAGTGGAGAACACTTGGATGACTTCTTGTCAGGCATATGCTTACTGTTCATTGATTTTAATTCAGTAGGTGTATATTGAGCACCTACTCTGTGCCAAATTAAAAAAATCTCCATCTTAAAGGAAGCCAGTTCTTATAATACTTACAATAGATCTGATAACTGCCTCAGCACATTGGTGTGGGACATAAGAGGAGTTGTCACAAGTTCTTAATTTTATTACCAGAAATAAACTTGATTCTGTCATGTATAAATTAGGCATGTGAAATCAAAGCTTATTCACAGGAACTTGTCCTAATCAAAATAGGGAGGCATTATTCAACAATTCTCTGTAAAATGAATACTAATTTCTGTGTTCCTTATAATATCCTTTTCTGGGTTTGTTTTCACATTTCTGATTGATCTTTCCTGGGCTCCAAGCACTTCAGACTTCCTTGCCTGGGGCTGTCCATCAGGTAGTTAATGATCTGTAAGTACTATGTTTATGCAAGTAGTTTTCAAACAAGTTTTTGACCCTTTGATGTGATGGTATGTTGAAAACTAAATACATAAAGTAATTTAATATAAATTCTCTGTAAATACACGTTTTCCTCAAGCTTTAAGATTAAATTCTGATGCTTCCTAGAAAAAATTGTATGTCAGCTGTGCTCTTCATATGAGATAATGAAAGAACTCTTCAGGGGGCACCTGGGTGGCTCAGTTGGCTAAGCCAACTCAGTCGGCCTGGCCTCCGACTTCGGCTCAGGTCATGATCTGACAGTTTGTAGGTTCGAGCCCCGCGTAGGGCTCTGTGCTGACAGCTAGCTCAAAGCCTGGAGCCTGCTTCAGATTCTGTGTCTCTCTTTCTCTCTGACCCTCCCCTGCTTATATTCTGCCTGTCTGTCTCTCTCTCGGAAAGAAAGAAAAAGAGAGAGAGAGAGAGAGAGAGAGAGAGAGAGAGAGAGAGAGAGAGAGAGAAAGAAAGAAAGAAAGAAAGAAAGAACGAATGAACGAACTCTTCGGAATGTAAAGGGAAGTAGGTTTCAAGTCTTTGCTAAATGTCTTAAATAAATAGGAAATAAATACATTTGCTTCACCTAAGCTCATAAATACTGCGTCACATATAATGGCAACTTTAGTTAAAACCTCTTCTTAAGATTCTCTGAATTACAGAGGAGTTTAAAACCTGATTAAATAACAAAAGATGGAGAAATTTTTGCAAGCTTTTTTTTTTCTTAATTTTTTTTTAGGCCTAGGATTTAAGCTTATACTTTTGGGCTCAAATGTTTACATGGAAATGTAGAGGTTTTCAGCAGTCACTTACACCCCTATGTCTAACACAGGATTCCTCTTGGTCTCAAATTCCCTGTTTTCCTAAGGGATATCCTAGTTCAGGAGGTATGAGAAAAAAAATCCAAACATCCAGAAGAATTCTATGAGCTTATGGGTTGGTGATAGGATGAAATCTCATAAATTTCCATTTTTTACTTCTTTTATTAGCAACTATACCCACACAAAACTAAAATTTGCTGGCCTTCCTGATTTTTAATTGTAATTATTGTTATCTTAGCTCAGTTATTTTGTTGATTGTAGGTTATTTCATAAAATTGAGTTTTTTATCAATATATAATTATGTTACAATATTTTTTCCTAAAAATTTTATTCATGACTTTATATATATATATGTGTGTGTGTATATATATATATATATATATATATATATATATATATATATATATGGTTTATTTCTAACATTATTATTTAGCAGGGCTTTTTTTTTCAATATAGCAATAAATGAAATGGAGGGAGATTGGTAATTTTTGTCTTGCCTGAGGTGGTGGTGTGTGTGTGTGTGCACACACAAATTTGATGCATACCATAGAAAAGTGGAGAAACAATGTCAGATTTCAAGTACAGTGACATTATAAAATCTAAGCTACTTTACAAGAAGTCAGAAGTGTTTAATAAAACAAACCCTGAACATCTTCATTAATCAAACCAAGTGTAGCTGCCTGTGTGTGCAGCTGAATGGCAAAAATACCTCAGCCCCCAACTTCTTTTTATCTTCACCCAGTTGGAGGTAGATGAGGCAGACTCTAGGCAAAGCTGTAAATCCTTTGAAATTTCTTTGCCCTCATTTTTTTCTGCCTTTTTTCCTCCTCTGCACCACCAGCCCCCTGTCTTTCTATTCTTCTCAGGCTTCCTGCTCCTTAATCCAAACAGGAAAGGCTCTCATAATGACCCATTTATACCTATTGATTGGCTGATTACACCACTGCTGAAATGCCTTCACACTGAAGCATTACCTCAACCAGCCTTTTATCTCTGATTGTAGGAGAGGCTGATTCTTTGTTAGAAAAATTTTGTTTTCCTCTGCAAACTGGTGAGGAGATTGTTTTTGGAGAGTAAGGTAGGAGGAGGCCCTTTGGAGCTCCTGAAATCACACTTGTTCTAGTCAAGCAAATTTAATTTAGAGTTTATGATGTTTTCAGCTGTCCAAGTAGATGCTCTACAGTAAGTCCCGTAGAAGAAAACTTGTACTGGACACTTGTTTAAAAATGACAAGGATGATTTTATTCAAGACTACGGCAAAAGGATAGAAAGAATGAACTCAAAAAAATCCCCCTCCTTTTTTTCATTTTTAATGTTTATTTTTGAGAGAGAGAGAGAGAGAGAGAGAAAATGTGAGCAGGGGAGGGACAGAGAGAGATGGAGATGCAGAATCGGAAGCAGGCTTCAGGCTCTGAGCTGTCAGCACTCGTGAGCCATGAGATCATGACCTGGATCAAAGTCAGACACCTAACCTTCTGAGCCACCCAGGCACCTCAAGGCAGGAGGGTTTTTAAACACTGGCGTGAATTGGTGGAAAAGTGTTCCAGAACATCTTGGGAGATTAGTCAGTGTGATTATCTGCGCCATCTGTGTCTGCTAATTGGTGAATCTCAAAGTTAGGTTCCTAACCTCTCACAGAGACTGGGAGACAGAAGTTCTATCTCCCTCAATGGTTACATTTTAGAGGAATGGCTCCAGGGTCCTTGAGAAAGATGTTCTTGGGTTATAAAATGAGCAGGAGTCTGGGAAAAGGTTTACATTTAAAAGGGGCAGAGAAAGAATCTACAAGTGCATATTTTCTGAAGTGCTATAAGAAGAGAGGTCAGAGGCATACAGTCTGAGCAAAGTCTGTCTCAAGTTTAGTCAAGCTAAAGGAAGAGAACTTTAAAGCCATCATGGTCATCCACTTTCCACACTCTTCCCCTTTGTAACCCCACTTCCACGCTCTCCAGCCTGCTGAAGAAGATTATAAAATGTTTAGTTCTTACTGAATTGACCGTGGTTGACTTGATATCCCTGCATTATTAGTTTCTTGCATTTGTGATATATGACCTGCCCTCGAAGAGGTATGCCTGTTAGCATTTCTCCTACCTCAGAACCTTCTGTGCCTTTCTCTCCCAATTGTAATCTAATTTCTGCCATCTGTTCCATATGCCCTCTGGCTTGGAATCACATACATTATGTTCTGGATTACTTGACATTGTTTTCATTTGCATTTAATGATTTTACATACTGTAACTTTCAGTATTTGATGTCCTCAAACACACCTCTGAGCACAATGTTATTTATACCTCTGGTTATAAGGTTTTGCCTAAAGTTGACACAGTACAGGGCTGCATTCCCTTCATGAATAGAGATGTTACCATATTGGGGATTAATATCTATAGAAACAATAAAGGAAAAGAAGATGCCATAGATGCAGAGCAAGAGGAAACCACCTGTGTTCTATCTGGGAAGCCTGAAGCCCAGCCAATATAATCTAGGTTTTTCAGAGAAAACATGTGGCTGATTTTTCAGAGTGCAAAATCCCTATGCCCATGTAGGAAAACCTTTTCCCTACCAACTGACTAGTCTCTTCTAGTAATGAGGGAGCGTGGGGCAAGCTGAAGTCAAAGTACAGGCTAAAGTCACCCTCTCCCCCATCTCCAGCTGGAATATGTGTGATAGTCCTCAGAATATCCTCAGCCACTCTGGGCTACCCAAGAACAAAGGAAAGGGGTTTAAGTGCTTGCCATGGTGATGTGGGAAACTAAGGCAAATGAAAAATTAAATTCCCTTACTGCCTACAACCCATTGACAAGTCATTGAAACTGATAGAATGACCTTCCTCTAGGAGCTCAGCTGCCTCGATGATGACACTATGCTAGGGGCACAGGAGAATCTTAGCTTAACATTATCCCAACTCCCAGGATCCTGCAAGTCTACTTTAACATATAAATATTCCTTTGGAAACTTTCTTTAACTCAATTCCCCTAAGATACATGCTGGCAATCATACTCCAAGCTTATAGGCCCCTGATACACATCTGAAGGGTCTCATGGCCAAGGTTTTACTAAATGGTGTTTTCCTGACAATAGCTACCCCATCCAGGTCCTGGAAACCTTGCTTCCAAAATTCCTTAGAGGTTTACTCTATCCCTAACTGCCCTCCCCACCCAAACTGAGCATATACAGTCAGTTACCTGTCATAACCCCAGTGCCGCTCTTTCTGTCCACGGGTCCTGTCCACATGCTATAATAAAATTACCTTTTTGCACCAAAGACATCTTCAAGAATTCTTTCTTGGCTATCAGCTCCAAACTCCCCACCATTACCCCAAAACTTCATCACTAGGATTTTAATCTCCCTCCTTCCCCAATGGGAGACTTCATAGGACATAATGATCCAGAACAGTACATTTTCAAAAGCCTGGGTATTTAGGCTAGAAATTATACCATAGTTCGCAAGGGCAAGTTTTAGCAGAACAGTTCAGGGTGGATGTTGGCAGTGATTATATGTTCCAGTTTGCATCCAGACAGATCCAGTTAACACCTATTATTCCAGTATAATCATTAATAGCAAATCCATTTACTTTCAGATGGGTTCTAATTTGGTTAATAAATTGTATAGTCACTTGAGCTTGTTCACTCCAAGTATTGATCCCTTCTAAGGGTCCTCTACCAGTTTGTACTGAAGGTGTGCCTCCTTATTCAATTGAGCTTTCAGATGTGCAATTATTGGATTAAATTTTCTCATTCTATGTCTTTCTGTCTCTCTCTCACACACACACACATACCCACATACAGACACCACTACTCCAAGGAAAAAAATGTGCTTTTTAGACTGACTACCTTTTAAGCATAATTTAAGAAAAAAATGTCTTAAATGCAACATGATATGCAAAGATACCTGTTCAGAGTGAACAAACAGCTTTACATTATGATGCAAGGCATAATTCATTCTCCACTGGGACTCACTGCTTTGTGTTTTCAAAAACAGATATGTAGTAGTGACCTTATATTACAGAACAATTGGCCAAAGCTTTGAAAACATAACTCCCACCCACCCTTTTTTTTAACCAATCACATTTTAAAGCCAGTTACCCTCCCCCATCAGACTTTATAAGCAAAAGAGAACCAGTAAGATGATTTATTTTCCTTTCTTGGTCTGCAGCTAATTCTAAGAGACAGATAGGGGGTGGATGGTCAAACAAGAGGATTATTCTTCTAGTTACAAGTTGACTTTGTGATTCACATTTCCCAAAAGGAGAAATTGAAGCTTAGAGCAATTACCTAATTTGCTCAACACACAGCTAATGAGCAAGAGGACTGGGGCTCAAATCCAGGTTGAGCTAATTCCACAGCCTGTGTCCTGAACCAGCACCCTATATTGCCTTTCCCTGTCATAGTTCAATGCTATCTTCTCCGTGAGGGCAGGGACTTTGGATTCCCTGTGTTTAGCAAACCACAGGTGTTTGTAAACATATGAATGACTGAAGTCACACATGAGAGGGAGAGAGAATAAGAATGAAAGATGGCATCTGAAGAAGGCAAGGTGTTGGATGTGACAGGCAAAGTCAAGGATGGTGGCAGGTGTTCCTCAGTGTATGTTCAAAAGTCATCATGAGGACACTCACTAAGAGTCATGGGTGAGAACCAGTTCAGCACCGGGGGACAGATACAATGAGGTAATAAGGTTCAAAAGAGGGGTTTTGGTAGTAGAATAGTTTGACAGTTTTTCTGAGTAGCTTCCTTGCCTCTCAGAGACACTGCAAGGCAGTGGTCAAGGTATGAGCTTCAAATTCAGTTAACCCTAAGGTTGAGCCCTTTAAAATATCTCCAAAAGTACAGAATAGAGGTAACCATTTTACATTCAGGATCCCATTTCATCTTCACAACAGTTTTATCAGGTAGATACTGCTATTCCTATGCTATCACTGAGTCCCTTGAGACTTTGGAGTGAAATAACTTGAACAAAATCATGCACAATAGGTCACCTTTCCAATTTGGGTCTGTCTGATGCTAGAGAATAAGCTCTCAGGGGCAGGGGGTGGGGCACTTCATGAGAACGCTGTAACCCCCAAGGCAAGAAGCTACCATGAACACCAGTGTCCCCCTTCCTCCCTATGGATATCACTACCTCCTCATTCTCCACAGGTGTTAAGCAAAATGTCATTTCTATCAGTGGCAAACATTTACAGAATACTTGCTGTGGCCAGATGCTGTTGCAAGCGCTTTAGATACATTAGGTCCTTAAAACAATGCTATGAGGCAGACACTATGGTTGTGCCTTATTTTACAGAAGAGGAAACTGGGGTTACTTGTCAAAGGTTATGCAGGAAGTAGATGACAGAGCTGGAATTGGAATCCATATAGCTTGGCTCCAGAATTTATGTTTTCATAATCACTCTGCAACTACATTATCGGGTCTCAGATAAACAGGTAACTTGCTGAGGACTAGATCGTTAAGTTAGCTTCACTTAAAACCATTACCACCTGTGTACCTCTCCTCCAGAGGAATGTTTTCACAAGGATAATAGGAGTCTCTGGATTAGCAATAACGATGATAATAATAACAGCCATTGATCACCAAGCACTGTCTCTGTGCTGGACACAGTGCTAAGAGCCTTCCCTGCTCTTCCTTATTTAATCTTCTCAACAGCAGTGTGAAGTAGGTTTTATTATTCTTGGTTTACAGATGAGGAAACTGAAGCTTGAATGTTAATTTGCTCAGTCACACAGCTGTTACCAGCTGGCATCTGTCTGATTTTTCCCTTGAACACACCAGAGCTCTGCTGCCTCCCACAGAGGGGTGCTTTAGCTTTTGATTCAGTAATTACTTTTGCTGGGTGATGTCCATTTTAAGCTGGCCAGGAGGGCATGTTATTGTACGTGCTCATTTCACCCTTAGGAGAAAAAGTCAAATTACCAAAAGAACAAACAACAGAGACCTTTTCAACAATTCCTGGGATGCCATTTAGTATCCATTGTGCATATTTCACACTGTCTTGGTGTTTGTTTTTGGTTTGTTTGGGTTTTCTTTCTTTCCTTTTTTTTTTTTTTGCATCTGTATAAAGCTATACTCCAGAACACCTGAGGACTGGATACTTATAATCATGGCCAAGATTAAAATAAATGATATTTAGGAGATACTGTTTAAAGAAGTAAGATAACTGGGGGGCACTTGGGACTTCAGATCATGATCTTTCAGTTTGTGAGTTTGAGCCCCACATTAGGCTTGCTGCTGTCAGCACACAGCCTGCTTTAGATCCTTTGTTCCCCTTTTTCTGCCCTGCCCCACTTGTGCTCTCTCTCTCAAAAATAAGTAAACATTCAAAAAATGTTTTTAAATAAGCAAGTTAAATGTTTTAGAAAGTTTTATATTAGAAGGCTCCTGGGTGGCTCAGTTCGTTAGGCATCTGACTTCAGCTCAGGTCATGATCTCAGGGTTCATGAGTTTGAGCTCTGCACTGGGCTCTCTGGCCTGCTTTGGTTCCTCTGTCTCCCTCTCTCTCAAAAATAAATAAACTTTTAAAAGAAATGTTAGATTAGGAATATTTTAATATAGGCTTCTGGATAGTATGTGTACTATAGTTAAATATATGCATGTAAACAAAACACAAATATATACCTTTCTGTATTAAGAATGTATATACCCTGAGCCAAAGCAGTCTTGAAAAAGAAAACCAAAGCAGGAGGCAGCACAATCCAGACTTCAAGATATATTGCAAAGCAGTAATCATCAAGAGAGTATGGTAGTGGCACAAGAATAGACACTCATATCAATAGAACAGAATAGAGAACCCATAAATGGACCCGCAAATGTATGGCCAACTAATCTTTGACAAGCAGGAAAGAATATTCAATGGAATAAAGACAGTCTCTTCAGCAAGTGGTGCTGGGAAAACTAGACAGTGACATGCAGGAAAATGAACCTGGACCACTTTCTTACACCATACACAAAAATAAACTCAAAATGGATGAAAGACCTAAATGTAAGACAGGAAGCCATCAAAATCCTCAAGGAAAAAGCAGGCAAGAACCTTGTTGACCTTGACCGCAGCAACTTCTAACTCAATACATCTCTGGAGGCAAGGGAAACAAAAGCAAAAATGAACTATTGGGACCTCATCAAAATAAAAACTTCTGCACAGTGAAGGAAACAATCAGCAAAACTAAAGGCAATTGATGGAATGGGAGAAGATCAATGCAAATGACATATCACATAATGGGTTATTATCCAAAATCTATAAAGAAAGAACTTATCAAACTCAACACCTAAAAAACAAATAATCCAGTGAAGAGCTAAGCTAAAGACATGAACAGATACTTCTTCAAAGAAGACATCCAGATGGCCAACAGACATATGGAATGATGCTCAATGTCACTCATCATCAAGGATATACAAATCAAAACCTCAATGAGATACCACCTCACACCTGTCAGAATGGCTAACATTAACAACTAAGGCAACAACAGATGTTGGCGAGAATGCTGTGAAAGAGGATCTCTTTTGTACTGCTGGTGGGAATGCAAACTGGTGCAGCCACTCTGGAAAACAATATGGAGGTTCCTCAAAAAGTTAAAAATAGAACTACCCTATGACCTGCCAATTGCACTACTAGGTATTTATCCAAGGGACACAGGTATGTTGTTTTGAAGGGACACATGCACCCCAATGTTTATAGCAGCACTATCAACAATAGCCAAAGTAAGTAAAGAGCCCAAATGTCCATTGACGGATGAATGGATTAAGATGTGGTGCTGGCTCAGTTAGTCAAGCACCTGACTTTAGCTCAGGTCATTATCTCATTGTTCATGGGTTCGACCCCTATGTCAGGCTCTGTGCTGACAGTTAGAAGCCAGGAGCTTGCTTTTAATTCTGTGTTCCCCCTTCTCTTTCTCTGCCTCTCCCCCACTCATGCTTGCATGCTTTCGCTCTCTAAAAAATAAACATTAAAAATTAAAAAAAATATTCCCTAGTCTTCTTTATAAATGATTTCCTATCTTGTTTCTCATGCCTGCCCCTCATTGGGTGGAACTGACTTTTTAAAATCTCTTAGTACTTTCTGTGGTTCTTTGCATCATGGCCTCTTTATCACTTTATTTCCTTTTTGTGTACATGGTGCCCTCCCTCTACAGCCTGCTGAGCTCCTTGAAAGCAGGTAGAGTTTTTCCTTTGGTCCATATTCTGGGGTGATAGCACAATGCCTGGCACCGAATCAGTGTTGGATGCATCTTCAGTGTGTGAATGAGTTGGCAGAGGAATCTTGCTTAGTTAGTGATGGAGTACAAGGGAGGATGTGGATTTTCCAACTCACCAACCAGTGAGCCTCTCACTACACTTTGCTACTTCTCTATTCTAATTTGAATTTCACAGCATTTATTAATTCTAAAGTCATTTTTAAGAGGACATTTTCAGAAGCTATCAACAACAAACAGCTTAATTGACAGGACAGTATAAAATCCTTATCCAGTGAATGGGTAATACGTCATGTAATTCCTCAAAAAGGTACTAGCATCTTTCTTCTAAAAACTGAAAAAAGCCTCATCTAGTCTTCCTTAATAATTTCACTTAAGATTTATATCCTTTTGATCTAGAGTGACACTCAGAACTGGGTTGTTCCATATTGAAATTGCTGAAGTGTAGAGGAAGGATAATTTAAATTCGCTTTTCATGTCAGTCACTGGGAACAAAGCAAATCTTCCGTGTTGAGAAAATATTTTGTTGGAAGACAAAGATTTTGTTCATTCTTGAATGGTACTGATTTCTTCTGCTTATAGGTGTCTTGCTGGCTTCAAAGAATACCCCAGACATCGAAAACTTCTTAGTATATTGAAAGGTATAGAATTATGAATCTGCAAAATTAGATAAAGGAAACAGTAAAACAGTAAAAGTTGTCCTTCTCTTAGGTGATAATCATTTCCTAAAATTAAATGACTTTAGTGCCTCTATCCCTCTGATTTTTACATGTAGCACACCACAGAATACATTTTTAAAGAAGAGAAGCTACTGAGAGATTCTTCTAATTTTGTAGTTGAGGAAAGTGAAATTCAAGTAAGTGATTTTTCAAAGAATTGTCCTCGCCAATTTGAGACCAAAATCAAGGTTTTAGGGGGCAGAATAGAACATCATAATCCTCAGATGAATAAAGCTTTCATTGACTATATTGGAAGTTTCTTCTGTTATGTACCAATACTACTGGTTGAGATATTTTTAGCTGACTTCACACTTTTTTTTCTTTACTACATAATATTAAATCTTCAGTCATATATATGGCTAACTTCCTTATTTTATAGATAAATTGTGACCTAGGGAGATAACTGATTTACCAAAGATTAAATAGCTTGTGGTAGTACTATAAATAGAAACTAGGACTTTCCATCTCCTCATCCAGGGGTCATTGAGTGTATCTCTCCTCCTGAAACCCATCTTGGCTCTCTAGTAGAACAAATTAAGCACACATACCCACACAGCCACAAAATGACAAGGTTAAATGTTTTTTGTAATTTCTAATAAGTTCATCTAAGCCTGGTTTTGGACAATGATTAAATTTACTGTTTTTTTTCTCTTTTGAGTACTGTTATAGTAAACCATTTATTTATTCATTTATTCACCAAGCATATTGATTTTTCTATTATGAATCACAAACTGAGCCTCAAGCTAGGGTTTTAGAGATGAATAATCATGAATATGGGTCTCACAATTTAGTAGAGAAAAATAGAGATATAAAAAGTAAATATAGAACACTATTACAGGTATTGCAGAAAAAGTAAGAAAATGTTAATCAGTGGTTTATTCTACCTTAGGAGTTGATTAACAGCTTCAAAGAGTAGATGTTTTGATGGTCTGAATTTGAAAGATGGGGTTGATGTTTTCTGGAGATAAAAAGTGGGGCAAGGATTCAAGAGTGACAGGTAGCTTGAGCAAAGATATAAGATTCTAAAAATAGTTTATAGGATTTTAGTGGGGTGTGAAACAAGAGTGCCTATCAAATTGAGTCTGGAGAAGTCAGGGATGGGCTAGTGGAAAAATGCTTGGGCTGTGCCAACAGTATGAATGTATCTTACAAAAAGTGAAGAGCCAGGAACAGTTTACACTCTGGTCTTAGTTTTAAGGAGATCCACCATAAAATAATGCATATGTTTATGTGCGTGTAAGAGAAGAAGTTAGCAAATAGGGAGACCAGTCTGGGCCCCTTGTGGTTACACAAAAGATGCTAAAGATGCTTAAGCCAAGTCAGTAGAAGTGAAGTCGTGGAGGGGGTGGAAATTAAGGAGTACTGAGGCAGAATGAGAGGAATGTGGTGAATAGAGATGTGGGGGATAGGTAATGGAGGTGACTTTGAATGGAAAATTAAGAGAGTGGAGTTCTAATTATGGATCTTCCACTCTCTAGCTCTGTGATCTTGCACTAGTGAATATTGTAGATATTTCCTAACCATCAATTTCCTTTTTGTAAAGTGGCAAGGTAGGATTTTACCTGTATTATTCTTTAAGTCTCCACAAACTGATGGTTCTCTCTTAGATACCTGTATTATATTAATAGATTCAGGGGTCTAAGTAAGGTCATCTTAGCCTCTATAATAAGTACAGCTAACATTTATTCTTCATCTAAATATAAGCATCATTATGAATGTTGACTCAGTGGATCCTCATTACAACCCTTTATGGTAGATGATATTATCATTACCATCTTATAGATGAATAGCTAAAGCATAGAGAGTTGAAATAATTGTTTTAAATCATGTCTTTTTGTTCTTTATAAGTCCACTCAAGCTGCTATAGCAAAATACCAGAGACTGGCCTATAAACAAGAGAAATGTATATCTCATGGTTTTGGAGACTAGAAGTCCGAGATCAGTGTGCCTGCACAGTATAGTGAGGACCCTCCTCTGGGATGCTGACTTCACCTTGTACCCTCACATTGCAGGAGTGTGAGCTAGCTCTTGGGAACCTCTTTTGTATGAGCAGTAAACTTAATCAACTTCCAAAGGACATTTGACTTTTGCAGGGACACAAACATTCAGACCACAGCACTGTTCTTTTTGTTCACCGTATAAACTCCCTTACGAAGTATTTGACCTATACTTGACTCTTTCCTATGTCCATTAATAGGAATATTATTGCATATTAGTTAATTGCTATTATAATAGATACACCTCTAAATCTCATTGACTTAACACAGCTTATTTTCTGTACATGTGAAACCAGTTAGTGTCAGGGCCAAGATCTCTCCTTGAGACAGTCATTCAGGGTCACAGGCTGATGGTGGCTCTTCAAGGTCACTTTTGGCACTGACATCTATATGAAATAGGAAGAAGGAGAGTGGCTGACAAAGTAGGAGGTTTTCATAGACCTGGTCTTGAGGACCTGTAACTCTTGCCTATATTCCATGTGTCACATGGAAGAAAGAATAGAAAATGTAGTCAGTTTAGTTGTATTCCCAGAAGAAAATATAAAGAAGCCTTGGTGAACAGTTAGGCACTCTCTTTTGAAGCTGGGACTTTAGCCTAGACCATCTGGCATCAGAATTCTCACTCAGAACTCCTGAGACCATCTGGCTCAGTTGGTTAAGCATCCAATTCTTGATTTTAGCTCAGGTTATGATCTCACAGCTCTTGGGATTGAGCCCTGCATTGGGCTCTGCCACTAACTGCATGGAGCCTGCTTGGGATTCTCTCTCACCCTCTCTCTCTCTGCCTCTGCCCTGCTCATGCTCTCTGTCTCTTAAAATAAATAAATAAACACCTAAAAAATATCCTCACCCAAACCACTCTGCTATATAACCTTTTGGATTTGACTGCTCTCACTGAATTGACAGTAATCAAACTGTTTTGTATATAAAGCAATATAAGGATACAGGTTGACTTTATAGTGCATATTATTCTCTGTAGTTAAGATTTGTGACTTCACACAGATAAGAAATATACTCAAAATATAAATTTCATAAACTTCTGTCTCAGTTTCTCATTAAGTTCAGTGACTTAATAGACTTAATTTATGTTAGTTTGAAGCAGTTAAAAAAATCTTTGACTTTCATTTTCTGATAAGTCTAATATATTGTACCCATTATAATGAAACTTAATCATTTTATAAACTCCCAGAATTTTAGAATTGGAAGGAACTTCCAACTCTAAATTACTGCTAAAACTAGTCTGATTTCTTCATTTTGCAAAAGAGGAAAGATACCCAGAGACCTAAATGACCTACTCCACATTACATTCTTCAGGGACAGAGAACTATGCATGAGAGCCCAGATATCCCATCTTTCTTTGGCCTGCTTTTTCTACTCCTCGTGTCATTTTCATCAAGAAGCACTTGGGCTCTGCTGCCCTCCCTCCCTCCCAGGGACACTCCCAGGAATATTGTTAATCACAAAAGAACAGCATGACTCTTAAAGTTTATAGGAATTGGGGATGTTCTGATTCTTCATATTTTTTTATGTGTATGTAACTTGGAATTAAGCAGAGAATCTTTGACATCAGAAACATTTAAAGAAGCACAATGGACCATTTTCCTGTCTGAGTAATTCAAGATGGCCTCAGGGTCACCATTTGAAATGTCGAATTTTCACTATGAGGGAAATGTAGAAAGTGAATTGGGCATTTCTTGGATCCTACTTTGAAGGCAGAAACTTGTGTCCTGCTCTTAAAAGTGGGGACAGAGATATTTCTGGCTTATAATTAGCTTTTGTTAATAATAACTTCAATTAGAAAAAAAAGAAATGCCCTCATCAGCACATTTTTGAGTCAAAGAACACAGACGTCATCAAATTACCTCAGGAAAAAAGAGGCTCATTGAAACCTGTTCTATACAGTACTTCAGGAATTCAGGAAAATTTTCAGGAAGACCTGAGGAAGGGCAAACACCAAGGCAGCTTGTGGGACTACTCATTCTCTTATCTCTGACCTCTTTGTATCTGTGCTTAGTTTCCTCTCTTGTCTGCTTTTTCTGAGTCCCATCACTATGACACATACACACATCTCTCCATGGGTCACATGATTCCTAATGCCAGATGATCTTTGGCTCAAATGCCTATTTCCATGTGGCAGTTTGGCAGCTCTCATTTCAAATTTCAGCCAGATGGATTTGATTTGTCTGGTTCTGTTTTTCAGAGCAGGCATTACAAGCAGAAGTTCTGGATAGGTTATAAAGAGACCACTATTCTGTGAGGCTTGTCTCCTTCAACATCACTTCTCATTTAAAATGTGGATGTAGGGATGCCTGGGTGGCTCAGTCATTTAAGCATCCTCTTAGTTTCTGCTCAGGTCGTGATCTCACACTTTGTGGGATGGAGCCCCATGTAGAGCTCCATGCTGACAGCGTGGAGCCTGCTTGGGATTCTCTCTCCCTCTCTCTGCCCCTCCCTTGCTCATGTACAATTGCTTGTGCACACGCATTCTCTGTCTCTCAAAAGTAAACAAACATTAAAGGAATGTGGATGTAGAAGATGTTCATGATTGAGTTAAGGGCAACATGTCTAAAATTCTGTCAAGTGGATCTTCTGTTCTGCCTCTTTCTCATCAAATAGACTGGTGGACATCCTCTGGTTGAGAGCTTGCTCTAAATAGAGATGGTACTGTTAGTAGGGTTATTATCCTTTATGGCAATCTTTTTCCCCCCAGTGACTTTTTTTTCCATATAAAAATGGAGCAGTTTGAGAAAACAGGCTTTGTAAAAATGTCACCAGCACTTGGCTATTTCCTTCCTGATCATTTTGACTTCATAAATTATGTGAACTTTTGAAATTTCATTGAGCTCTTTAAATAACCATTTCTTTTAATTAGATTGCTTCAGCATGAAAGTCTAAAAATGTGCCCTATTTTCTCCTTCTAATGAATTAAAGTGAGAAATTAGCTGTCTTAAGAAGTTTTTGTTTCAGCACATTTTTTCCATTCAAAGTGATTTACAGCAACCTAAATCCACTAAGTAGCTTGCATTTCAGATGCCTATTGGTGCATGTAGGTGATGCTTTATTTCTGCTTAGAAGGTGTAATGCAGACTCTCCAGGGAGCTAGTCAAGCTGGGTAAAACTATTAAATAAGAGTGTACAGAGACAAACAAAATTTTAGAATCAGTGAGACAAATCAGAATACAAATAAGAACTGAAATCTAATGGAAAGGAAATAAACGAGGAACATATTCACAACTTGATGCTAAATTTACTCTCTTCTGAAGCTTAAGAGTCAAATTATTTTTTTACATGCATCTCATGTCAACACAAGTATATATATATATACATATATATATATATGTAAAAATCAAATTAGAACCTTTAGAAAATATGATTTTCCCTAGCTTCTGTGTCTTTGTAACTTATATATGTTCCATCATTTTGTATTATTAATTACATTAATAGTAAAAACAAATATGATTAATATTTGTATTAAATATCAGTAGTGCTGTATAATTTAAAAGCAGTTTCATATACATGGTCTCAAGTGGTCTTTATAAGGACTCTGTGGAGCCATTTTAGAGATGAACAAAGCAATTCTTTGGTGAATGGATTTGTTTAAAGATTTACTCAAGTACAGTGTAGGTGTAGTGAGGCTTGGACTGGGGTATTTGAGTTCCAGAGCCTGTGTCCCTTTGAGGCTACCAAGCCTTGCATGTTGTGGCACATGTCCTGTATTCCTCCACATCATCTGGAGCTGTAGTTTGTTGATGTGGGTGGAGTGCTATAGAAGAAGCACTGTAGGATAGTGTTTGAGATGATGGTTTCTGAAAGCAGACTGCCTGGATTCTCATCTCTGGTTTTTCTCTTACTAGCTATTTTACTTAACACTCCCGTGGCTCATTTATTCATCTGTAAATTAGCAATAATTAGATCTTCTCCAATGGTTATCATAATGGTAGAATGGAATAATGCTTGGCATACCATAAATATTCAGTAAAGGATAGCAGTTATCATTATTTTATACCTTGTTTCCAATGTGAACGAATGATTCATACATGGAGAACGTGATATGTGTAACTTTGGGCTCTTATTAACCTAAGGCCAGCAAACACTGCTTAAGGTAAAATGATTTGCATAAATATTTTGTGGTGTACCAATTTTTCATACCTATACAATTATAGTTAGTTCACAAGTGATGAATAAAATGTGACTATATTAACATATGTATAAACATATGTATGAATATATATACATATAATTATGTGTATAAACACATACTTTTTATTTTATTTTTTTATTATTTTATTTTATTTTTTTTTTCAAATAGTTTATTGTCAAATTAGTTTCCACATAACACCCAGTGCTCATCCCCACAAGTGCCCTCCTCCATGCCCACCCCTCCTCCCCCCACATCCACCAGTCCTCAGTTTTTGTCAGCATTCAAGAGTCTCTCATGGTTTGCCTCTCCTCCCTTTCCTCCACCATTTCCGCCCTTCTTCTCCCCCTTGGTCCTCTGTTAAGTTCCTCCTAATCCTCCTATACGTGCACACATATGATATTTGTCTTTCTCTGCCTGACTTATTTCGCTCAGCATAACACCCTCAAGGTCCATCCATGTTGCTACACATGGCCAGACTTCATTGTTTCTCATTGCCATGTAGTATTCCATGGTATAGATAAACCACATCTTCCTGATCCATTCATCTGTTGATGGACACTTAGGCTCCTTCCAGGTTTTAGCTATTGTGGAGAGTGCTGCTATGAACATTGGGGTACATGTGCTCCTATGCATCAGCATTTCTGTATCCCTTGGGTAAATTCCTAGCAGTGCTATTGCTGGGTCATAGGGGAGTTCTATTGTTAGTTTTCTGAGGAACCTCCACACTGTTTTCCAGAGGGGCTGTACCAGTTTACATTCCCAATAACAGTGTAGGAGGGTGCCCGTTTCTCCACATCCTCGCCAGCATCTAGAGTTCTCTGATTGGCTCATTTTAGCCACTCTGACTGGCGTGAGGTGGTATCTCAGTGTGGTTTTGATTTGTATTTCCTTGATGAGGAGGGATGCTGAGCATCGTTTCATGTGTCTGTTGGCCATCTGGATGTCCTCTTTGGAGAAGTGTCTGTTCATATCTTCTGCCCATTTCGTCACTGGGTTGTTTGTTTTTCGGGCGTGTAGTTTGGGTGAGTTCCTTGTAGATTGTGGATATCAACCCTTTATCTGATATGTCATTTGCAACTAT